>VCAZ01000054.1:842500-1207500 GCA_005784505.1 Bagarius yarrelli | reverse complement strand
AGAATCACTAATCAACCTAACATACATGTTTTTGGACTGTGGGAGAAAACCGGAGAACCCGGAATAAACCCACACAAACACAGGGAGAATATGAAAATTCCTTACAGAAAGACAACCACCAGGGATTTGACCCTGGAACCTAGAATAGACAGCACACAAACTCTGCAATCTCCAAATAAAAAAAGCTTTTTGAGTTCAATTACCAAAAAATCTAAAAGAAATTAAACATGATTTCATGAGAAAATGACTTCACAACTAAAATACAGTGGGTGACTACTGTAAATAAATAATTGAATGCTAAGCAGAAGTTAGTGGTCACTACCAAGCTGCCACTGCTGGGCCCCTGAGCAAGGCCCTTAACCCTTAACTGTTTAGTTAGATAATAAATAAGGTAAATGTACCTCCGTCTGGATGAGAGCAAACAGCTGAAATGTAAAGTGTAAAGGTAGTAATGATCTGATCATCTTAAAATTTGAAGCTCCGCCCCTTTCTTGTATAGCTGAGACTACACTATGCCGTTTTGCTATATAACCAGTGTTGAGGTTAGATGGAAAATAACAGTTTACGGATTGCATATAACACTATTTCAAGTGTAATAATTAGTGATTAACTGTAACTGATTACATTTGATTACCTAGAATTTGGTTTATAATGAATTTTTTTACTAAATCATTTTTAGAAATTTCTACCAGACAGGGTTAACCTGACTCTCAGACGGGATGTAGTAGCCTGAAGCTTTCAGCAGCAATGTGGATTAACGGAATTGGCAGAAATCAAACCCCAGAACCAATCATAAGCTTCAGAATAGCACCGCTTTAATAAACGGTTTTAGCAGAAATCATCACGCAAATCAAAAACCGGCAAAGCAACAAGAAGTTATTATTCTTCAACATATCAATATTCATTTGTAATCGTTAACATTATAAGCGACTGTAATTGAACTGTAATTACTGTACTATTACTTTTTTTTGCAATTAAATTCCATAACTCTGTTACATGTAACTAGTTACTTTAAATGTATCCTCTTTAAATGTATGCTCTTTTTATTTACACAATGATTTTTTTTTAATGTAACAAGCGTTAAAATATACTTTAATAAAATAAAAATATTCTAATAAAAATACAAGATTCTGCTCTGATGAATTATATACACAGAGATCTATATAATATTATATATATATATATATATATATATATATATATATATATATACATATATATATATATATAGATATATATAAGTTTCTATATATGCCGTGTGACAAAACTGCAAAGCACAGACAGATTTATAAAACAAAACATAAAAGCAGCATGAGAACACTGAGCGAAGGATGATGGGATAGCGTCAGTCGTCGTCGCTGTCGCTGCCTGATTCGCTTAGCTGCAGATCATTTCCTAAAGCGAGAACAAGCACAAACAGGGTTGTCATTGTCATTTGCATTGTGTGTGTGTGTGTGTGTGTGTGTGAGAGAGAGAGATACTCACTCAGCGTGTTTATTAGCTGGCTGTTACCCTGCGACTTTTCCGTGCCATTGCTGGGAGGCTCTCGGCTGGGGGACGAATGGAGGTTTATGCTTTCCTGCTCTCCGTCACTGCTGGAGCTGTCATCATCTCCGCTGCCTGAACGACTGCCAGAGTCTGAGCTGCTGCCACTGCTGCTCATCTGCTCAATGATCTCTACCTCTGCTCGCAGCTCTGAGAGAGGGGGAGGGAGAGAGAGAGAGAGAGAGGGAGGGAGAAAATGAAAAAGAATGCAGAAAGAAGGAGAAAAAAAATGAAAAAAAGAGAGAAAAAGATTAAGAAGGAAAGAAAAAAAGAGACAGTGTGAGTGATGCGGTGGTGTGTAAGAGTGAAAAGGTCTCTGGTAGACATTTTGAGCTCACAGGCATCTAACCTCTTTTGATGTCGTCCAGCTGGGGTTCAGGAGACGGGTTGTCTTTAGTCGGGGACGTCTTCACACCGCCGCCGGGTTTAGTGGGAGTCCGGAACTGAGACGCAGACTGACTGCTTCTCAACGACTGCTGCTCGATCCGAGCCTGGATCTTACTGCTGCCCTCGGCTCTGACACAACAAGGGGGTCAAAGGTCATCTGCCATCCGGAGTGTTACTGCCAACACTGAACATTTCTACCTCAGCAGCACCTCTCACCTGGTCTTTTTCACCTGAATGCTGCTGCTCAGCTTCTCCAGCACAAACTCGCCCGTGTCGTGGTTGATGACCAGGACGCAGTCTTTCTGGTAGGGCCGCTTGTTGCCTTTGAAGACCGTCATAGGAGGCGTGGAACCCTTGTAAGCGGAACCATTAATCACTATTCAACTTTGAGTGGCTAAGCTAAGAAAACATGAAAGTACAGAAGGGAGATGTGCTTACTGGGATGTGTGGCAGCGTGATGGTGACCTCATCTCCCTTCCCCACCTGCAGCTCTCCTTCGCATGCTGTGTCGATCGATGCCGGCTTAAAATCATCTGTCCCGGTGAGGAGGCAATAAAAAAAGAAACAGAATAAAGACACTTAATCCATCAGCATCCTGTCCTCTTATTCTCATCATGTCACTGTACTAAAACACTGATTTACTTCTGACTAATACAAAACAGAGGGATGGAGAGAGAGAAAGAGAGAGAGAGAGAGAATAAGAGACAGACCGAGAAAAACTGTTGACTCTTTCTACAAAAAAACAAGAAACTATGTTTACATACATACATAAAAAAAAAGGAAAGAAATAAGGAAGGAAGAAAGAAAGAAAAAGGAAGAAAGAAAAGTAGGAAGGAAGGATGGAAAGTAGGAAAGAAAGAAAGAAAGGACGGAAGGAAAGAAGCACAAAAGGAAATTAACTAATAGAAAAAATAGAGAAAAAAAAGCAAAGAAAGAAGTGAGAAAAGGAAAAAAAGAAAGAAAGAAAGAGTTTTTTCTCCTCTTCTTGGTCAGGCTCAGCATCATGTTTTGACATGCGATCGATTAGGAATGCAAAAAAGTTTTTAGTAAATTCCCCTAACAGTGTAGCCCATATTAATAATGCAATAAAAAGTCTGATCCGGTTTGGAAAGTAGAGTAAGAAACTAATCAGTGATGGCAAGTAACTAATTATAGACACTTTGTTACACTACTGAAGTAGATTCTTCCTTTTTTCCTCTTTTCAAAGTCTAATAATAAAATAATAATAATAATAATAATAATACTTGGTACTTTTATTTATTTATTATTTTTTTCTCTGATGATGGCAATAACCAGAACCAGAACTATGACGGAAAATACTCAAAAATACCTATTAAATTTAATCTAAATAAAATCTTTAGATATTAAACATATTCATACTGTTGCAGCTACAGTGATCTAAAATACCCCATTGTACTTATTCACTAATACTAGCGTCAGATTATCAGTATTGTCAGTACTTCTATTTGTACTCAAGAGATTTATTTCTTTAGTGGAAATACTTTTACTTCTGTAGATGTTTTTTTTAATCCCCTGTTAGTGGTGGACTCTCCTCTCTCCCCTCCCCTCCCCTCCCCTCCCCCTCCCCTCCCCTCCCCGCTCCGCTTTTATTCCAGTGCTTTCACTCAGGCGGGCTGGGACAACGCGCTTTACTCACATCTGATGGTGTGGAAGAAAGACTTGGCTCTTTTCTCGAAGCTTTCTCCCAGCTTTAAAAACATGTTCTTCTTTATCCAGCAAAGCCGCATTACAGCTTCCGTTCATGACTGGAATCCGCTAATCAAACCTGCCCACATTGACATTTGTTTTACCTGCGGGCTGATTTAATGCGCACAATCTCCCAGGAAAAGCACACAACACGGAACTTGTTGACATCGAAAGACTTCCGCTTCTGATACCAAAATAAAAGTCTCTAGCTCTGGAAGACGAAAAAAAAAAACACATACACAAGCCGAAATAAATAACATATAAATAACACACACACACCATATATATATATATATAGATATATATATATATATATATATATATATATATATATACGTGTAACATTTTTTAAAATGCTTATCCAAAAGGACAAAAAAAATATATTGAACCCTCACAACGTAAATAAAATAAATAAACGAGTCTTTTATTGACGTATGTAAATAATAATAATAATTAAAAGAAAAAGTAGTGTTAAATCAAGTGAGTTCCAATAAATTCTGTATTTAAAAAAAATAATTATATTTAAACGTTTGGCTGGCGAGCATGGCGTGACGCTCAACCGATTACCGTAAAGACAAAATGACACTCGCCACAAAAAAATATAACATACTTATTTATTTAAAATACAGATTTTAATAAACTTAAATATTGTATCCAGTACATTGAACGCGTTTTTTGATAAATTTAGTCCGCTATTTAATAAGTTCTACTGCGGTTTTGTTAAAAATACGTCATGTAAAAGGTGCGTTGACTTTAGCTCGCTCATTTTGTATTTTACGGTAAACAGAACGGAAGATTAAACTATTTTTCGTCAGTACGCGGTTTGACCAATCATTTTTAGTCAAAGAGAAAGTGGGCGTGTCGACCCGGAAAACGCGTTAGTGTGTTTACACAGAGACGCATGAATGTTTTCTTAATGTATTGAAGGAGCAAAAATTTTATATATAATGACATATTCAGAGCCGGCGCTCATTTTGTTATTTAGTGGAAAGAGAAAGTCTGGAAAGGACTACGTGACCGATTTAATACAAAATAGGTAATCATGTTTTGTGTTAAAAATTGGATTATTGCTAATGGCTCAGTGTTTTACTAGGAAACAATCTCTATAATTAAATTATAATTAAAGTTGCAATAGGCAATTATTGTTTTGTGTAGCTTTGGTACAAGTGTATTAGGCTGGAATCCAGTACAAAGCAATTAATGCTGATCTATAAAGCAGTCTAACTTTTGAGAGGTTGTATAATGTATAACTATTAAAGTGTGTGTGTGTGTGTGTGTGTGTGTGTGTGTGTGTAGGTTGAGTTCAAAGCTGTGCTGCATCCTCAGACTTTCTGCTCCACTGAAAGAGCAATATGCACAGGTATAAAAGAGCTGAAATTGCTTTATACATCTCAGATCACTTTAGATATAAACTGATTCCTGATCTCCACATTACTAGGAACATGGGCTGGACTATAAGGAGCTGCTGGGAGCGGGACAGTATAAGGAGCAGCACCGTGCGGAGATGATCAGATGGGGAGAAAAAAGGAGGCAGCAAGACCCGGGGTTTTTTTGCCGCATGGCGGTGTGTGGAGTCTCTCAGCCCGTGTGGGTGAGAACCAAAATTACATTATTTGACTATACCCTGACTAACAAGTTGACACTAAAGGCAAAAAAATCATCACACTCACGCTAAAAAAATCTAGCCAATCTGCTGAAGTACCAGCCATAAAAACACAAGGGCTGTTAGCACTGCAGCTGAGAGAAAAATAATTCATCTTTATATACATCAGAGTCATTATTTGTTCAGAAGAAATCACCACCAACAGTGGAGCAAAACTAATAATCAACATCATGATGCTTAATATTCAAATATAAGCAAAGGAGGTTTCTTATTCTTATTTGAGTGGGCCTTTTGTCAGTCATTTTACTGTCAGACATTTCCTGAATCCCTTTTACCCCACCTGCATCAAATCTTTAACTCAGAAAGCAAAGATCCTTTTCATTATTGAAAGGCAAAAACAGGGGCATCTTCAAAAAGCAGAATATTTCAATATTTAATTTGATTGTAAACCATATTTTAACAAATCATATCACTGAAATGCCTCTATTTGTCACATAGACTTTTTTCTTTCTTTACATATCCCATCTTAGTAGGTTAGGGTCAGGAAGCAGGATCAGCTATGATACGGCACCTCTGGAGCAGAAAGAGTTAAGGGTTTTGCTCAAGGACCCAGCAGTGATTGACTGGTGGTGGTGGGGCTTGAATCCAAGTCCTCCTGGTCTTTAAACAAACTCAGCACCTTAAACATTTGAGCCACCACTGCACCACTGTATAATAACCCTTTAAAATAGTTTATACATTTATAATTATTATAATGATCAATATCTTGATTATTCACCTACCCCTTGTATTGTCTTATCAACCATGCAGCATTTGTACTGTTTATATTAAGCATGAAATAATACAATATATGACTTAATTCTTGGTTACAGCAAGACATAAAAATAAAGTAATTTTTATAATAGATTAGATTTGACTCAGAGACTCTGCAAACCAGTATCGGTTTGCCCTTAACCTGATAAGACACTGTAAACAGCTGTAGTCCTGTTGGATGATTGGATAAGCTTCTTACTTCTCTTTCTTTCTCTCCGTCTCTCTAGATTGTAAGTGATTGCAGGCGCATGTCTGATTTGCAGTGGTTCTGGAGTGAATATCCACAACAGTGCGTAAACGTCCGAGTGGAGGCTTCTGAGCAAACCAGGGTTCAGAGGGGATGGAAATTCACAGCAGGTAAGACAGACTAACTACAGGGACAATAAAAATGTGCAGATCTTTCAAAAGGATATTTTTTTACAAATGGGGAAAGGAAAGAATCCAGATCTGCTATCTGGCTCTAAAGCATAGTGGCGGGTGCATCATCGGTTAAAGAATGGTAATCCTGCAGTACAGAAAATAACAAAACTCAAAAGGCTAATAAATAAATACATTTTTACAATAACATTTTAGGATAGCAGTCCAGTCCACCTTAAATACGATGTAGCCATGTTTGAACAGCTCGTCTTTTTTTTGTAAACTGACTGATCTTGTCCATCTCTCACTCCTCAGGAATCGACGATGCAGAGTCTGAATGTGGACTGGATCAGGGAGTGGATTTTGACTATACTATAAAGAACGACGGAGACATGACTTTTCTAGATGAACAGCTTGATAGACTGTTGTCATTAGCTAAGGAGAGGATACTGGGGCACCAGTGTATACAAAATAGTAAAAAATCCAATTGACACTGAAGAGAATCAATTTGTGGAACATAAATATGTCCTGTAATTTTGCAAAACAAATGTTTACCTTCATGATGCCATGTTTCCTTACAGAATGCATGAACTTTTCCTGGTCAAAAAATTCTGAAGGACACTTTCACTATTTATTTAGGTCATGTGTAGGAAGGAGAACTCAAATCCCCAACCTTTCTGATCAAATCCATTGAAATCCTTAACATATAAGGTTGAATTTAATTGTACGCACTTGAGAGTATTGTAAATGAAATTTCTAAACCTTTAATAAAAATACATTTTATCACTTTGATATTTTTGTGATTTATCCAACAGCAGCTTCAACAGTATTTATGTAATTCAACTAATAACTACACAATATAAAAAACGACAATGACATACTGTATCTTATTGGAATTTAACCCCACTGAACATCATTGGAAGATTCTCTAACTTTAGGGTTGAAATCAAGTGATGTTCTATGGCATGTTTGGACAGTGAAAGCTGAAAATCCGACCTAACATCTTTTTATTTTTAAATCTCTCTTGATGACTTCTGTTTAAAGCAAAAATACTTTCAGCGAAAACATTGTGTTTGTACAATTATGCAATTCCAAATTACATTTTTTCTTTAATTTAAACATTGTCCAAAAACTCTCGCAGGATGCTAACATGGATATGATGTAACGTGGATACCTAAATAAAGGTAAATAAAGGTTCATTAGCATCCACTAATAAACAAACAAAATATTGTTTGTGTACCATTGTGCATTGTTTTGGTAGATTTTACAAGCTTCGGGCTGCTGCTTTGGGCGCAGATAAAGGAGTAAGTGCGTGCGTGGTTTTGGGCTGCCTAAAGGAGTAAGTGCAATAAAAAAAATTTAAAACAAAATAACTACGTGTTTTTACTTCACCTCCAGAAGAAATTAAAAGTTAGCAAGTTTCACAATTACTGCAGCTAAAACGTACATCTTCAGAGCACACTGTTACGTTAAGATCCTGAGTTTCATGCTTGGGAGCTTCCTAAGAGCAACTTTGTAAGCATTATGCTATTGACCTGGTCTCCTGATTCTCTCGGTGCTTGAAGGTGATTTGGGATATGGATAATGTTTATTTACACTGCCAAGGAGAATTTTCAATCGTAAAGTTCGCAAGTAATAAAGTTCGTAAAGAATCTTATCAACTTGTGGGAAAATTTGCATCCGATGTCCACTTTAAGATCAATTGGTTGTAAATAAAAGCCTGTCTGTTTCCTCAGCCAATGCTAGTTTTTGATTTGATTTCAGTAGCTTACATAAGCAGCAAGTCAAGTTATGAATAATAATTGCAAATTTTCAGACACTAAATTATGTTTTCAGGCAAACTGTTTGTATAACAGTTTCAGATAGTAAAGTTACTTTTTACATAAAACCATGCGAGGAGAATATAAATTTGTCTTAATAGTATAATGTTATTTATCATGAAATAATAGCTTTTAGAATAATTGGTCAGAATCCTATTTGGAAAATGCTTAGATGAAAATAGGCTCCATCACGACCTACACGCCATGTGTCTGAGATCAGCTTTTTCCACAATGATAATATGTTGCAGCCCCGTTGTGTGACATACTGCCACAAATTCCTCTCACAGAGGACCTAATAAATGTGATTAAGAACAGCATTTCAATTCATGCAGCTGCCTAATGCAATTCTGCCCTAGTTATCCAAATTAAAGTTAACTCATTACATTTACTCCTCCCTCTGGAATATAGGAAATAAAACCAGGCTAACCAGAAGAAATGGCTGATTGAAGTATTACTAGATGAAGAGCAAGCATGAAGCTCCAGTATGCACTGCTGCTGGTCCTGCTGATCATCGTAGTATTGCATTGTAAGTTTTTTTTGTCTTCATACTTAATATTGTTTCTACACTAAATAGCTTTGTGGATAGGGAGTCGAATAAAACACTGTTCTTAAATCTCTAAAAGAATCAATAACAGCAGCTTTTATAGTAATACATTACTGTTATAGAAGTAGATACTGGTATAGTTCCAGCGTAACTTTTAATAATAGGTATATGTTTTTCTAACATAAACTAGACATTCCTGTATCAAGAGATAGAATAAAAAAAGTTTGCCAAGGAAGTGATGGCAGATGTTTCAACAAAATTCTTCAACACATTGAAAAAGAAGACATTTTCTTTAAATCATAAAGGAAATGAATCCACATCTAGTTAATAAAAGTAATTGTACTTTGTACTAAAAAGTGTGTTCTTTGTGCTTTATCCATAGTGGTAGGTATAATAATATATAATGCTATTTGGTTTAAGGTGAAAGAAATGGAGCTTTATCATTTCCCTGGAGCTGTGCTGCCCTTAATGGAGTGTGCAGACAAGGAGCATGCCAGCCCTCGGAGCTCTACTTTGGACCGTTGAGCTGTGGGAAAGAGTCTCTGTAAGTATTTTGTTAATAATCCTCAGATTTACTTTAGGCATTATCCATATCACAAAAAGAACATGTAATTAAAAAGTAACGTCTTTTTTATTATGATTGATTCATTTATTTTTGCCAGATGCTGTGTGTCGTATTTCTTCTGACAGCTGAAAATCAACTACCTGGTGCTACCTGGAGCGCTGACCATTACGTGGTTTTAATAACAACTAAAATTCTGGGAGAAACAGGACTGACCTAGTGTGTGTCAATACAAATTAACATTTAACGCACTTACTATTGTTGTTACAAGTCATTGTTAATTTACTACCAAGTCATGCTTTATTTAAGTCTGAATAATGCTTTAGTATTTTAAAAACGTCTTAAATAGTGCATTATATACATATATATAATTTTTTTTTTTTTTTATAATTGTGTGTGTGTGTGTGGCCCTGTGATGGACTGGTGACCTGTGAGGGTTGTCCCCCTCTGCCTCCCCGAGATTGTGACCCCGAATTAGGGAATAAACGGCTATAGGAGATGAATCAATGAATGAAAAAAAGATATAAAGACTTAAGAAAAAAAAGATATAGGACTTAAAGCTAGTTTAATACTTCTAGATTTTAATGAAGAACTTCACTCCTTATATATCAGCTTGCGAGTATAATATTTCAATAAAATTTCTGTTTGTATCTTTACACCTGTAATCTTTAATACGAATTTAAAGATCTAGGAAAGTGTTTAAAAAAAAACCCCAAAACAAACCAAAAAAAAAAACTGTGTCTATTTTCATTTCAAGCTGCAAAGTGATTATTTTGAAGTGGTTCATTTTTTTTTTAAATAACTAATTTCTGTATTCATTTGTGTGGCTGCATGTACAATAGACACCCCGTATCTATTTGGATGAATACATGCACCATTCACGACCCTTTTCAATGGGAATAAGGTTCTCACCCAAGTTTTGACAGTACATATGGCTCTGTTTTCCTGTTGTCCTGTCCCCTTAGCACCAAAACGTCCCCAAAGCATAATGTTTTTCCACCTCTATGGTTTGATGGTGGGGTTGGTGGTTAATGGGGTCATGGGCAGCATGTTAGTCTCATCTGACAACACTAATTTCAGCCAGTTCTCTGAATCATTTAGATGTTCGGTGGCAAGGTTCAGACGGGCCTGTACATGTGCATGAGGGACCTCGCAGGTGCTGCAGGGTTTTCAGTCCTTTACAGTGTAGTGTGTTAACCATTTGTTTTCTTAGTGACTATGGGGGGTCCCAGCAGTGCTTACCAGATAATGAACACATGATCCTCTCGTGTAGTTTCTAGGCTGATTCCTCACTGTTCTTATGATCATTAAAGAGGTTTAAATGCCATTTTTTTACCCCATGCAAGACGGCATGTACGAGAGTAAAAATGATATATTCTGACTCACTGTGAGTATAATGGCCCAAAGTCCTTAATTGTTTATAGTGGGATTCAGCAACCATTTTTCACGAACAGGATGTTTCATAGTCAGCCAGCTGGTCTGGATTAAACAAGCCCATATTTAATAGGGAGCCCATCTACAGAAAAACATTTTGTGCACTTTGATAAAATTATCAAGCTATACAACACAATGTTAAAATTCAGTCAAGAAAAATAACTGTCTGTTTGAGGACGTTGGTAAAAAATAGGTAAGTGATCCTAAAGATTTCTTTAGTTAATAGTTCTACAAGTTAGTTAATCAAGTCAAGAATACTCTGAAGGTTTAGTTACAGCTACCATTTATAGTAATTTTTTTAGTTACAGTGTACAGTTTAAAAGAAGAAGAAGTTAGCATTACCATAGGTTAAGGTTACCAGTTATTCATAGTGTATTTTTGTGCACCAGCAAGAGTGTCTGCCGAATGATAGAATGTTCATAAGCTACGCTAGTTTTTACCTGTAACATGCATTATGATAAAAAAAAGGAAAATAAACAATGTTTTCTTTCCACTTACTTTTCAGTTCTGTTTCATTACTAATACTCTGCTAAAGATATACATTAGAGGTGATACTGACAGGGAGAAAGGCTACTGACCTGTACAAAATTTGATGATGACCAAAAAGTTCAGGTTGAAGAGGCAGATAGGTGCGCAGGTCTGCTGGGCAAATAAGTTTGACAGTCCCAATGCTTGCAGTGAATTCCTGAATGCCATGTATATACTGAACAGATCTGCGTGCAGCTCTTACTTTTCATCTTCCAATGATGTATACGAGACTCCCATATTGCCCACCTACTTACAAAGTATTCACTACTATTCTGTAATTATATTATATATATATATATATATATATATATATATATATATATATATATATATATAATAATAATAATAATATTCAACTTCATTGTGCAAGGTACGTGTACAGAGCCAATGAAATGCATTTTTTTTCGCATATCCCATCTTAGTAAGTTGGGGGTCAGAGCGCAGGGTCAGCTATGATACAGCGCCCCCTGGAGCAGGAAGGGTTAAGGGTCTTGCTCAAGGACCCAACAGTGGTTGACTTGCCGGAGGTGGGGCTCGAACCCAGGTGTTTCTGGTCTTCAGATTAACAACATCAGCACCTTAACCATTTGAGCCACCCACCAATATACATATATATATTACTTACACACACCACACCTCTACAACTTTGTTACAAACTATTAGATTAAAATAATTAAAACTGCTATAGTTTTATTTTTAGCTTTAGTTTTGTCTTCACAGAACAGGTGTATTATACTGAGAAAAAAAAATTACACACACAGGTGGACTCTTATCTAATTAGGTGACTTCTGAGGGCAATTGATTGCACTGGATTTTATTTAGGGGTATCAGAGTACAGGGAGCTGAATACGAATGCATGCCACACTTTTCATTTGCTTAAAATGTTAAAAACCGTATATCATTTTCATTCCACTTCACAATTATGTGCTATTTTGTGTTAGTTTATTGCATAAAATCTCGATAAAATCGTGGACAACAGCAACACTTAAATAATTAATTGGGGTTTTTTTAAATATAGTTTTTCAGTAAAAATATTATATGTAGTTATATTACTGATCAGTGATCAATCTACCTATAGACACACACACACACACACACACACACGCACACACAACCATTTAAGCTTTATTTTATGTAGCCCAGCATCAGAAACTTACTACTGTATAAAAAGCATGTATTAATGCTTAGAAATGACAGTCCTGTGGTGAAGATATTTTGTGAAAATGTAGTAAGATGAAAGCTTATGGCTGTTACCGTTGCCGCAAGATGGCGCTGCCAGTTCCCGCTTCCATTTGGCGCTGCAGGAAGCCGCTGCATGTGGGTGTTGCAGGATGCCGCAATCTCCGCTTTTTGCATTATATTATACACTCATTTCTGTATTAACAGTTTAGATTTATCAGCGTTAATATTTCTAAAGCGTGATTTATTCATTTCCTCGGCACTCAAACGTAACTGTTATTTTGTCACGCTTATCGTTGGAGACATAAACACGCGCGCGCACGCACATCTTAAGCAATTTGAACTTTTTTTTGTTGTAGTCCATCATTAGAAACTCACACCTGTATTACGTAGTTGTTTCTAGCTCATCACGCCCAGTCGAAAACAAACATTTACCCTCGTGAAACCCATTGTGTGAATTATTCCCCAAATCATACCTTTTAATCCCGTAGCGGCCGCGCCATGCTATCCGTGCTGCTTCCTGTTCACATGCAGGGGTGTCCAATTTAGAGTGTCCTGCAGAGTTTAGTTTTTTATTCCAAACCACCAAACATGGATTTTTAAAAATGAGCCGAAATGACATGATTATGTCTGATTCAGGTGCAATTAATTAGGGTAAAAGTGAAACTCTGCAGGGCGGCCTGTAGGAGAATCGCATGATATGCGTAGCTGGGCCTTCAGTGGGGATTTACCCGACTGATACACCTCTTAATACCACCACTATCATGCCGCAATTATAGAAATCATTAATACTGTACAAAAACACAAGATAACACAGCGTAAAATTACAGACAGAGAGACATTTAACGTATTGAGGGTGAAAAGCAAGACTCCAAACCTCTACACTACAACCGCAACTGTACCACATACAACATCTGGAGCAGATCAGAATCAGTATTTATCCTAATATTAATATAACATTACAAAAACATTAATGATATAAATAAAATATATAAAACATTTAAAGGGTGTAAGTCAGTGTTACCGGTCGGCGGCACTGGTCTAGAAGTGGGGAATAAACTCTTTTCCGTGTTGAGACAAGCTAGTCATCTTCTGGGTTAGCCGAACTCTCCTCACCATGTACAGCTTTTTAGAAAAAAACGGATTTTTAAGTATGTCAAAAACAAAGTTCATTTTGTTAAGAAATCACCTGTAGAAAAGAATAGTGCAATGACCTTTTACTCTCTTTACATCTGTCCTTGGGTGCAGCATCTGGGGACACCAAATTGATGTTACATAATTAGGAATGAATTTTAGAATGAACATTTTCCCCAATTATATCTTAAAAATATAATTGTTGCCTTAATTATTTTACTTTTTCATGTTCTAAAATTCAAAAATGTCCAGAAAAGCAAGACAGACCCCCTTACGACTCACACCTTATCACGAGGAGGCCGGGAGTGAGCGCGAAAACTGACTTTGTCCCTTGGCACTGAAAACCCTAGCTACACCTCTCCTCTCCCCCCTCCATTATACCATCATATAGATCATAAACCCTCCGGCATCACATCTCTCGTCTCCATAACTCCTGGTCTTTCTACAGCAGCCCTCCCTCCAGCCAGCTCCATCAGAGCAATCTTCCATGTCTTCAATCAACATCAGCGCAGAGGATGTTAGAAGAGAGTTCAATCGTTTTTGCTCTGGGAAGTCTGCAGGCCCTGACAGTTTAAGCCCCAGGGTACTTAAGGGTTGTTCTACTCATCTGTGTGCAGTCTATCAGCACATTTTCACATATTGATCCTGAGCATGACTGTACCTGCCCTGAGGAAAACAACATGCCTGATTCTTGTGCCCAAAATAAAACAACCAATGAAATACAATTCCTACAAGTCAGTGGTTCTGACCTCCAAGGTCATAAAGTCGATGAAGAGCCTGGTCCTGAAGGATTGTACTGAAGTGGAGGATGCTATCACCAAAGCCTATGCACATCTGGAGGTGGCAGGCAACACAGTGAGAGTCATATTTCTTGACTTCTCCAGTGGTTTAACACTATACAGTCTCCAATGCTCAATGATAAGCTACTGGAAATGTGTGTGAATGCCGCTTTGGTGACCTCACTACTTACTTCATAAGCTGACTACAGTACAGGAGGTGGATAGATAATATAGTGAGCAGAGCAGGGGCCTTTCAGAGGACTGTCCTGTCTTCCTTTTTGTTCACACTTTATACAACAGACTTGAGACACTGCTCATTGTCCAGCCATCTGCAGATGTTTTTACTGTTATTGGCGGTATAAGGAGAGGTCAGGTGGCTGAGTTGAGAAGTGTGACCAGCTTTGTAGAGTAGTGTGAACGGATTCAGCTGTAACTCAATGTCTCAAAGATGAAAGAGCTAAAGGTGGATTTTAGGAAGCAGAAGACTTTTCAAGCCTAGTTAGCATCTGAGCTAAACGTCCGAGTGTTTAAATAGACAACAAGCTGGAATGTAGAAGAAAGCTTAGAGTCTGTTCTTCTTTAGGAGAATCAGGTTCTTTAATGTCTATAGAACCATGCTGCAGATGCCATCTTATTTTTATTATTCTTGTGTAGTTTTAGTATTAGTCTTGTTCTGTTCTCATCGGGGTCTATGTATACTTTATCAATACTGTGTTAACCTGACAGATAAAATCGTTATTGTTATCTTACTTGGGCAGAAAGCTTTGTTTTCGAAAACAAAGCAATTTATAGGTTAACTAGTGGTCTGTGATTGAGTTGAATAAAGAATGCCAAAAAAAATCACAGCTAGAAATAAAGAGAGGACTGAAAGAGATCAATTGAGCAATAAAGCAGAGTTTCTATTGGCCATGGCAGGAAATAAAACTTTCAAGATAAATTTTGAGGGTACAGAAATAATTGTAATATTTTTTTTCTTTATCCAGGGTGGAATCTACTCTATATCCTCCAGCTTTTTGCGTGTTAATTAAGTAGTGGTGCTTACTTACTTTTTGTTTCTGCTTGTAGGTTTAATCGTTACTGTTTTCCTCATACTGTGCAAGTTCTTTTCTATTTAATATGTATACAACAGATTAAATAAAGTGCACACACCGTGTTTATGTGTCATATCGGGAGCGGCTCGAGGACATGTGCGATGGAAGGAAATGTGCATTCTGCGAATGCTGCTGTCGAAATTTTACATCACTGATGTGCCTTTAAAGTAATTTTTCCTACATCACAGAACAGCACAGTTTAATTCTGGATTCTTAGCAGTCAGTTAGCAGCATGACAGCAATTGATATCACCTTCTGTGTGGGTAGACTCTATGCTGTGTTTGGTCATTCACCAATACTAAAAAGAGGGCTTGTAAAAACGCTGTGGGATTGTGTGCTGTTGCACATAAATGAATAGGGATATATTTAATGTGTTTTATGCTACTTTATTAGCTGGCATAACTTCATTTACTTACCGTCCTTCTTCACAGTCACAACTAACAACATTCACATCCTGTTACCTCACTACTGTACAGAACTGTACTGTGCTTTTTTTTATATTGTAACAATGTGCAGGCAAGTATTTACAGTAAAGCGCAATGTGGAGAACTCCAATATCGTGAAAAATTCTCTAAAAAAAATCCTTAAGAGTTGATCAGTGGTTAATCTTGCTTGCTCAATTATTCCTTTGCTTTTAGGGAGTATTTGTTGTGTGTACATAAAATATACAACTGAGCAATTGGGGGTTAAGGGCCTTGATCGGGGACCCAGTGGTGGTGCCTTGGCGGAGCTGGGAATCGAACTTACAATCTTCGCATTGGTAGTCCAACACCTTAACCATGAGTCACCACTCCCCCACACTTGGTGCAAGTTTATTCATATCCAGAAATTTAATATGATTTCAATTATACAGGATTGATAGGCTTCCCTGCATCATATATTAATTGGCAGTGTTACTCTAGATATTGCTGCCGTTTTAAATTCTATGTAGCAACCCAAACAACATCAAATGTAGTACAACTAATCACTTTGATATCATGTTAAAGTTTATGGGGATGCCTACTTTAAGACAAGATTTTCCTAGGCTGGTACTTACATTCCTTAACTGAGCATTTGCTTAGGGGCCCAGGACTGGTAACTCGGTGGTGCCGAGAACCAAACCCACAATCGTCCGGTTAGCAATCCAACACCTTAACCAGTGCACTACCACTTCCCCCTCTAACTGAGTTCACTTGCAGAGATTTGTGAAATCGGTCCCAGAATGCACTGGGCTCTTCTGGCAGCCTAAGTCATTATTCAAACACCATGACGTTCTTTTTCTTTGATCCGTCCCCAGTCTAAGCAACACCATAAAGGCTTTGCTCAGGTCATATCATGTAAATCAAAGACAAATACACTTCCAGCTGAATTTTTTAACAAGTGTGTCAGAAAATGATCATTTATATAAGTTCGAACAAATGTTTCTTTATATTGCAGAATGTTTGTAATGATGAGTTAATTTAGATCAGATGCTTTTCATCATCTATGTCCTTGAAGCTTTGGGGTCCAAACACAGCTGCATTGTTTTATTCAGTTTGTGCTGGCTCACAAATTGCATTTTTGCACTAGACCACAGAAGAGCCATAATCGCAGCATTCCACACATGCCTCTGTACGGAGAACATGAACTGGCATCGCACATGCCTGCCTTTCTGCTGCATTTCATCATGTCAGGTGAGGTCGTCAGTGTTCTGTATAGTGAGGGAAAAAAATGATTTGATCCCCTGCTGATTTTGTGCACTTGCCCATTGACAAAAAAGATCAGTCGATAATTTTAAATCATAGGTTTTTCTTTTCAAAAAAATTAGATTTGTTTTTTTAATGAGTTAAATGAGTATTTGCTCCCCTTTCACTGTGCAAAATGTTTGGCTCCCAAATATATTTAATAATGGTAACGGGGTGAGATTAGTAACTCTCGCTTCAAGGGACTCTCAAAGGTAGTTTTTCTAATTTCAGCCCTTTACCTATACAAAAGACCACCTAAGCAATCAGATTCCGAACTCTCCACCATGGCCAAGACCAAAGAACTGTCCAAGTATGTTAGAGACAATAGTGTAGACCTACACAAGGCTACAAGGATGGGCTACAAGACCATCACCAAGCACAGGAAAGTGGTGGTTTAGAGGTTAAGGTGTTTGACTGATATCTAAAAGATCGGGCTTTAATTCCCAGCACTACCAAGTCACCACTGCTGGGCCCCTGAGCATGGCCCCTAACCTCCAATTGCTTACTTGTATAAAAAGATATAAATGTAAGTCGCTCGGAGTAAGCGGGCACCAAATGCTGTCAATTAAAACGTGCAGCTTGGTAAGATGACAACAGTTAGTGCAATTATTTGCAAATAGAAGGAAAAAGGTTAATCGGCAATCCCTCTCGGTCTGGGGCTTCATGCAAGATCTCACCTCGCAGAGCCTCAATGATCATGAAAAGAGTAAGGAATCAGCCCATAACTACACAGGAGGCTCTCATGAATGATCTCAATGCAGCTGGGACTATAGTCACTAAGAAAACAACTAGTAACACCCTACATCGAGAAAGACTAAAATCCTGCAGCACCTGCAGGGTCCCCCTGCTCAAGGAAACACATGTACTGTTTAAAGTCTACCAGTAAACCTCTAAATGATTCAAGACTCGGTGAAAGTGCTGTGATCAGATAAAACCGAGTTCTTTGTCATCAATTCTACTCACTGTGTTTGGGAGAGGAAGAATGCTGTCTATGGCCTCAAGAACACCATCCTCCCCGTCAAATATGGAGGCGGAAACATTATGCTTTGGTGGCGTTTCACTGCTAAGGGGAAAGGACAACTTCACCACATCAAAGGGACAATGGATGGAGGCATGTACCATCGAATATGGGGTGACAACCTCCTTTTCTCAGCCAAATGGATGGTGGAGGGGTATTCTAGCATAATAATGACCCCAAAACACAGCCAGGGCAACAAAGGATCAAAAAATGTCCTGGAGTGACTGAATTATTCTCTAGACCTTAATCTGTGGAGGAGTTTGAGTTGCCAAACATCAGCCCTGAAACCTCAAGTGACGTGAAAAGGATCTGCAAAGAAGAGTGGAGTGTGCAAACCTGGTGGCCAACTACAAGAAACATCTGACCTTACATCTGTGAGTGACTACCATGCTTTAAGTCTTGTTTTGCAAAGGGGCAAAAACTTATTTTACTATATTAAATCAATGACATTTTTTTTATGGTTTTTGATATTTAGCCTCACCATTAGAATAAACCTACCATTAAAATTACAGACTGATCATTTCTTCGTCAGTGGACAAACATACAAAATCAGCAGGAGATCAGAATATCTTTTCCTCACTGTAATATATTTCTTTCTACCTAAAAACAGGTTATCAGTCTCGACAAATCAAAACTAAACACTTTATACAGCCTCTTGGTATCTGATGCATTCTTACATGAATTAACAGGTATAATAAAAAAAAATTAAAGAAATAAATGTTTATCTTAAGAAATCCAAACATTAATGTTCTCCTTTCTGACCTGAATAAAACAAAAAATTAAAAAAATCCCAGAAAGCTTGAGTGTTATAGTACTTTATTTAAAAAAACGATTTTTGATCTTGCGTCATTACAATGAAACACTGATAGCAAAATGTTTACATCCTAAACTTTGCAATTCCAGTTAAAAAGGTTCTTGGTGCTTTAAAGTACTTAATTTCAATCTGGATAGACAGTACACACAAAAGATGCTCAGATAATACCTTTAACTATCCCCCTTCTTGCGTTGAGCCTTTCCCCTCCGATTTTGGCAGTGGAAATGTGACATCCTGTCTTTCTTTTTCTAACTTGGTTATGACCTTAAGAGAAGACGGCAAATAAGCATTCATCTCCTAAAAAAGACTCAAATCTGACGCCTAGTGTTTTCTGCTCAACACCGAAGCTTAAGGGAAACAATAGGTTAAATCCAAACCGTTTGGAGTTGGTCATTTTTTTGGCCAGAATAAGAAAAAAAGGAAACAAATGCAAGAGAGATGATTTAGCAAAATTAGTAACGGGTCTTACCATTGGAATAATACATTGGGGTTGCAAGGTATTGGCACAGTAAAAGACGAATTTGTGATCATGTATAGTGCTTGAGTGTTAGAATAAATGGGGCAGAAAAAAATGGGTTAGCAATTAAAAGAAATCATTGAAACCTTTCCAAATCTTTAGACTATATTGTGCATTAATAGTGCATTGTGGGAATTGTAAAGTAACCAGAATGCAAAAATGTGGAGCGAGCCATCGCCTTAATTAATCAAATAGAATTACATAATGAATCCATCAGATCAAAAATATTTGTACTTTTAGATGTTGGTGCCTTATTGTCTGCAGTCTGGCTTGATGAAAATAGGGGAAAACCTACACAAATATGAAAAACAAAGCTAGATATATGACAAAATATGAAGAGAAATCAGGAAAATACTGAGGGCTGAAACTTGAAAGAAATAAATGAAGCTAAAGTGCTACCTAAACCAAAACACACACAAAAAAAAGAACTTCCTCTTGTTCAGCCACCCAGAAAATATGCAAAGGGGTAAAGTAGGGAAGTGGAGGGGGTGTCCCTGCAGAAGTTTAGAAGTTGTTAAGATCCTGAAGGGTGGCGTCCAGCGTTGCGTGGATCTTGATGTTCTCCTCTTTAGCGGTGGCGAGCCTCTCTGCAAAGCAAAATGCACAGGAGAAATTTTAGGACCATAAGAGCTTCCATGGACATACCATGTTTTGAATACTTAGCAGGAAATTCTGTGTGTGAAACATATTTTTACAGCACAACACCCAAATCATCTGTTGCCGGTCCGGCACAAGGTACATTTTACTGTAGCTCTGAACTGTAAAACAGCTGCTGTCTATCTGGGGTCTGACCAAGGAGCTGGGTTTATTTAAGCAGTTCTTCTTTATGTTGTGCCTCTAATGAATAAGCTGATTGTGCCATTCGAGTAATAAGTCCTGTAATTCAGATAATATATTAGTTGTCATTTTTGACTTGAACAGACTGACGGTCCGAGTGACCAGGCAAATAAGGTTAAAGCAGGGTTTAGGAAGCAGGTTTTGCAGCTTTAGAACCAGAACAGCTTTAATGCTAAAATTACCTGCCTTAACCCGAGGTACAGGCCATAAGGCATGACGCTATGATTACGTTTGTGTGTGCGCCACGTGGTTAGAACCGGGTACACAAACAACTAACAAAATGTAGGTGTGCAACAACAAGGGCGCCGTACCGTCTAACACAAGGCTTTTTATTCCATTAGTCCAGTTGTCTTAAAGTACATTTACCCGTCTGCATAAAACATATCTCTCACCTAATCTGGGCAGGTTACATGTATTAAAATAAATCCTTAATCCTAAAAACTGCACATCTTTAGTATATTTACTAACAGAACAACCACAATAACCGGCAGAAGGGAAATGAGAAATCCCTCAAATCCTTCATCAAGCATTGTGTCTTCCTGGTAAGTGTTGTGTAATGGCCAATGAGCTGTAATGTTACTGAGGTTGCCTAATGAACAGATGTAATAAATGTAAAAAAAAAAAATAAATTAATTAATTTAAAAAAAACAAAAAAAAACAAAACAGCCCTATTTCATTAATCCATAAAAGAATGAAAGCATAAACAAAAATAGAAAAGATGAAATCAAGGTGAATTTAATTGTGACAGCAAATGAACATAGAGTCCTAAACTTGACACAGCAAGAGCAACACAGAGTGGGAGGAAGAGTATGTAGGCGAGAGAGAGAGAGAGAGAGAGAGAGAGAGAGAGAGAGAGAGAGAGAGAGAGAGAGAGGAGCGAGAGAGAGAGAGAGAGAGAGAGAGAGAGAAAGAGTGCAGCTAAAATGGAACAATACAGTCAGTGTGCACAGCTTCCTTGACATACCACAGCACAGCTAAATTTAACCAGAAAGCCACCAACTGATTTATAAAGATCAGCTGTGATCCTGCTGAGCTTGGAAGCAATGGATATTATGCATCAAATAATGAGTTTTTAAGAGACAACAGAAAAAATACATTTGTAGCTGAAGCGTTACTTTACTTGCAGATTTTATGCATAGGCTTAAACTAAATCATCCTGTTTGTACAATGACTAACTAGGATCAGCTTATTGTATGCATATTTTTATGCAAAACAAAGACTAGGAAAAGCGGGGACTTCCACAGTGCTACTGACAGTCTACACTCTAGATCAACACCATGCAAAAAACACGTATTCGCTACGCTGCTAAATCCTGCAGAGTGATCTAACCCATGCACCGACCACAACTACATCCAAGCACAGCTCCCAGAGCCTAACAGCAGCATGCCAGCAGCCATCGATATGATGTAAAAACAGTGCGCGTAGGTGGGCAACTAAAGATCCATTTATGTCTGTTCTACCGAGGTGTTTAAAGAAGCTTAAAGTTTTCTTCCTGAAGAAACCACAAGGCAGAAAGTTCCAGGAACCATTGTTAGTAGGGCCGAGTATTGGCAAGGACCCCAGGTTACGATACTCATCACGATATATAGCACCAGAAAAAAAAAGCAAAAAGTAAAACAATTAGCTAAAAAAAATTACAAATTAAAAAACCCCAACATATTTAAAGCAGAAGGCGCTCTTTTTTTTAATGCTATGCTTGCTTGTAAGACAACGGCTGTATGTGTCAGAGACAACTGCAGGAGCGAAGTGGAAAGCAGTTTACCACGCACAGATAGTTTTAATTACATATTAAAGTAAATCAGTCTAAAACCTAAAATTTACTGATAGACAAACTATTTTTACCTACACTATCCAAAACAACTGACATGATATAGGAGTGATAAGTAGTATAATCAGTTTGGAAGTATCAAAGGAAACCATAGACCAAAAACTAGCAACACGTGTGTGTGTGTGTGCTGTTAGTCATTATTGGAGTTTCAAGGGGTTAAAACAGCACACAAACACACAAGAGCACTTCATTTACATAAAGTGCACTTTTATTTTCTCTACACCCTGAAGGGTGAAAGGGTTGAATAGGGGCGCGCACATGCCGATCACACCACTGCACACGCATGCTAAGTCTTTACATAGCGTTCATGTGATTGAGAGCACGGTCCAGTTCCTCTCTAACAGCACTGCGCTCAGTTTCTGTGCTTTTATCTGTGGATGTATATACAGCAATCAGAGGATGAATGTCGAGTTTTATAAACAGATAATCTGGATGTAACAGTGTTTGAACCTTCTCACCTTCCAAATCATCAATCGTCTTCTCCAGTTTGGTCACTGATCTTTCACCAAACTCTGCACGGGTCTCGGCCTGGGAAAGAAAGAAAGAAAAACAGGCAGGTCAAAGATATTCAACACACTAATTTATTTGTTTTTATAGCAGCAAAAAACAAAGAAATTTGATTATTTGTTTGTTTTTCTACAAAAAACCAAAAGCAACCAATGTTTAGATTTTTTTTTTTTACATCAGATGCAGTCAGCTAGGTTAGTTTGAAACTGGAGGTCCAATCAGACTACACCTAACAAACAGTTACACCAATAGCTACCAGTTTAGCTTTGTGCATGCAGGCTTACTATAATAAAATACTAGTATGATAAAAGAATGTGGCTAAAACAGCCACAGAGGTTACAGTAAAAGTGTTTCAGTGAAACGACTTCCTATTTTGCTTTTGAAAAAATCTGTTTCAAGATTTACAAAAAAAAAAATTATGGTTAACCGGCATAAAAACCAAACTTGAAGCTGTAATTGTCTGGCAGCCAAAAATAATTATTTGGCCATAGAGTGGAGGGAAAAAGGTTTTAGCTGAGCCCATAACCCCCAATTGCTCAGTTGTATAAAGTGAAATAAATGCAAGTCACCCTGCATAAAAGGTGTCTGCCGAATGCCGCAAATGTTATATTGGAAATTTTCTCACACAGGCAGTCTCAAAATTGAATACAATTTTTAAGTAGCATTATTTGGTAGCCAGCTGGACATAATGCCAAGCAAATCCATTTGTAATCAGAAACAAAAAAAAAAAAGTCTGATGCCCTGATGCCTGCTTTCACTTTTGATAGTAAACAAAAAAAGGGTTTAAAATTTAAAGGAATTCCTCATAGAATGTTACAGAGCAACAGGTATTTTAGTGTAGAACAATATTGAAGCCCCACCTCCTTCAGCTTATTCGTTAGAATCTTGATCTCCTCTTCGTACTTGTCCTCTTTTTGGGAATACTGCAATGAACAAAAAGTGGTGGCGGCCAATCAGAGAACCACATGGTTCAAAAACAGATACTTTAATCAGACACACCAGAGACTCATGGCTAACAGCGGTAGACCTTTTTCTACTATTTATACGTTTAACTGATCTACCCGATTGATTTCAGGTGCAAAGTGTGTGCACCTCAACAACCGGACAGTTACAAACACATTCTTAAAACTTTGTCCAGCACAAACATTGATAGCTTCATTCAGCATGCTATTGAATCAATTTAGCACCGGTTTGGATTTCCAGTGTCATTGACTAAAGTTAGAGAAGACAGAAGCCAAGCTATTTATAAATGAGCTCCCTCCAGGTTCAAGATGAGTGCAAAAATATCATCCCTACTGACTGAACTGAATCAGCCAGAGAACTCAAACCGCCACTGTTACCTAGAGAACTTACATCATGTAAAATGGCATTGCGTGAGAATAGCTGATTGTAAAAAAAAAGGCCCTATTTACACTGCAGGTCTTGATGCCCAATTTCAATTCTGTGACTAGATCAGATTCCTTTTACAACCTGCTCACATCTTTACATAAAACAGACCTGCATCCGATATCTGCATTAGAAACTAACGCACTTATCCGATTTAGATCATATTTATGTCCACATACGAATGAGGCCTGAAACCGATCTGAGATTATCAGAATCTATTTGCCTTTTTTCCTGCTTACATGATTGTGGGTCATATCCCATCCCCACATTGGAGGAAAAATTGGAATGGGGTCACTTGATACGTGTAATGTAAGAGGCAGCCTTCGTTAAGTAATATACCTCTGAAATCTCAGCATCAACACGTTTTAGGGGTTAAATTAGAAGCTGGACAATTAAAAAATGTGTTTGTAAATTGACTGACATGGTTACAGCTTTACAAGTTTAAACACATCTAGATTTAACTCAACCATATGAAAACACTTCATAAAAACAAGTACAAATCATAAAATCAAGTACAAACAGGCTCTCGAAAATTTTAAAGCAAAAGTTTTGATTTACATTAAGCAGAATAGTAAAACCGCTGCATACTGATCCTTGCTTTACAGCGATTTCTATGACAATTTAGGATTATTTCGACAACAACAGATCGCACAAATTATTGTGAAATTTGGTTCAGTCTCATTGGCAAACGCTAGATAAGACAAGGACATGTTTATAGCTGGACAGAACGAAAACATTTAATATCAAACATTTCAAAGCATTTAAAAGGGAATTCGTTGGCTCTACTACCCAACTACATTAACTGATCCTAAATAAGGAAGCACATTTTAGATCATGCCCAAGAACACTAGAGGCCTTGGGCTAGCAGGACCAAGCAGCCGGGTCTCTTGATAAGGCCTGGCTTGTGTGCTGCTGATAAAGTGAGGCCCATACATCTTAGTCTGCAATCAGTTTTTCCAAAACTACTGTAGTATAGATCTGCTTATAATCCCGCAAGCATGCACAAGTTCTCCAACCCGCCTTTCCTACCTTCTCAGATTGGGCCTCCAAGGACTTTAAGGTATTGGTGACATTTCTCAGCTCCTCCTCCAATTCCGCACATTTGCTGCAGTTTTTTTAATTTCACATTTCGGTATTTGACAGAGAGAAGGGGGGGGGGGGGGGAAAGTAGAAAAACATTGGAAATATCAAAAGTCAGAACGAGGAGAAGGAAGAAAAAAAATAAAATAAAATAAAAAATTGATATAGTAATGGAAAGAAGTGATCATGGAAAGAAACATGACAGAAATAAGAGAAAGGGAAGAGGGGAGGGGGCGACAAAAGAGACAAATTTTACAAAAACACACAGAACAAAAACAAACATACTATGGACTACTAGTGCATGATCTGGGCGTAATTAGTTAATCCCTCAACAGAAAGGAGCCAAGGCGAATTCTAGGTGAACTAAAAATAGAAAACTGTAACACAGGCAACCAAAAGCTAGAGTGAAAAATGATCAGATGGAGTGAAAAATCAAAGACTGAACCCCAATCATGCAGTCAATCTCAAGCATAAACCACACAGATCATTCACTTGGTCGAGAAAAGATGAAGGAAAGGTGAGCAGATGGATAAACAGGAGGACGATAGGAGCCGGGTAAGTCGAGAGCTGGGGATTTTCACCTTACTGAACCTCGCTAAACTTCTGTTATAAAAACAAAAGGCATGTGCAGCATGTTATGGCCAACGAGTCCTTCGTTTGGGAAAAAAAAAACAAAAAAAACCCCACAGTTCTGGGCGGCTCGGTTTAAAGTATAAAGCCGAGGCCCAATTTCGCTCGTCCCCGGGGCCTGTAAGAGGAACCCGCTGGGAAACAGAACTGGGCCAGTACCTTTTCTTCTGCTGCCTGCAGACTCTTCAGCGTTTGGTCGTAACTCCTCAGCAGCTCCTCCATGCGGCGTCTATTGCTGTTTTATGCAGCGGGTGGGGGTAGATGAGGAAGTGGGAGGAAAAGGGGCGATGCGTGAAAGGGAAGACCCGAAAGCGCATGCAGGTAGGGATGGGTGTGTGGGAGGTTCCAGAACATGCACGCACCAGTCACACAGATGGAAAAAAGGAGGAAGCACAGGTAATGTTGAGTCATGATACGTACAGCATTCCCACTTTTATGTTCTGAATAAAATAAATAATCCCTTTGCAATGCATTCAAAAGCTTTCTCGTTTAATTTAGCACTTACTGAAGCTTCAAAGATACTGAGCTTTATAAAAAGACAGACATAAACGTGGGGCCGCTCTTGATGTGCACTAAAGACATGCAATTAAGTAAAAAAAAATCCTGGTAGGTCTAAAGGCACTGCTAAATGATGGTGGGTGATGCAGATTGTAATTTGCAAGCCTAAGTGCCTAAAAGAGGAACTCGAAAATGTGACCTGCCAGCCTAACATGAAGCAGTCACTTGTGTGCAGGGTAAAATGCAAAAATAGCTCCTCTATACACAAATGTGTGGAAGTGTGGGGGTGTGTGATTTGGGCTATTGGCCACTAAGAAGTCCTGGAGAGTGTGTGTATATGATAACTGACTCACGCCTCAGCAACTTCTGCTCGCTCCTCTGTGCGCTCCAAATCACCCTCAATAATGACAAGCTTACGAGCCACCTGGAGACACACAAATATACTAAGAAAAGAAGAGCAGGGTTTAGCTACAAATAAGCAGCAATAGGCTGGGGTAAAATTTCACCTCCTCATATTTGCGGTCGGCTTCCTCTGCAATGTGCTTGGCCTCCTTAAGCTGGACCTCCTGCAGCTCCATCTTCTCTTCATCCTTTAGAGCCCTGTTCTCAATTACCTTCATACCCCTAAGATGCACAAAAACATTTTAAACTGCCAATGATCTAGCCATTCCAATAATACAGGGATCTGGACCAACTCAAGAGGTTTGATACGAGTCAATTTGAAGTGAGACAGCTTATAATTACAACATACACAGCTTTGTCATAATTCTGGTTGGAGAAAAATACAGCCCTGCCCCCATGGGGTGTCGACCGCTTATTATGTTTATATTAACACTTTGCCCGATAACCAACTTGCCACACACGTAGGCGTTTGGTTGTTTATCTAGCAATACACCTAATGAATGGTGGTGATGGGTACTTACTTAATAAATTCCATTTATTAATAAACATTAATGAGCATAATTGACACGTTCAAACTCATTAAATCTTAATTTAACTGCATACTTTTGAGGAACTGATGTGTGACAAATTATAATATACATAGTGTGTTCCAGAATTTAGTGTTTAGTGCTTGGTTCATCCGGGTCAACCTCTCTCTCTCTCTCACACACACCTCTCGCTCTCATCTGCAGCCTTCTCCGCCTCCTCTAGTTTCTGCAAAGCTGTGGTGAGCCTCTCCTGAACTCGATCCAGCTCCTCTTCAACCAGCTGGACACGTCTGTTTAGAGAAGCAACATTCGACTCGGCCTACATAGAGAGAGAGAGAGAGAGAGAGAGAGAGAGAGAGAGAGAGAGAGAGAGAGAGAGAGAGAGAGAGAGAGAGAGAGAGAGAGAGAGAGAGAGAAAAAAAGGAAGAGCATGCAAGCATGAACGAGAATTCAACATTTATAGTTTACATGGCTCAGCGGACACCACAGCTTGATTGAGCTCACACACAAACAGCTTTTTGTTAAGCTCAACGGTCGTAATTGGTGCACGTTCAATAACATTTCACACCTGGCTATGTTTTTACAATTAAACAAACTAATTCTATGAATTAAAAAGAAAATCTGGGGTCTAAAAAGAGGAGGGACTAAAGCCAGCTGGCCGTGAATTGTTCGGTTAGGGGCTAGAACACGTACACATACCATGGGCCCCCATAAATGGAGCAAAATATGCAACCACAATAAGCAAAGTGTGAAATATGACCAAAAAAAAAATGGGAAGTGAAATGCTGCTGCCATGGCAATGATGAGACAGCTTGCGGGGGAAATGAACTCGCCAACTCTCCTTAATGCAAACACTATTGCCATGGAGATATAAAAATATTCTACTTTGAACCTTAACTACATACTACATTTACAGTATTTGGCAGACGTCCTTATATAGAGTGCCTTTTATCTCATACTACTGAGCAATTGGGGGTTAAGGGTCTTGCTTAGGGGCCCGGCAGTGGTGGCTTGGTGAAGCTGGGAATTGAACTCACAATCTTCGGGTTGGTAGTCCAACACTTTAACCATAAGCCACCACATCCCACCTTAAAAAATGTCTCCTTTAAATTTCTCTGAAAAAAAGGTTTCACGGTAAAGGCATTTTTCCATTAGCTCATTTTTGTGGTTGTACAGGTATGGGTGTGCTGCTGGAGAACACGGCTAGTTTGCATTTCTAATTTGCAAAACCGGACGGTGCTGCGGTAAACGGCGCTTCCTGTCTGTTTCTGGGCCCAAAGAAGAGCCTGTAATCAGCTGGCAAGCAAACTTCCTGTGGTAGCTGAATGTGACACTAGAGACTGAAAACCTTCTTCATCCTAGACTGATATTCTTAAAAGGTCAAACAGAGAAGTCGGACAAAATAGCTCAAAGAGTGACAATTGTGCCTGGTGCCTTTTTTAAGGGAACCAAATTAACCAGTCCAACTGCTCTCTGTTTAGCCCCTGAGGTATTCTCTGTGAAGAACACGGCACATTTTGTTCTTCTTTACTGATTGTTAGTACTGGAATTCAATATCATCAACACCTTGACGTCCAATATGGGTCATTCGCTTAATGATAAGGACCACTAAAGAGCGCCTGACAATGCTAACCAGCATCATACTAGAGCTGGCACATAGGATGAGTCAGTGTAATAAATTCCACTTCCAGTTCACATTTACATGATAGAGTGAATTACAATTACCCAACAAACGTTAAGAGCCTTGCCTATGTGCAAGGGCCATGCAATATGGACAAAAGCATTCTTTTGATGAATAATGCAGTTGCGATTTTTGCAACTGTTTTTCAAACATGCTACATTCTAATTGTATTCAGCGCACAACAAAACATTTCACGATAAAATAACAGTATTAACAGCTTGAGGAACTGAACTGTATCGACCCGTCCCTAAAACAGGCTACAAAACATAAAATAAGCTTAACCAACAAACTCCAGTCAATCAATAAACCTCAAAAACTAAACACACTGTACAGCACTGTAAATTAAATGGGTCTTAAAAAAGACATTAAAATAATTATACAGCTAAGTGAAAAGTGAAATTTTAGCTAATTTTTCATTCTGTATTATTTACTATGATCACTGAGTATCTCATTTTAGTCATCTCAATAACACGAGAATTTGTTAAGAAGTAGTAGAGAGGAAACCCCAGTGATTAGCGTACATATTTAAATACTGAAAAATATTACAACATATGAGAACACACAAGTAAGAGAATTTTGGCTAAGGTTACAATGCTGCATTAGCAAAAACTAGCATGCATGATGAGAGCATGTATAGATACTATACTATATCAACACAAAATGAGGTCGTATATATATTTTTTTTATGTGCAAAATGTTCAGACTTAGTCATATCAGGCCCACGCACGTGCCTTTTACTAAGCTGACTGCAGTGTTACCAGATGGAGTTGATGGTTTCCAGCCCAAAAACTGTCCATTCATTTAACTTGAAGCAATGAAGCAAAAAAGCCATTCTATTTTCAACGGGTTCTGTTTAACAATAAGCCTAACTGATCCGCCCAAATTTTCTACACCTGCCCAAGCCATTTATTTACTCGCACAATTAAATTTAATGCAGAAAATAAATATGAATTTGGAGAGAGTGTGCATATAGCCTATTTGTGTGGCGCATTGATTGCCATCTTATACATTCACCCAAGAACATATTTTAAATTCCATGACCTCACAACTGCAATTGTTTTGCGATTGCGAATAATTGCACAACCCAACAATGCGCCGGTGGCCACTGAGCTGCAGCACATCCTACAAACCAGGGCACTGCTCCTGATGTATACATTTCCCCTGCATATTGTGCGGATATTAGATAATTAATAACACACCCTGACAACGTTACCTTTGCCATTCAGAACTTATTTTCCAAAAGCAGCACAAAGTGTGAGGTTTTCCTCTACCATTGCAATTTATGAAGCAATACTAGTTTTAAATTATCTATCAATTGATGGATTGTACATTTTCTCTGTTAGGTTCCATTAAACTTTAAGATTTGTTAAGCCAATGAAGCTGTAAAACGGCTCTCGCCTCATCAGCGCGTTTTCTAGATTATTCTTGCAATTAAAGGAAAGAAAAATGCAGTTTGGCATGTTAGAAAATTGTAAACCCCTTTTGCCCTGAGGCCCTTTCTCTCTGGCAGACACAGGAGATTTCATACATAAATGTTTCCTTAAAGAAAACCACCACCACAACATTATTTGTCTTTGACAGATAGTGTAGTAGATAAGTACTGAGGAACGCATCTCAATAACTGTTTTTCCTGAAGAAACTAGAATTCTTGTTATTTGAATAGGTTCAAATGTTAATTCTTCATTTAAAAAAATTAACTAACTAACTTTGTGTCAGCATTGCATTCTCTAATATAAAATGATAAGTCAACACTTAATTTCAAAATAGTTGAATAGTGAGAGCGTCAAATTGTCATTTGAGCTCATGGCATAATGTAAAGACCTGCAACGGCGGGGTGTGGCGCTGTAGAGCAAGACTAATTTAGTGCCCATGCAGAAGAAGACGACGACGACACAATTAAGGTCCAATTAAGAAAACAATTAAAAGTTATGTAATACACGTTCACAAGATAAAAACTCAAACGATTGCCGATTTAATGTTCTAATAATTGTTGATTAATTAATTATTAAAATAATCGTGGGTTGCTGCCCTGCTAGTGTGTCATCACAGTGCAGTTCAGTCTTAGCTAACAGCATATTAAAGCAAAAGCGTTGATGCTAAACCTGCCGTTCGAATGAAAGCACTAACGTTAGAGCTGTTATACTGTAAGACTTTTGACCAATCAGATTAATCAAATCGACCTCAAATTAAACCACCACTAAAATAAAGCCATCTTTATATCCTCTTTCAATGATTTGCAACTTCCTGTGTGTAAATCTCTTAACTGTGACCTGATCAGCCGTTTCCTGTCAACTGAACAAACCCAGCGCCATTGTGAATGAAAAAAACCCCTCACAGGTGTCATGAAACACCAGAACATGCATTTATCTAACTTTTAGCTAGTTTAAAGGTTTTTTTTTTCTTCTTTACCTGCTCCCGAGAGCGTTTTTCCTCCTCGACTTGTCTCTGTAACACCTCGGCTCTTTCCTCCGCTTCATCCGCCTGTTGCTGCAGAACTTTAATCTTGCGCTTCACCGCCTCTACACTGTTCACTCCGGCCATTTTAACTAACGTTACACCCTTTTTTCCCCCACAGACGCTGTTAAACTCAGAGCGAAGGCACCGAGCTATATAAAGCGCGATTTAGCGTTTAATTACAAATCAGAGCCGTTAAAATCTCTGCGCGCCAGAAAACTGGATCGACAATTCGTTTTTTTTTTTTTTAAATTTCTTTATTTCAGTTTAGCTTTTTGCTATTTCAATAACAAAAAATGGCGTTTCTCGAAATTAAGAGCAGTCAGGATGTTCAGGGAAAACGAATACTTAGCTTAGCTTAGGTTTCCTTAGCTAGCCGACAGCTAATTCAATTCAAAGCGACGAACTGATTTTCCTTTGACGTAAACGGTTTAGTTTTTGTATTCTTCCATAAAGAAAAACCAACCAAATACTCCGACGGATTACAGATATAAAAATATTAAAATAGCAGCCGACGAAGCAAACAGAGGCTAAACGCAGGCTGTAGGGTGTTTCTTTCCCTCCCTTTGCTCTCGCACAACCTCTTTCTCTCTTCACTTACTCATTAGCCCACTTTCTGCTTCCTCATATCAACGCTACTTCCGCTTTACCCCGCCCGGTAATCCGGAAGTGACGCTCATCTTTAGATTATTACGTCATAAAAAGTATTTACAAATTATTTTAATAAATACATCTTTAAAACAAAAAGTAACTCCAAAAATACGTTGCAAAAAGTCAGTAAGACTTATAAAAAAGAAATTAATAAAAAAAAATTATATTTGTTGCTAAATGTATTTACATCATATAGCCACTAGATGGCGGTGCTTAATAATGTATTAGAGCAGTGGTTAAGGTGTGGGACTGATTCCCAACACCACTGAGTAAGGCCCTTAACCCATAATTGCTTAGTGGCATAAAAGAAATAAATGTAAGTCACTTTGGATAAGAGCATCTGCCAAATGCAGTAAATGTAAATGCAAGTAGCAGAAATGTTTACTTCACCCAATTCTACTGGAATTGTTGGTCACTAAATAAAAGTGGCGTGGTTTATGACACGACTGACATATTTTGACAATAGTAAGGTGCCTAGCATGTACCTGCGCAAATATTCACTGCTGTTTATAAGCATATTTTTGGAAGCCACTTTGAATAAAATAATGGCTAGTGTCAGCTGACTAGTAAATGATAGTTAATGAATATTGTGTCGTGTTTGTAAGTGAAGGGTTTTTTTTTTCAGTTTAGCTTTTAAGTAGATTTTTTTCCACTGGCACGATTAACAGACATTTTAACAAAGATTATAAAGTAACGTTACGAGACTTCAAATAAAGAGATAAGATAAAGAGAAAAAAAACCCCTGAGACAAAATAAGAGACATTTCTTTATAGGCAGCAGTGTTGGTGACGCCACATAGTGGTAATAAAAATCATGACAGTATTTAGGATTGTGACTAATCGCTATAGGAAGAGCACAGAGCTTTATAACTACAGAAGCAGTTCTTAAGCACAATTCTACAGTATTAATTTTTTATATATATATTTTATATGCTTGTACATTATAATCATTTAAAGGTAATTAACAGGTTTACAATGACTTTTCTTTCTTAAATCTCCTGAGCTGGACTATTGTAAGATTTTTAGAATCCATAAATTGCTGTTTAGGTAATGAGTTCCAGCTTTACCTTTTAAACCGAAGACTTCTTCTATAAACCAAGTTAAAAATAAACACCTTTTTAGAGGAAACATCAGCATCACAATAAGAACATACAACTTTATTCATAATCATAAAAATAACAACAACCATACATTTAATAAAAGATTTGTACAATTTACTACAGAGACATTTTTGCTTTTATATGATTTTAACCCAAAACATTGAACTATTTAGAATAACAACACACCTCAGGATGGCAAAAGTATATGTGAGTCAGTAAAAGTGAATTCTGTACAGGTTTCTCAGACGTCTCGCTCTTGTTCCATTACCCGTCCTCCGATCGACAAAGAGCCAGAAGAGCCAGCTGCAGCTCCCCTTTGAACTCTTTCTATAAATCAGATGACAAAAGAAGTTTATAAACTCCGGCTGTGGTGTTTAGACCTAGTGTGGGAGGTGTGGGAGCTGACCTGTATGGTGGAGTAAAGGGAAAGATTGGTCAGCTTGCGGAACTCGACCCGCACTCGCAGGAGGTCCTCTTCACTCCGAGCCACCATGATGCCACGAATCACAGCATTTTTCTGACACACACACACACACACACACACACACACACACACACACACACACACACACACACACACACACACACACACATTACATTCAGTCTTTAACTGATAAAATGGTAACAGCGGTAGGTAACAGCCTTCTTACCTTCATGCAGCTGTGTAAGCGCTGAGCTAAGAACAGCGGTGTGTTTTGGATAGTTTGAACTGCAGAAACACATAAAAGTCACATAATTATTATAATTCAAAAATAATTAAAAATAAGTCAAAAATAATTTAAAGAAAACTATTATCACATCTATATGTCCTATTTTATTTTCTACTGCTACTACATACTGTATATTTATCTCTATATTACTACTACTAATACTCTGCTTTTTTAATGTTTCTACATTTTTTTCTACTACTTTTAGGATTACGCTTACTAAAAAAGTACTTTTAATACTATTACTAGAGGTGGGAATCTTTAGGAACTTTAAAGGAACTTTTTTTTAGGAACCGATTCTGATTCTGGGAGTTTACGATCCGATTTTAAAATTGATACTTAATCTACAGTTTTTTCCAATTCCTCCGCTGTGTAAATACATATTTACATCTTTACACTTAAAGGGAATTGGAGTTTCTATGCTTTTGGTTTATAGATGGAATTTCTGTATGACATCATCATCCATCTTAAAAAAGTTGATTTGGTGTCATAAATGTTCTTTTATTAATAAAAGTTGTGTTCAGGATGAACTGAAGCTCTGAATGAAACATGGAAACGTCAGATTATTATAATATGAAACTATTATGGAAAAACACTTAAGTAACACTGTAAGGACACACTGTACCTCGGCTCAAGCACCTGTAACAGTGTGTGAAACCCTGTGTTATCCACCACGGAGAACCGGAACAAATCCTAGCCAATAAAACCTCCACTGACCGAGTGATTCACTGTGCCTTTTTTTAGAATCTGGTGGAAGCTTTATAAAGTGTTTCCACACAGTCGAGTTTGAATTTAATGCCATTTTTGTTTAAATTAAGTAAATTCTTCAGCATACCTACGTACGTGCATCAGTCAGTGCTTATGTAACAGACTAGACCGTTTATTAGGTTTAGATGTGATAATTTTGTATCAGTGCTCATTCTGTGTGTGTGAGGGGGTAAATGCATTTTTTCCCTTGGGGCTTGCCGTAGTTTGGTGAGAGTGCATGTGCACAGGGGTGTGAGACAGGAGGAAAAGGTTCGAATACATGTCTGTATCTAATAAACCAGTTCAGTACATTTTGGACTGCTTTCGTACTTTATTTTATTAAATTCAAGTGTTTAGGTGACCCTGCAATGACCCTGCTTCTTGCATTCGCACGTGCAGCCCCGCACCGCAATTTCATTTAAAATTAGAATCGATTCTGGACTTGAATTGAAATTGATTCAGGAATCATTAGAGAAAGAATCACGATGCATTGATCAGTGGATTTTACTTTCCCACCCCCAATACCACCATTTCTATTACCAAAACTACCATTATTTTACATCTAGTACTTCCTATACTATTACTACATATATTACTTTTACTAATAATTTTACTATTGTCATTACTTATAAGGTTACTTTCACTACTGTTTCTACCCCTACGTTCACTTATACAACTTAAGTCCTATATTTACATTTACTTCTGCTACTTTACTTTTATTACTGTAATTCTACTCCTATATTTACTACTACTACTTTACTTCTATGCCTATATTTACTTTTATCCCTACATTCACTTCTACTACTTTTAATTTTATGTCTACTATTAATAAAAAACTTCTCCAACTAGTATGTTTACTTTTACAAATACTTTTACTATTGTTACTACTTCTAGTATTAATTTCTTTACTACTTCTTCATCCTCTTCCACTTTTAACGCTGCTACTACATATATAATTACTTTTATTTTTTACTGTTTTTATTATTACCACTTTTTATTTATTAATAATTCTACTTTTACTAACACTTCTACTAATGCTATTACTTTTACTACTTTACTTCTACCCCTACATTTACTACTACCCCTACTTTTTACTTCTACTTTTTTTTGTCTATCCCTACATATACTTCAATATTTTACTACTTTTACTACTTCTAATCTTACATTTACCACATTTACATTTACTTACCACTATTTATTTATTAATAATTCTACTTTTACTAACACTTCTACTAATGCTATTACTTTTACTACTTTACTTCTACCCCTACATTTACTTCTAATACTTTACCTCGACCCCTACATTTACTTCTACTACTCCTACATTTACTTCTACTACTTTACTTCTACCCCTACTTTTAATTTTACATCTACTATTAATAAAATCACTTCTACTTTTACAAATACTTCTACTATTTTTAGTACTTCTAGTATTATTTTCATTTCTACTTCTTCATCTTCTTCTACTTTTCCAGCTGCGACTACATATATAATTACTTTTATTCCTGCCTTTATTTTTTACTAGTTTTACTATTAAATTCCTCTGCTACTTTTTAATCTATTATTAATTCTACCTTTACTAACACCTCTACTAATGCTATTACTTCTTCTACTATCACTTCTGCAACTACTTTTACTTTCAAACTATCTTATACTGTATACCTATGTTCTTTTCACAATAAATAAGTCACTAAATATTATATTATATTATATTATATTATATTAATTATATATTAATACAGACTAAATATTTTTTCAGTCAATTTGGTCTAGATTTTTAAATATACTAATTTCCTCACCTAGAATCCGCAGCCCCAGTCTAAAGTCTCCTGAGAAGCTGTTCTGGATGGTTTTATCCACACCCTCACCTGTCTGATGCTCCAGCCTGAAAAGCACTAATAGAACAGTGTTAAATTACACTAGGTGCTTCTAGAAGTTAGTTTGAGGTTAGGAATGAAGGTTGGGTTAAGAGATCGTACCTCTGTTGAGATGGTCAGAACTGCGTGTCGTAAGCACCTGAATCCAAGGCTCAGAATTGGTTTTCTTTGAGATGACAGCGTCTCTGAGTTGCTAAACACCCCAAGATATGTTAGGACTGTTTTCACGTTTATTACACTCGTTTACGATATGAGGCATAGTGAGACAGAGATAAAGGCGCACCTTGACGTCTTTCTCAATGAGCTCGTAATCTATCTTGCCGGGCGTGTTCGTCTCCTCCTTCTGTTTCGTACAACAGAAAAATTCCCTCTGTATCAACATTCTATACAAATGGAGATCTGATTAAGCAATGTGTTTCTGTTCATCAGACGCTACCTTCAATATGGCCAGCACCAGTTTGGAAAAATCTTTACTCGTCTCACTGATCAGGTCGTGTTCCAGATAGCGCCCATATTCTGTGGGCCAAAGAAATGTCAGTAGGTTCTACAATGTTCAATACATTCTCCATTCTGATTGGTTAAATGTTTATATAAGTCCTGACTGAATATAATAATAGTGCACTTATTCCATTACTGTACATGTAAACATAAGGAAAAACTGCATAATCATTCATTTGTGGAAGTGGTAGCACAGTGGTGGACTGCTAACTGAAAGATCAAGGTCCCTTTACCTCCAAGTTCCTGTTGTTGGGCCCCTGAGCAAGACCCTTAATCCTTAATTGCTCAGATGTATAAAAGAGATGAATGTAAGTCACTCTGGAAAAGGGCGTCTGCCAAATGTTGCAAATGTAAATGTAAGGAGTCTTCAGTGTCAGTGTTTTGTAAAAGTTATTTTTGTGCCACTAGAAAATCTTTACTTGATGAGTGGCAACAAATTGTTTGTAGCCGAATTGTTTTTTAAATAAATAAAAAAAATATTTATGGTATAAATCCACCGAATTGTGGTGTGCAGTCAGAGCCAGACACTATCAGAATCACTAACCTACATTTACAACATATACATTTTAACATTTGTTTCATGAAATTGTTTATTTCCTTTATTTCGTACTGTTTCTCTTGCTGCACTGCTTCCAGTACGTGTATGTGGATGTTAGATTATTTATCCAATCAGATTTCAGCCCTGTGCTGTCATGTTAACCTAATCTGCCTTCAGAATCAGTAGTGCTGCCTATGGAACCTAAACTATATTAGCTGTCTGACTGTTTCCTTAACCAATCAGATTTCAAATTTGCCTCACAGGGCCAGCTAGGTGGCCCACAATAATATCAGCATTTTCCATCCTCTGATTGGTTAATCAGCGCAAAACTGTTACAGCCAAGTTCGACTAGCAAAACACGTCTGTAGCAATCTGCACACAATAATACAGCTAAATTAGAATTTTTACACACACAGTGGCTGACGGCAGAGGAGAAATAAACTTTGTCTCGGACAAACGTAAAAATCCGTTTTAAGGACCGACTTTTCCAGAAAAGCTAGACATCGTGAGGAGACGTTGGATAATCCCAACGCCACTGTAGCTAGCTTGTCGTAGCCAGGGAAAGGGTTTGTTCGCCACTTCCAGACCAGTGTCTATGACTGTTATAACATTGGCTTACAACCTTTAAATGTAGAATGTATTTTAATAAATGTTTTTTTTTTTTAATGATTCTGATCTGCTCCAGATGATGTATGTGGTACAGTTGCAGTTGTAGTGTAGAGGTTTGGAGTCTTAATAGAGTTTCTTGAATGGTATCTCTCTGTCTGTAATGCCACGCCGTGTTATATAAGGTGTTTTGGAATAGTATTGATGGATGCAAAGTTTTGTTGATTATCTTCCTATAAGACCTATAAGTGTTTTATTTATATAATCTACATTTTAATTATGCATACTTTAATTAATTATTTAATCTACATCTATAAATGATGTCTGGACTCTATCATATTCTGTCATCATTCCTCACCTTCATGATAAGCTACAGTGATATCTCGAAGTTGCTTTGGTGATCTGGTGCACAAGACCTCCAGTAAAGCCTCCTCGTCTGTCCCAAGACCCTGCAGGTATTGTTTTAATAAAACAGGGCAAATCCTAAATTACAACTGTTAGGAACCCTTTAAAAGTGTTTGTAACAGCAGTTACGGCTCGGATCAGAAGGTTAGGTTTTTTTTCTGTGGTAGGTTCAAGCATCACATCGCTGCATGCAGTCTCACCTCCATGGCCTGTCGAAGGCGATGAGCGTCAAAGCCTGCTGGAGTCATTATGAGGGCCAGCAGAAGCTCCTGCACAGCACCTGACAGGCTTTTCTTCAGGGTTACACTCAGATCCTATATGAGAAAACACACAGGCATCGGACATCAAAATAGTAAAAAATGATTCAATCCTTACAACTTAAACAGTTACTATCATAAAGGTACCTTTTCGGTATAAGGGGAAATGGAAGCCTAGTGAGTAAGGGGTTGGACTGCTTATTAATCTGGTTATTGGTTTAAGTCTCAGCACCACCAAGCTGCCAATGTTTAGTCCCCTATAATTCTTTACTCTTAAATATCTGCTAAATGCTATAATTGTAAATGTTTTGTCTTTTTCTTGAAGCACTGTAATGTCTTACTACCCTGTTTGTGTGGTTCTGGAAGGCTGAAGCGATGTTTTGTCTTTGGGCGTTGGTTCTGTTAGTAAGTATCTTTATCACGGTCATCACGTCAGCATCTAACACGCACACAAACACACACCAAATCCGCACACTAAGCATATCTGCAGACAATTAATCACTTTATACTAATTGTTCAGACTCCATCAATTTGAATTCATATCAGCCTGATGGAACAGGATCCTACTTTTCTTATCCAGCGCCAGGTAAATCTGACGTGCATCCAGAGTCGGATCGAAAGACAGAAACGGACGGATGGTCCCAAGAGTTCCCCACCACATCTGAAATAAAAATAAATACAAACAATTAATACATTAAAGAAAAGCACAAAGTGTTTAAAAATTAATTAATAAAAGAGAACAGGCTACTTACAGTCTGTTTCTCTGAACTATGCTCCACTATAACTGGTTTATTTTCCATCTCCAAATAAGAATTAGGCACCTGTAGTTTAGAATCCGATAGAAAAGCCGGCTTAAACCTTCTTTCAGTAAGTTAAGTAACCTAAAAGTAATTAAATTAAGTTGTGTTAAAAATATGGTTTAGGCAGAAATGACACACATAAAACGTTAATAGCTAATAGAGCAAGCTAAAAAAAATTCAACGTACAAACACAACTTGTACATAAATATGACCGCCCCGAATTAACACATAACTTCAAACACATCTTTAGCCCAGGTTAAAATTATTAGAATACCTCATTTAATTTCTGTCTATTATTTTATTTGTAGGTTAATTGTTTAAAGTGTTTTATTTTACACACTCGACGTGCATCATTTCTTTACCTGCAACTGTATTACTGTGCGTTACAATACTATTATTATTATTATTATTATTATAACATAGATGTAAATGGTATAACAAACATACTCAGATATTTTGCGCTTCACAGCATCTTTGGCTACCGATTTAGTGACTTTTATAAATGTTGCCTTCAATAAAATAATATTAATTTTTATTTGAATATACAGTTTGGTAAATCTTTAGATTCATTTTTATATTTCTCCAAAAAAGGGCCAGAATGATATAAGAGAGGAAGTGGTAGCTCAATAGTTTCTGTGTTGGACCACTGATTAGCAGGTTGTCAGTTTAAATCCCAAAATGATTAAATTACCATTGTTGGCCCCTGGAGCAGAGCCCTCACCTGTCTACTGCTCGCTTTGGATAAATGAGATGAATGTAAGGCAAATTTGGTGAAGTAATCATCAGATATTTACAAATGTGTAAAGTAGACCAGGTTAATCCAATTAAATGAGAAATAAAAAGATTTATTCAGATAAAAATGATATCATATTACATATCTGTACCACTGTATAAAATAAAAACAGAGTAAATAAGGGAATAAGGCTACTGTATTATATATATATATATATATATATATATATATATATATATATATATATATAAAGGAAAAGATAGAAAGATGACATTTTTGTTAATGTTTATAATATTAGGATTAAAAGTTAAAAATGTAAATTTGACACAATATTTAGGTTTTAATAAAACTGCCCAGATAAAAAAAAAAGAAATAGAAACAGCAGTTTACTTACTTCCTCAGGTTAGAGTGTGACGGTGGAGTTTTACTCTTGGGTGTGTGTGTGATCCTTTACCCTGAACGCCTGTTGGACTCGACTCCAGTCGTCCTCGTCTGTTTGCTGATAAGGGTGTGATGTAGACATCCGCTGTTGTCAAATCCTTTCTCTTGTCTTCAGCTATTGGCTGAGGTTTAAGGCTTGGCTTCGGTCAGTCTTGCAGAATAGATCTAGTTATTGTGCTTTTTTTCTCTCACAAAGACCCACCCAGACATGAGTGTGTATCAAAGAATAAAAATGTGGTGTCATGTATCTGCACAGGACGTACAGGAGTATTTAATCCCACTCCTAAAGGAATTCTGACCACTCCTACTGCTCTCTTTTCCAGACCTCGGGGGAATTTTAGTCTAGTGTGATGTTGGCATAATAAGACCTGTGTGTTTATGTGTGTATGTGTGTGTGTGTGTGTGTGTGTGCATGATACACTGTTTTCTACCCTTGAGTAAATTACGTTTTATGTTTAATAAGAACATGTACTATAGTTTTGAACTATAACGCCTGTATAACATTGTTTTATTTACAATTTTTAAATATTTATGCAATTTTGGAATAAATCTATTTTACTTTTTAATTTATTCTTCTATCATTTGTTTTTGTTTTTTTTATTAAAAAACATTTTTGGTGATTTTTTTTTTTTTACACAATTCATTTTAGCAATTTGTACTTTTTTGATAAGAACTTAAACAATCTTCTAATTTATAAATGTGGAAATATAACTCGAGATTTTCCAAATAATTCTTCGTATTTTATATTTAATTATTTAGTTATTATAGAATTTTTTTTTTGCAACTAATTAATTTTTTATGCATTTGCAATTTCAGGACATAAATCACAATGAATCAGGTCAAATTTTTTTAGATGGTTTAATATTTTTATCTTAAAAGCATTATTTAGCCTTCTACTTATAGACAATTTCATCAACAACAATATGTGTTGGCTTATGATTAAGGTGTTGGACTACCAACCCGAAGATTGTGGGTTTGATTCCCAGCTCCACCAAGCCACCACTGTTGGGCCCCTGAGCAACATCTTTAACCCCCAAGTGCTCAGATGTATAAAAGAGATAAATGTAAGTCACTCTGGATAAGGGTGTCTGCCAAATGCTGTAAATGTAATTAAATCTTTCATAAAAAATAATGAATTGTGTTTATTTAACATAAGATTGTGTTCTAGAGACACACAAATAAAGAGACTGTAAAGAACCAGAAAAGACAAATAACTTTGTTGTTCCTACAATATATTTAAACATCACAATGGAAACAGGCAGTTAAGTTCAAGTAATAAAAACAATAAAATTACAACGTAAAAGTCTTAAAAAAAAAAAGATACAAGGTTTACACTAAGATACAAGAGCGTTCTTTTATGCTCATTTCTTTTCTTTTCTTCTCTTTTTTTTTTTTCCCCCAAAACCTTCCAAATATTTATACAGATACATAATATACATAAAGTACAGAAAAAACCCCCTTCATCAACCAATAATGAGTTTCAGCTAATTCGTCTACTTCAGAAAAACGACGCAGGATGAAGTGGATTAAAATGCTAATGAGCTTATGGATCATACCACTATCGTGTATGGAGGAGGGGTATGGTATGGGTGTGTATCTGATATTTTGCATGCATTACCGATATGCACTAAACATGATCACGGTGGTCATTTAATCTATAGAATAGTGTATACATCATTCACCACTTAGATTTCTAACTGCCAAATAACTTTGGTCACATTTTTTAAAAATATTTTAGATGAGTAAATCTAAAAAAAATCACCCATTTTTGAGTTCCTTTAAACTCAGATAATGAACAACTTTACCAGAGCAAAAAAAAAACTGGATCTCTTGCTTATAAAAGTATAAAAATTTCGTCTGGCTGTGTATGATTATTTTACCAGCTTCTATAAATTATTTTATGACGACCATGTTTGGACACCCTCAGTGTTTCCGTTTATAAAATGACATACAGTACATGATTTCATCATGATTACATCCATCTTAACTTTTTTTTTTTTTTTTTTTTTTTCCCAGAAAAACTTTCAGCCTCCTTTCTAGTTCAGTCATTTCCACTAAACAGTAAAAAATACTAAACAAAAGGGTTCCGAGCACTTGGTGCTTCGAGCCCCTGATAAAGGCAGGCAGTCGTAGGCTACAGTTCATGATAAGAGGTTATTCCGAGATAAATTATTAAGACAAACGCTGCTCAAGTCCACGATTATAACTAATTTCCTTCAAATCCTTCTTTCTCAGCTCTGCGCCATGACCTCCACTTTACTCTCAGGCACGTCGGAGGAGAGCCGAGGCGTTGTGTAGCATTCTGTATACAGTAAGTTCAGATCCGATCGGAACCTGACGTTAACTGTGGCCGGAGTCGCCGTCTGGAGCTTCGGATATACACTCACTTTCCTCTGGGATGTCCTGCAGATCTACACACACACACACACACACATATACCATAATTTTGCACAAGTTATTAATCCAGCAGTGATCAAAGGTAATGGGTGGGTCTCTGGTTGTGTGTGTGTGCGTAAGTTGTATTACAACGGTGTGTGTTGTCGGTCTTTAAAGAGCTGTTTGTAGAGGAAGAGAAGGTTAAATACTGACGAGAATTAGCTGGACCCACCCAGAGTGCAAACAGAAAAAGACACACAAAGACAGAAGGGGGGACGGGGCGGGTTCATACACACTATTGGAGATGTTACACACCCTTTATTATATATGAGATGAACAAAATGTCGGTCTATATGGAAAAAAAAAAATTCCACACTGAGCATCATGATTAATAATATTAATAAATAATCTGCACAATAATAACACTGTTTTATTAATTATTAATTTGTTAGATTAAACTTTCCGATGGTGGAAATGTTGATGCAGTGGCGCTTTAGGTGCAGTTGACATGTCGTGACTTTCTGTTTCTGTTTAAAGCGCTCGCCTTGCTGTAACTCTGCTGCAAGAGTTATTTACAAAGAAAAAACCCTGCAGTAATAAACAGCTTCTCTATTTTTCTGCTGAGGTTTCAATGCAAAAGAAAAAAGAGAAAGCTGATTGGTTGGTTCTCGTCACATGACGCGGCATCTGGTATCTTGCTGCAGCGCACACGCATCTGGAAAAAACGAGCACTTGTCCAGTGCCTACAATTAAACTAACAAACTTAAGCGCACAAAAGACACGATATGTAATTGGCTCCTTAGTCTGTTGAACTGTTTAGCATGTTTAAGCTCCAAGCTCATTTTCCTGCTAATACCAGCATCAACACCACCTCTAGGTATCTGTCGTATTTCTGAGTAAAGCTATCGGAATTATACGCACCGCATCCTGCTATACTGAGAATACAGAAAGATGCTGCTAATGTTGCTACTTGCTACACGAGTGTCAGGGTCAAACTTCACTCATCTGCAGCGCTCACCTCTAGGACTGTCTGAGCGTGGCGAGATCCGAACTTCTTCCTCTTCCTCAGAATCTTCTTCCTCGCTTCCTTCCTGAACGCCATCTAACTGGTCAGGTTCCTGACAGGCCAGTGGGGCGAGAGGGGCATGGCTTCCATCACTTCCTCGCCGCTGGGGGAGAAAAAAAAAAAAAAGTTTTACACATTGCACAATAATAGCTTTCTTATTTAACTAATAACGTTACTTTACTCCACCTTAATAAAATATTACTTTAACGAATCGCCACATCACCCTAAGGACCTAACCCCAACCAGTTTACATCACTTTAACGACTCGCTACATCACTCTAACGACTCGCTACAACACTTTAACGACTCGCTACATCACTTTAACGACTCGCTACATCACTTTAACGACTCGCTACAACACTTTAACGACTCGCTACATCACTTAACGACTCGCTACATCACTTAACGACTCGCTACATCACTTTAACGACTCGCTACATCACTTTAACGACTCGCTACAACACTTTAACGACTCGCTAACACTAACACTCGCTAACGACTCGACTCGCTACAACACTTTAACGACTCGCTACATCACTTAACGACTCGCTACATCACTTAACGACTCGCTACAACACTTTAACGACTCGCTACATCACTTAACGACTCGCTACATCACTTTAACGACTCGCTACATCACTTTAACGACTCGCTACATCACTTTAACGACTCGCTACATCACTTAACGACTCGCTACATCACTTAACGACTCGCTACATCACTAACGACTCGCTACATCACTTTAACGACTCGCCACCATCACTTTAACGCTCACTTTAACGCCACCTCACTTTAACTTTTGACTCGCTACATCACTTTAACGACTCGCCACTTCTGTTGCTTACATTTTTCTCCTTAGATATTCTAAGCGTGCACACACTCACCTGTGAGGTTGTTCCGTCCGTGCTGTTTCTTCTCTGTGTGGCCTGCAGCTCTCTCAGCTGAGTCTCCAACTGCGCTTTCGCCCGTTCGCTCTCCCTCAGACGGGCCTCCAGAGGGCGCAAACGACACACCTCGTCATGCAGCAGGGTGTAATGTCTCTGCAGCAAGGCCTGATCCGCACCTGCCCCGGGCAACACGCCCTCGATCAAGGCGTCACGTGACAGCGAGCGGCTCAGACGCAGAGGGTTGGAGCCCAGAGGACTGGGGGTGGAGGTGGAAGGAGTGGAGCAGGATGTAGAGGTGGATGAGTAGCCGTCGCGCATGCACAGCTCCAGGATGGAGTCCTGCCTTATCACTGCTGCCTGAGAGCGGATAAAAAGGGAGACTCTTAGAACAGCTTAAGAAAGAATAATCACAGATCATCTGAATAACTTCATTTTCCACACTCTCACCTGTAGTGCGTGGAGATGCGTGCTGAGGTTTACGAGTCTTTGGCAAACTTCCTAAAACACAAAAAGCACCAAGGAGAGATAGAATCACATTTCCTGATATATTTAATTTGAAAAAAAGTTATAGGAGCAAATCTGTACCTCATTAGGAGTTCTGTCCTGCAGCCGGTTACCGTTTCTGTCCTGTGGAAGGAAATAGAAAAAATTCAAAACAGTTTCATTTAAATCTGCGTCTGAATTAGAATAAAAGTATAGCACAGATTTTATTTCATGCACAAATTTCAAGTCTATGAATCATAACTTTAACAACCTTAGTGGCTGTTTGCATATCCTGCATAAAAACAGGTTATTACAACAAGGAAATGGATTTTCACCCTTTCACGAAATTTACTTACAAAAAAAAAAAAACAACACTCCATTTTTTTTAGATTTCAGTGTAACGGAAACAGTGAGGAAGCTGATTAGTTGGTTTTTGTCACATGACCCGCGGTGTGCTTTTAAAATGGTAGAAGCATTCTAAAAACGTTTTATTTTGTTGCGACACGGACACGTATAGGAAAAACTTGCGCAATGCACTGCATGCGCGTCGCTCTCTATTTGCGCACATTTATATTTGAAATAATAAAATTCATCAGGCAAAAGACGCAATATGTAAACGGCCCCTTAATATTAATCTCCAGCACTATCATAAAATACGATTATATATCCCTTTAGATATACATGATGGACCGCTATAGTTCCCTAAAAGCTGAAATGTTCTTTAATTTAAAGAAATAATGCTGACAAACCCTGTTTTTTTCTGTTCTAGGGGTGTGTAAACTATTGCAATCCCAACTATGTATCCTAAGTGTCTTACTTTTTGTGACGAACCGTTCCCATCCTGACTTCCGTTTACTGAAATAGTCTCGCCGTCTAAATGATCAGAAAGAAAAGAAAAGTTTAATAACCATTTTCAAGTCATTAAAACTTGTAAAGGGGGAAAGGTAAAGCGCTTACTGCTCACTGGCGCCTCTGTGTGATTCTGGTCACTGTTGGAACTGCATGACTGAGGGAGCTCAATGCTGGAGCCCAGAAGCAGTTCACTTAATCTGTCCACTAAATTTAGATAAAAGGTAAAAAAAAAAAAAAGAAAAAAAAAAGACACGGTTAACTAAAGTTTATAAAATTTGTGTTTATAGTATATTTTACAGTGCAAGACCTTCAGCGATGGCGTTGTTGAGCAGTTTTTCGGCTTGGAGCGCATATGGGGTGTCAGCTCTGAACACATTCCGGGAGATGGTGGGCATGGTGACCTCTTGACCTCCAGTAACCACTGCCAGGTCAGAAAACAAGGTCACACGCTCCTGCAGGAGTTCCAGAACTTCCCGGTCCTTTTGCTGAATATCACCTAAAAAAAATAGTGAAAAATAAAGAAAAATTTTTAACCCCATTTCTCTAGTCGGAAAGTAGGAATTGCATTCCCATATCTCATAAATGCAGCGTTAACTCAAAATCCCAGCATGCCATGCTGTTTTAGTAAAAAAAAACAAAAAACTTGTCTTGATATAGACCTCTGAGTCTTCTAAGAAGAGCTTTGTCCTCCGTCTCAATCAGAGGAAAATCTTCCCTTGAGGGACATCTGCAAAAAGGATGAAAAAATACATCAAAATACAGACCTTTTTTTTTTAAAGTATGGAATACTACACAATTTAAAATCTGTCCTATAAATACGGACAATCTAAATCTCACTCTCTGTAACTGACCTGCTTACAGCCTGCTGGATGAGTTTCATCCAGTTGTTTCTGTCCTCTTTGGAGGCGGCGTGCAGTTCGTACATCTCTGGAGGGGTGGAGTCGCTGATGAGGAACATCCCTCGCTCCTGATTGGCTATGTCTCTGACAATCAGGTTCTGGAGTGACAGAACTGATGGCTTGTCCTAATAATTATAATAATTATAATAATAATTATAATTATTATTATTAATAATTATATTAAAGAACTAATGTAAAATCATTTTCTGATTTTGGAGGCACTTACCAGACATGGGAAAATATATTTCTGGTCTTTTTCCTGCATGATTACCAGGATGTCGGTCATCAACAAGACGTGTATGTCTGTGAAAATAAACAGTGTTACCGAGGAACTTAAAACACGCTGTAGTAATAAACACAGACACACACACACACACACACACACTACCTTTGAGTCTGGAGCCCTGGGCTGTTTTCAAAAGCAGCGTTCCCACATGGAGTAGTCTTCTCCGGAGCAGCTCTCCACCTCGGAACACTCCTCCACCTCTCACTTCAGTTTCAGCCCGTGGGTCCAGCCGAGCCCGAATCTCCTGCAGCTTCTGTGTCAGCTCCAGCTCCTGAACCTGCTGATCTACAGAGCTTAGGAGCTCGCGGATCAGCGTTAGTGCATGACTCAGAGACTCAGCTTCCTCCTCGCTACCTGTGGGATGGAAACCATGCCGGGGGACAGGTTAGCTTTATGCCCTTGTATAATGAAAATGTATTTATTTACAGTGTAGGTGTATAAATGTAACATTTGAATACGAATTTATCCCCAAAGCTGAACCAGAAGCAACAGTAGCAAGGAAACAATTCCCTGGGATGAAATGAGAAAGAAACCCCATAAGTACCCAAATCAATCAGTGTTATAACCTCTTTTAACCAATCAGAATAGAGAATTTAACCACACTGTAGTCAGAGGAGGGCACGCTTTGGGTTTCTTTGTTTTGCTTGTTTTCCATCGATCTGCCCTTCCCACTGCTGATGACTCGCATTAGGTGTGTTCAGTCAATTTAAGACTGGAAGATACCATTTTAAAGGAAAACCAAGTGAACTGGTATCTCCCAGCTTCTAATTGACCAAACTCACCTGATCCAGTTGGAAAACAAGCAAAACAAAGAAAGTTAAGGAACAAACAGGTTGCCCAAATTCCTGACTGTGGTATAAAACAAACAAAAAAAAACCCCCCCCCACACACACACACATGCAGAAGCCTCACCTTTTGTATTGTCCAGTATGCGCTGGATCAGCACCGGGTATTTAGTGATGCGCTGTGTGACCAGCAGGATGCATTCTTGGATTCCGTGGCGACGGAGGAGGGATCCTCTACTCACACGCTGGCCAGAAACAACAACATACAACTATTTATTTATTATTTATACTAAAAAAAGTACTTTATAGAGGATTGTTACAAGTCTCTGTATGAAGGACTTCCTTATTTGTCTTTCTTCATGTCGAGATTGTGTCCTGTTACTCACCCGGATAAAATTTTGGAACCTCTTGTCCCGTGCAAGTAGCTCCTTGTAGAGTTTCACGGCTTTTAGGTGCCGGCTGCAGAATTCCGCATAGCACTTACGCATGTCGTCTGCGTTCTGGCCGGAAAACTGGACAGAAAGTCGGCGCAGATAAGCACCAAGCATGCTATGATCTCTGTGCTAAGAAGCGAAGAGAAGCTTACCTGCTCCACCAACACGTCTCCCAGCTGCTGGATGGTAAAGTTGGTGGCGCTCCCCAACGCCAGACTATGATTCCGTCTGCTCAGCAGCTGACTGACGAAGCGAGAGTGCAGAGCCACCAGCTGGTCGAGACAAGGAAAGACAGCGTGCACTACGCCAGGCTCTAGTAGAACCTCCTCCAGCATGCCGCGTCGAAACACACCCTCCATGATGCGCAGCGTCCGCACGTGGTGAAGCTCTGTCTGGATCAGCTCTGTGGCAAAAGTTGGTTTGTTAGCATTAGCGGCTCACAGAAAACAACCCATACACACTATTTCCCCTAGATCTACATGGCTGTCACAGTTGATGACAAATAGAAATGGACAGCAGTAAAGTCCCACTCTCATCAGTTGGTTCTTGAGTTATATTCATGCTCTATTTATTTATTCCTAAAACTTTTTGGTATATGATGATGAAATCCCTGCTTGAACCCGAACTAAGCACCGGATAACTAGACTTAACTTACCGTAGATGACGTCCTGCCTCTTGATGACGTCTTTGCGGTGAGTCTGTAGGTAGGAGGCGTCCACCGCCAAACTCCACGAGTCTGCTTCAAAGTCACGGCCCTCTCTCTCCAACTCCTCCAGCATTGAGGCGTAATACACCTCTCCTACATATGTGTGTGTGTGTGTGTGTGGAGAGAAACGACAAGCTGATTAAATGCAGCAAGCCACATGAGAGATTTGTTTAAACACACAACCAGTCTGTCAGCCATGTTGATTTATTCCCTGTCTCACCATCATCATTCAGAGACTCCATGGACATGGCTCTGTTCCTGAAGTTCAGCGAGTCGGTTGACTGTGAGAGGATTCGTCTCAGGCCCAGAGGAGAGTCGTCGTTCAGATTGCTACACACATGCAAGACAGACGCACAAAATAGCCAGAAGGTTACAAAGAACACAACAGACCCCGCCTTTATCTGAACTCTTTATCTGGCGAATAAAAAGCTCTCCAGCAGCCTCTTACCCTGCGATGTTGTTGGTAGAGACGCTCTTGCTAAGGGACAGCGTGGAACGTCCTCGCCTGGAGCCCAGAAAGGACTGGCGGAGACTATCGGAGGGGTAAATGGCCGAGTTTGGCCTCTCCTTGATGATGGGAGCTGAAAAAGTGAGTGTGAGAAAACAAAACGTTTAATCGGGCAAATCCAGAGGGACAATTTGGATATCCAATTACACAAGGTGAAATGGCAGATGCGCAACATCTGTAAAATCGACTTTTAAATAATATCAATAATAATTATTACTGGTGTTTTTGCAAAGAGTTTTTTATAACACTTTAGGAAGAAGTCTCAAGTTTGCGTAATTTAAGATGGAGGAGTTTGAGTTTTGCGGCCTCACAGGTAACACACCAAGTATTTGTTGTGCGAACAATCCCGCGTCTGATTACAGGTCTTTTATTCTATGATTTTTTTGGTAGCGATAATTATGCTCATGACAGACTCATTTAGACATCATCAGGTTCAGAGCTGCTATTAGTTTCTTGGTTTGACGATCGTTGTTGTAGGAGACGTCACACTGCACCAAGGTGTCTAAAATCATCTGACACGGCTAGAATTTAATCTAAGGGTAAAAAACTGATTGCAATGAGCAAAAGCGATTAAAGACTTTTAGACTTTTTAGAATTTTGTCTCAGACGAGCAAATTGTATCCAAATCACAGTGTGCTCGTGCGGTTCAAATCCAAATCAATCAGCTTAAAGATCTTTGTCTTCTCGCTTGATCCATCATTGTGTGATCCACCTGCTAAATATTGTAAAAATCAGCTTTCTAGAGAACCTTTTAAAGAGTCATTGTGACAATATCTCTAAGTAATGCGGAGGAATTCTGTGTAAAGGGAGAATCTGCCATCTTGGAACACAATCAAACTGAAACATGGAAAGATCATTGGCTGTGGATCCCGTTTAACCAGTACAGCCGCTTTTCCACCAGGGCTGATGTTGGAGCCCACTTGTGATCCGCACGCACTTTTTCACTACCTCTTAGCGTCCATGTAGATCATAAAGTTTACCCACAATGCACTCACTGTTCTGCGGTACTAAAACCTTGCTGGTTTTGAACACGGGAGCCAGTGGACGGAGCTTCACAGCTACAGACCTGGAGTTCAGACCGCTGGATGTATGCTGAGGGTTAAATAAATAGTGCTTGCAGTTTGCACAAAAAAAACTACGCTCTACTTGCAATGTCTTTGACGAGGGAAACTGCAAGTGATCTGAGACAAACTAAAACGTAGCACAAGGAATAAAAGCATGCAAAAAGAGCACCTAGTGACAAATAAAGAGGCAACCACTTAATTTTTTGGTTTCACTAATTGGCAACCACCATTTTCAAATGGTTTCACTAATTTAATTTCCCAAGGACTAAAAGGTAAAAAAAACTGCTTCCTGTCAGCGTAAAATGAGCCGTTTCTGAGCGGTACTTGGGATCTTTAACTGTATAGTTCCATTAAAGTGTACAACTACTAAACAGCCAGCAGGAGACAGTATCGCTCCGCTGGCTCATTCCATTAGATCTCCCGAAAAGAAGAAAAAAGGGTGCTGTGAAAGCAGAGCAGATAAAGAACATGAGAGATCAAAGGGAGGCACTTACTTTTGGTACGTAGGGCCACGTTCTGAAGAGCCGAACTGTTTCTCCCCAGAGCTAACTTCTGCTGCTGAAGAGTGGAAAGATTGAACACACGATAATGATTTACGATAAAGCAGATCTGTGAGTCAAAGTTACACAGACAAATAATGTTAAAATCCTTTCCGTCATTTTATTTTTGAAATATTTTAATAGTGGTCATTTGGTTGTGTTGTTTGGGTAATAATCACAATCTGAATGGTCACATGTTGAAATATCATGTTTTATTATTTGTTTTATTTTTACAGAGCTTTGCTTTATTTTGTTTATTGATTTAAAAATAATTAACAATAAAAACCATTAAAAACATGGTGAGTTTATGATTGTAGTTATTTTTTTTTAACCAAGTGTGTAAAATGAGTATAAAGTATGTAAAATATCAGCGTTAGTGTAGATTTGTAGCTGTGTTTGGTACCTTCTGCTTCATTTTGGCGCAGTTGGCCAGCGTGTCTCTGCAGCGGTTGTGGATGGTGACGTTGCAAGCTGCAAAAGAGAAACACGTGTTAGAGGGAAAAAAAAAACCAAAACAAAAAAAAAAACCCCCAAAGAAACAAGTTTGCACACAAACTAATCAATAAAAGAAAAGATACGCTCGATATTAATGAAGATAATTATGTGAATGCAGCACATCAGAGACTCGTAGTGTGTCCAAAACTGCATATTTACACAATCTTTTATTCTATGGTGTAGTGTAAACAGATGTGTGTTCATATTAAAGAAGGAGAAGTAGCGGAATTATACACTCAGACAAAAAAAATGGAATGTCTGTAAAACAATGCAGAAATTTGACGGAGCTACCAAGCGCCAAGGTTGGATGAGGAAAAAACATTTCAAGTACAGTGGACAAGACAATCTACATATTTCACCATTCAAAAATTCTACTTATATTCAGCTGAAGCTACTGTAGCGGTGCAACATTTAAAAAGTTCCCGCCCTTTTTTCTGCTCTAGTCGGAACGGATATATTGTCCGGGGCTAAAATCTGAATGACGATAATTAAGCCTGTCACAATTATGAAATAATGGTATGATCGCAATTATTTGTCTTAACCCGCTAATCATTAAATCCAGTCCTAACCCTAACCCTGTGGTACCTGCAGCCCCCTACTTTCAACCAGAGTAAGTGAGTGGAGCAGCGTGATTTGAAGTTTTGGAGTTTTCTGACGCTCCAAGAGTGCTTCAATAACACTCCATCAGAAGCTCAACTCATGTTAACAACCCATAATGTAACTGCGAAAAAAAAATGTATTAATTTATATGTTGCTAAACAGATAAACACCACCGACAGGACACAAAATATAAATTTCCTTAAATACGATTAATCTATAATAAATTATTTACAATAGAGTGTTAATAAGGCACAAATTGGAGCGATTATAAAATGGTTAATTGTATTTCACAAATCATTAAATGTCAAAGCCTTAAAACAAACAATCAATCGTTAAAGCCTGAAAACAGACAATAAGTCGTCATAATCGCAATTAATTGTCACCCAAAAATTCGATAATCGTGATAGCACAAACGTTTAGGACTGACGACTGTTAAAAAAAAACAAAAACAACCTTTAATTAACGTTTATATAACGTGAATAGAATGCTGACATGCTCAAAGTGGCTGAAAAGAGGTAATAAGTGGAGCACTTTTGTGGAGTACCAGTCAGCGTGTCAGTCAGTGTGTGTGAAAAAAAACAACTGCCTTTACTCCCCTCTGTCTCATGACATGGACTACAAAAACACAACATGACCTCATAATACTTAAGAACGTTATCTCAATCGGTGCCTGATAGGACCCTGTTTGTGTGAGTGTGTATGGATTTGTGAAATGCTATAGGTCAGAATTGGTTTGATTGACACATGCTTATCATTCCACACATTCTGCCTTGAGCAAAAAGCTTTTGCGTGGATTTTTTATCGGTAGCAGTTTAACGCAGTCTCTAAAACCTCTGCGCAGCTTCTGATGCAGCTGCGTACTCGGCTCGATCGCCGCTGCAGATCTCTCAAACCATCACTCCTCATTTAGGAGGAAAGAAAAGAAAGAGCTTCCTCAGCTCTCTCACACTCTCTTCCCATGCTGCTCTCATCCTCTCGCTTCATCCTCATTCTCTCTTTTCCTTCTTTCCTCTTTTACCTTCATTCTCTCGCTCTCCTTTGTTCTTTTTCTCTATCCCTCATCCTTTCACTTTCTCTTTTTCATCTCTTTCATTCTTCTTTGCTCTCTTCCTCCCTTACCCCGCCCCCCCACAACCCACACCACATCACCCATACTCTCATTTCTCCACATTGTTCCAGACCCACACTCTTCCTGTGCAGTGTTTCGAGACAGGAAGTTGTTCTTGTGCAGCAGGAAGTGTGCAAGGGATGGCAGGAGAACAGTTAAATAGTGATTAGGGGCCTGGATAGCTGTGACACGGGAACGTACCTAACAGGGACATATTATTTACTTTATTGTCTTGTAACGGGTCTTGTTTTGTTTATGGACCTCTCGTTATGTTACAGAGAAATTACAAGAAACATTCACGTGTCGAAAAAAAAAAAATACTAAACATGCAAAAAACCCACTACCTTATCAACAATTACACAACAATTGAGTCAAACACGTCCGTAAGTAGTAATAGAACACTTAAATAATAGCACATTCACATAAATCGTCAGAGACTCCTCTAACCGACAGACCAATCAGAATCAAGCATTCAGCAGCATTGCTGAATAACATCGCTTAGAAAAAGCTATTTTTCAGCATGTGTCATCGAATAGTGTTAGTATTTTCTTGAATCATTAAAAAAATAGAGACTTAAAAAACAACCCAAGACCGGCAGCAGCTAATGAGGTCACTTCCTGTTTCAGGGCGAATAGTTATTTTTATCCCAGACATAATGGGTGTATTTTTCCCTCATCTGACAAAAATGTGAAGAGTGCTTTTGTTTATGTGTCAGAACTTTTAACATTCTTCATAGCCTGCATTTTCTTCCCTATTTATAGAGCCAGGATATTCAGGCTTAATATAGAGATGCCCCTCTCATTGCACTAGTTTGAACTATATAAAATCCTAAACATTCAATGTTTCTTTTAGGATTATTTATTATCAACTGCTCACTTTGCCAGCGATAACGGCGCTATATATTAAAACAGAATGCCACCAATTTGTATGAACAAACTGATCCTGAACAGAGACTGGCAGTGTGTTTAAGGTATGGACACACACACCAAATTGTGGCATCGGAAGTTAACGCCAGGCATTGCAAATACTAGGCTACAGTAATGGTTCACTATTTTGGATTTTGGCTTTTGCTTGTACGGTGGCTCTGAATTATCAAAAACCACCTCTTAAAATGCTTGCTATAAATGGGAGAAATGCAAAAAATGAAGAAAAATAAATAACTAAATAAAGACGGACGAAAGTTTCAGAGATAGTGTGTGAACTTGAGACGTGAGGTCGTATTACGTGTGAAAATTTTGGACGAAAATTGTGCAAAGACATTCAGCCTCAAGCAGAATTCTGGTTTTAACCAGACATATGGACACGCCCGTCTCGTACACTGCACTACAGTGGCTCAAGATATGTCCAAGAATTGTTTGGCTCAAAAAAAAAAAAGAAGAAGCTCAGAATAAGAAGCACAGTAGGGCCATTCATGCACTTATTCCATTTTCCATTCTGCTACTTGTATTTTCTAGACACATACACACACACACACACACACACACAAACAGAGCCCCACCAACGCTAAATAAACACACCATGCCCTGTGTAACCAACCCAACATGGCTGAAACAATCCTGCTCTATTCATACGTTCAGGATGAGACATGGAATTTCTTTTCTCATTCTTTTTTCTAATGAACTGAGAGACAGAGAGAGACAGAGCACAAATAATTCTTACTACATCAATCAGCCAATCATGTTGAGATTTAAGTGTTTTATTATGTAAAGTCAACATGCAAAAGGCTTTCAAGTCATTGTGATGATAAACCGAGTCAAAAACAATAAAGTATAGTTTTCAGTATAGTAACATAAAAAAAATGTACATAACGTTATCTTGATGTTAACGTAACGCTATAATAACATTACAAATCAGTTGTAAAACTGTTTAAAGTTTCCAACTACTGAAATTGTATAGCAAGCTACCAATTAACTTTTATTACTTTCTCAATAATTTGTGTATGATAAGGAACTAAGGCAGGGGTGTCAAACTCCTAGAGGGGCAAAAGCCATGCAGGGTTTAGTTTCAACCTTATTCCAAACCACAAAAGATGGATTTTTAAAACTAGCCTAAAAACATAATTAGCTGGGTAATTAGGGTTGAAGCTAAACTCTGCCGAGCGGTGGCCCATCAGGAAATAAGTTTGACGTGTGTGAACTAAGGAGACAAAAAAAACTCACCAAAACAAAAACTAAAAAAAATCAAATTGTATATATATATAAAATATAAAGAGGAAATTAAGGAATAAATATGTTTCATTTGTAGAAGAAGTATTTTTAAGTCTGGGAAAATGTGTTCCTTTTCCTCATTGTCCAATCATCTGCATGCTTTAAGACAAAAAACCCAAGAGAGACTGGATAAGGTTTGGGTCCCATCCAATAGTGTCCACTTGATCTCTGCAAAAGTTTTAGTGCCCCAGTGAATAGGTCGAGGGTTTTTAGCGCACTGTTTTTGTGCGATTTCGACAGTCGCCTCTGACTCCACAGACAACGACCCCAGAGGGAGCTGCAATTTACTCCTATTACAAAGTCAATACGCCTTCCAAAATGGGCCGATCGATTAAAGACTCGACTAAATGAACTCCCGAGTTCGTCTGCTTTCCTTGCCATGTGTGTGTGTGTGTTAAAGTGAACTGGAAGATGCTGGGGTGACAGACAGCGTGTTAATCTCTCACACTGTCCCCGGATTACATGTGAACGGTGGGGGGAGGAGAGTCGCAGCTGTGAAACATGCAGCAAAAAAGCCACCAAGAGATTTTGTAGACAAAAGCACCACACGGCGCATTAAAACCCAGGACCTTTCCATAATGGCGCAATTATCGTTGCGTGCCAGATTAATAGGATATGACTGTATTCGACGGTGGGGCAAACAATAAAGAGCGGAGTGTAGATTTTAACAATGACTCCGTCAGCAGTTTTTAACATAAATTTGCTGAATTTTATGACTGCTAACGAAGGTCAACAAATGTTTTAATATTTATTGCTAATAGGGTAAAATATATTGCAAAATAGAGCTTAAAAAAGGATGCATTATTATTTATTTTGAACAGTTACGTTTTATTGTAACGATATACCAAACAGGGTAGCTGATTGTTTAAACCCAGACGTTTATTGACAACAAGGTTGAACCGTGAGTAGCGTAGTTTAAGCAGAGATGGGCAGGAGATCAGGAACCAGAGGATATGGTCGGAATGAAGGATATGCCAAACCTGACCAAGAGAGGATAAAGCCGTAACAGAGGATGCTGATGCAGGAGAACTTGGTAAGCATAATAATACGTAAGTCTAGCATATACGTGAAGGTAAACGTAAACGAGACCGGACCCTGAGTGGAAGTTAAGGCATACACTTATCTATAAAGGAGTGAAAGAGAGTGAGCGTGATTGCGAAATGGGTGGCATGTGAGACTTAATTAGTGCTCTGGTTCTGGTGGAAGGATAGGGTTAAGGATCTTGGTGACATAGCGTGACATTTATAACATTTTACAAAATCTTTATGTGACGTTACCAAATAGATTTTCAAAACCCGAGAGGTTTTGTCGTTTTCTGTCTGACACAATAAACCTTGTCTTTCTTATGAACTCCAAGAACAATAAACAAAAAGCTAGCAAACGGAAGGACATAGCTTTACAGCAGCATTTAGTGACACCGCAATGATGTCATGTGCAATAGCAGGTATGTAGCTTGTCTCGACTATGTTAAAAGCATTAAATGGATAAATGTACAATGTGCTGTTCAGTTGCTAAACAACTGCATTTGCTGGTGAATATCTGCAGTATTACTGCTATAAAACCCTGCAGTAACCAATAAATATCTTAAGGTGGTTCAGGTCATGACCCTGAACTCAATACATTATAACTTCACTTTTATTATAACTTCACTAACTTTACAATATATATTAATGCTAAAATGTGTGACGGAAAATGTTAGTTGAAATGAACCCGCAATCATTTTCAGTACCTGCTTTATCATGCTTTATACACGTCACATGATCCTTCTCGAAATGAATCGGACGCTAAACACAGCCAGACGTAATTAATTCATCATGTCCCGCCTCCTATCAATATGTCCTTTCAATATAATTACACCCTTGGGGATAATTCGATAGCGCTTACGGGGTGGGTTTAGAGATTTGGATTTCGAGTGCCCTTGCTGAAATTCTTATAAACCTTCTGAGCCTTTGCACCAATATCTAGCTATGCAGATGCTTGCACATCTGTCCTCTGGCACAAACGTATGCAATTACTGGTTTTGCAAAGGATTTTCTAGGCTCTCCCATCCCCCATCGCCGCATCACGTCCACCCTCCGCCTCACTGCTGCCTCATAACCACAACGTGTCAAGGTTAGAAGAGTGAGCTAAAGCTTATTAATGATTATTGTCTGTGAAATTAAATAACATTTGGGGGATTTTTTTTTTTTTTGCCTTTTAATAAACTCATTCTTGGTTTGTAAGATAAAACGTGCAAACGATTTTATTGTATTTAATAATACAAATATTTTTTTTAATTTTCATTTCTTTTCTTTTTTTTTTTTTTTTTAAAAACAATTATCTGCTAAAATGTAGAGAAATAAAAATAAATATAAAAGCAGTGTGACATTAATAATATATTTCGGACAACCTGATAAAATAAAATCGGGAATAAAATAAAATCTAAATAAAGGATTTAATTATTATAATTGCTCTTGTGATTTCTCATCAATCTAAAGAGCATGTAACAGGAAGTCACATTGCATTCGATGGAAACACGTCTTGCATGCGGTTCAGGTCACAGCGTATTTACAGCATATTAACGGTCTATAATAGACCAACGCATCATCCATCAGTGCTGATTTGGAAATCTAATTAAAATTCAACTAATACTCAGATTAATATAAATGTTTTATGAATCATCATGAATAACTATTTAATTATACTGATGGTAAAAAATATACATTAATGTATATACGAAAATATTCATCATCAGGTAAAAACTCGGTCCTGATTATTTTAGGGTCGGACTGAATGATGCTGCTGAGCTCGTCTTCACCCTGCATATGATCATTAGTACCAACTGGAACACTGATATTACAGAAGCTTTTAAAATTGCCTGCAAGGCATATCGCAATCCCTGTGTGTTGTAATAAAAGTGCAATAGACTATTTTTTTCTGCATCTTCTCTCTTTCCTCTCCGTTTAGTTTACTTGAAGTCAACGATGCTTTTGTGACAAAGACTAGATGACAGGGTTATAATTAGCAGATGCAAATATCGCAGGTTAACAGTGGGTTAGTAACAGGTTAAGAATATATAACAAATAACAAATTACAAAAGATAACAAAGAAGCTGAAACCTGTTTTACTGGTTCTTTTTTTTACTTCCGCTCTCTCTCTCTCTCTCTCTCTCTCTCTCTGTGTGTGTTATAGTCATTATTGTCTATATCATTGAATAGAATGCTGTGCTCTTTCTCTTCCCTCTTTAAATGAATTTCTTTTTATCCCCACCTTTTATCACATCTCTTATTTCTTTCTAAATCTATCCATCTATCTATCTATCCATTCATCTATCTATCTGTCCATTCATCTATCTGTCTGTCTGTCTATCTACCCATCTATCTATCCACCCATCCATCTATCTATCCATCTATCTATCCATCCATCTATATGTCTATTTATTTATCTATCTATTCATTCTCCCTCTCTTTGTTTGCTCTCTTATCCTCTGTTCCTCTGTTCCCCAGCTGTTCCTGTGTTGTGGTTGAGATAGAAGCTGAAACCCTACACACTGATTCCATTGTGTGTGTGTTTGTGTGTATGCATGTGTGTGGTGCAGGATGGAGGGTAGAGGATAAAAAGTGGGGGTAGAGCTACAGTTCAACAGCCAATTGATTTTACACAGGGTGAAGGGATGTGGAGGGGTGGCAGGAGGGAGAGCACAGCAAGGAGGTGGCAGGAGAAATCCCTGCAGTTAGCACCCCTGCCTACAAGTCTGCTTCGATCGGCTGTTATCTGTCTTTTTATCTTTCCTCCATGCTATCTCCCATTTTCCCCCTTTCAGAATACTTTAATTATTCTCCTCTTTTTATCCCCTCCCCTTTTACCTACAGACACATGCAGATCTAAGGATCTCCACTGGATGCCTAGTCGCTTTGGATGGTGACAAATTGCGCATGCTAGTTAACACACATTCACACACACTCGCACACACACACATAGAGCGTAAATTCCCTAACACCGTCTGTAAATCTCACACTCTCACCCGTGCCTCAAACAGTTCTCATTAAAATGCTAATCTATGAGATCTATTTATATAAAGAGTTTAATTGACAGGCCATCAAAAAGTCAACAGCCATAAAGCTTGTGGCTGTTTTTGAAAACCGCCATTTTGTTTTTGCTGATGATGAATTTTTATGGGGTAGTATAAACAAGGGAGTACATTTTATTGTAGCTAGGGTTAGATAGATATTAGATATCAATTATGGCCAATTTTTCTAGTTTAGTATGATACATTTAAGGTATTTGGCAGACGCCATTATCCAGATTGACTTACATTTGCCTAATTTATGCGAGTTAAGGGTTGGTGCCTTGCTTAAAGGCCCAGCAGTGGCAGCTTGATGGTCATGGGAGTTGAACTCCTGACCTTCAATACAATATGGATCTATTGCTATAGCATAGCAATAGATCCAAATCTTAGCTATGGTTTCCTATTTTGACAGATCATTACAGTATAGAAATGGAGGTACAGTTCTGCTAATCATCATCATCTGTCATACTGTCACAGAACAGTAGTATAGTATACATTTACTAAGGTATATGTTAGGTATATAGTTAGTACATGATCATGTAGTACAGAATGGTATAGTATAGTACAGTAAAGTATGGTATAGTGTATAATATAATACAGTGTAGTATAGTATGATATGTGTAGTATGTCACAGAACAGTAGTATAGTATACTCATCCTAAGGTATATAGTTAGTAGACGATTATGTAGTACAAAATGGTATAGTATAGTACGGTGAAGTATGGTATAGTGTATAATATAATACAGTGTAGTACGGTATGATGTGTAGTACAGTTTACTATAGTGTAGCATGGCATGTTGTAATATAGAAAATTGTGGTACAGTGTGATATTGTTTAGTATAGTGTAATATGGTATAGATGGTGCAGAATGATATAGTTTAGTACAGTACAGGATAGTATTGTGTAAAATAGTATAATAGCTTACTCTAGTGTACTATGGTATAGAGTAGTGCAGTATGGTATACTGTAGTATGGTATAGCGTAGAACAGAATAATATAGTGTAGAATGGTATATATTAGTACAGTATGGTGTAGTGTAGTGTAATATAGTATAGTGGAGTACAGTATGATATAGTTTGGTGTAATGTAGTATGCCATTGAGTAGTACAGTGTGTTATGGTATAAAGTAGTACAGAATGGTATAGTGTAATTAGTATAGTGAAAAACAGTATGATATAGTTTACTGTAATGTAGTATGCTATAGAGTAGTACAGTATGATATAGTATAGTATGGTATAGAAAAGTACAAAATGGAATAGTGTAATATAGTATAGTAGAGTGCAGTATGATATTGTTTAGTATAATGTAGTATGCTATAGAGTAGTACAGTATAGTAAAAAGTAGTGCTATGTAGTATAGTACAGAGTAGTACAGTAAAGTATAACCTAATATAGTACAATGGAAAACAGTATATTGACTCCTACTGCTGATCTGTGACCTGTTTTGAATGTGCAGTAAACAAGTGACATAATCGGTGTTGCAGTTATGTGTCCTTTCCCAGTTCCCAGCTACAGTATAGTATAGTATAGTATAGTACGGCAAGTCAGCCATGACTAAATATGAAAAATTTGTCTGAGTGTGTGCCTCTGTGTAAGTGTGTGTGTGTGAGATAGAGACTCACTGGGGCAGCTGAGTGCTTCCTTGGCTGTGATGCTCTTGTTGCATGCTGAGCAGAGCGTGGTGGCCGACACGGTCAGGGAGGTGAAGAGGTGGCCGTTGCTGTAGCGTGCCTCTCTTTCCCGCGCTTCCTTCTCGCGCTCCTTCATCCGCTCCTTCTCTTTGTTCTGCACAAACATACAAAAACAAATATTGGTAAGATGATCTGTACCTTCAAGTGTACCTTTAATTTTTAATTGCTGGTTAGACAGAATCTGAGCTATTGCCACCATCGCCATGGGAACCAAGGGTGCTAAGGGTGCCGCAGCACCACCTGCTGACAGCTAGGAAATTTAAAATGTAAAAAAAATTCCCATACCGCCCCTAGGACCCCCTTCCCTGAAAAATATTTTCCCACAGCTATGAGTTAATGTAGTTCATATCAACATGCTGGTATTATGTTTTATCTTTACGTGAATTACACCAAGATTGATGCTTAGATAGAAAAGGCTGTTTTTACAATACGTTGGACACGGAGGTCTCAGCCTGATCTGAATGTCTGTTCCAGCTGTTCCTGCCACAGGATTCACTGCACAGGAATTTGACCGACACACGTTGCTCTCAGCTCTCGGCTCCATGCTGGGCAAGGAAGCCATTTTCCAGGCATTTATAGTGAGAACCATTTTTTTTTTATAATGAGACAAATAGAACCATTCTACAGCATGCCAACAGCTTGCAGTGTTGCAAAATTCGAATCACCAATAAAATTTTGGATGGTTGGTCAGGAAGTCATGAATATTTTAGAATTCTAACCATTAAGACACAAACAGTTTTGCAGGAGACCTTCAGACACAGAGTTTAACCTCCTAACCCTTACAAAGATACAAAAGAATAGATATCGAGCTATCAGCTTTCTTTACAGCAGACAACTATGAAGCCTGGCACAAGAACCATCCGTCATGTCCTGCTAGAGCTTAGTGTGTCCACAAAGATAAATTGTAGCATGTGCCTTTGAAGACAACGTTCAGCCCCTTGCAAACAAATACATGAGAGGCAAATGGACGTCCTGATATGGCTTCGGATCAATACTTTACAATGCAATGATTGGTTATTAAAAGGCAAAGTGTTTTGTTGCGAATACGGAATTTCCTTCCTGTATAGAGAAGTTCCTTCGAGAAGAGATTGTGGTAGAAACAAGCTCCTTCCTGTTATAACTTATGCTCTTGCAGCTAGAAACCCGAAATCCAGAAATAGATTAAAATGGTAGCCTTTGGCTTAAAAAAAGTCCTTTTTTCATAGTTCATTTGCAGGTCTTTACTACTTTTAATACGAACGGCGTGATACTGTGGTATTTAGTTACTCTTACACAGTGTTTGAAATAACAAATCATACCGAGGCAGCTCACTACACCACCAAAAATAATTTTAGCATTCAGCAATACAGGGAAGTCCAGCTCTGTGGGAAATACAAAAGCTGTTGACACAATACATTATGTTGTGAGGGAAGTAGAAACTAATCTGGAATCTAAATTTCCTTTAGTCCTCATAAACAATGATTAAAATCTTCAGTCTGTTTAATCTCCAGTCTGGATCTTTATCCTTAGATGTCCTCTATAATTGCCGAACTCTACTCTGGGATCGTTATTTATAAGGTGTAGCAAATAAAACAAGCCGTAACTTGTTTAAAAGTATAAGCGGATGTTTATTATTACCCGGCTTTAGGTTTTTGGTTTACTTATAAAAGGCTTTTTTTGGTTTACTTATAAACAGGAAATGTACAGGAGTAAATGTTTAGTGTTGTTATGACCGATCTGGGACAAGTCTGGGGTTTACGAGCCGAAGTTGTGAGAACCATATTAGAGGAAGTCACAGTCACCTCCACAAACTTCGGCGTCAGCTGCACTTTTTTGCTTCTTTACATCGACTCATTAACAGATGCCCAACCACAGGATGTGATGACGACAAAGTCTTAAAATACCCTGAGCTGAGTAATGTAATGGCCCGCGAAGTGTTCCAAATGTAGTGTGCAGAGCAAACTCCTAGTTGTGCAGCAGAGCCTTTTTTCTTTACAAAAAGCCATCCTGCTGTGTGAATTTGCATCATCGTGGTTGCAGATGATATCTCGCAAAGGAAGCATATTGAATGAACTTCCGCCAGGCTTGGGTGTTAGTAGTGAATGGTTATAGAATAAAAAGAAAAGAGAGATATTGAGAGATGTTTTTACTATATTATACAGTTATAATGTGTACTTGTATAAAAATACACAAATAACAGGTTGGTGTGTACATAAACAACGCAATTTAACGAAGATTTGTTGTGGAAATGACAAAGACAAATTACATTTATCTAATTTTTCTTATCCAACTGAGCAGTTGAGGGTTAAGGGCCCTGCTCAGGGGCCCAGCAGTGGTAACTTGGTGGTACTGGAAATTTAACCTATAATCCTACAATCCTAAATCCTTCTGATTAGTAGTAGTATAATAACAGTAGAAACAATAACAATATCTGTCAGGAGCAACGACCAATCAGAATTAGCACTGTGATATAGGCACAAATATTTTTTTTTGGAATAGAAGAACTTACCTGTATTTGTATAGAACGTCTGAAGGGTGCTACACCAAAAATAAATACTTTATAGAAGACATGAAATCTAGATTAAAATCTAGATTTCATGAGATGTGAGACGTTGGAGAGACAGGCTAAAAACTCCTCTTCTCACTCATTTCTCTCTAACTATAATAAAAAAAACTTTCCCAAATCGAATCAAGAGTCCTTGTTTTTTTTTTAGTGAACATTAGTCCTGCTTGCTTTCCCTAAGTTCCCTAGTCTGGACTGGATGTGCCCTTTTCCTCTGAATGACACTTAATTAAAGGGGGCATGATTAACATCAGCATAAATACACTGGAAATAACTCATGAGGCGAAAGAAACTCTGGTCTCGGAATGCAATAAGACTGCTGTCTAACCTTTAAATAAGTAACCAGAGACTTCAGATAGCATTGGTTTAGCTGTGGCATTCTGGGTACATTCCAGAGACAGCATCCCTACAACCGCTCTTAAAAAGCTTAATAAATAACTGCTTCTATCATTGTTTCTAAAACAGGAGACAATATAAAATAATCACAAAATATTTCCAGCCAAACAGAAAATACTGTAACGCAGTGATGGACTGTTATCAAAATGTTTATTAAACATTGCTTAGACTTTAATGTGGAGATGGACGTTATAACCCAAATTCTATTTTACAGTATATGTAATTTTATAACTGTAACAATATTTTTCACAATATAGTTATTTATATAAATAGTTAACTCGAAAAAACAAAAAAATGTCATTATATAATGAATAAATTTAAACACTTCAGAAATTAAAGTACTAAAACTTGTATTTGGGTCTTGAAAAACACAGGAAATGAATTATGAACTCGGATGACTTAATATAACAAACTTTACTGTAGGTCACATTTCACAGTTGTGTGGACAAACTTCCTTATTTTCCTACATTTCCTTAATTGACATTTGGTCACAGATATAAAATAAACAGCACCTAAAAAACAGGGAAAAATCTTGAATCGGAAAATATAAACATATAAATATTGATAATACTCGTCTGTTTGTTTTTCGTTCTTCCCACAGTCTCCCTCATTGGTAGCTTTTTCTGGGCTAGCAAAATGTTTAAATTTAGAGGAACTGGTGCTCAATAGAACCTACATGTCAGTGACAAATATAGTGTTAAATTAGTACTGCTGCTCCCAAACACTATTATAAGCACAATCGTGGACTGAAAGTGAAAACGGTGTGTGCATTTACATGCGATTTTAAAACCCTACATATTGACAATGGCTTCCTGATGTGCAAACAATGCATCCAACATAAATACACAACTATATTTGTAAGAGGATGCTAAAGCATTGGAATATATCATCAATGGGGCGTGGATACATTCTGGTACCCCGGGATGTACAATTAGCCATTCTGCATGTGAGCCACGCCCACTTATTTACATGTCACAGTACCCACGAAATAAAATTAAAAAATTCTATAACAGTTGCCAATTTATTGCACGATATAGACAGTCATGCTGCTCAGCCCTACTCCGGTGCAGGAGCTTTGAGGCAGCTAGAGGTTTTCCACCACACGAAAGTCTTCACAATTAAGTTGCGAATTGTCTGCAACATTATTATAATAATAATAATAATAATTCACAGAATACAACACTGCAGTCTTCTTTCGTTTACTTTTAAGTGGTTTATAAAAAAAATTAATTGAATCAACATTAATATCAGTATTTCTCCAGTCTATTCAATGTTCGCTGTACTGGTATAAGCCGTTTATCTAAGAACGCTAATCATAACAAAATGAGTCATGCTATTCATTTCCACCCAGAGTTCATAAGTTAGACTCACTGCGTTCTAGAGAAGGTTCCTAACCCTTAATCATCTCTTGCATAAAACCTTTCACCTCAAAGCAGTTTTTAGATTAAAGTTTAACGAAAGGTGGCATAAAAGTTATCATTTTATGATTATTTTACCACTGCATTATCTGTCTACACTTGTTTTTAATTTTTTAATGGCACCGATTATATACTTAATAGATTATTATACCCAGTTTTGTAGCTAGAATCTGGTCTAAATGTAAAATATAGGTTTGTTTTAAAAACTTTACTTCAGCGATCACTAAATTTTCCACCAATAGAAGACATTCCATGTTTGGCTTTGAGAGATACTCATTTAAGCCTTTTTTGGGGGTTTATCCCTCCCGTTATCCCCCCCTCTCTCTCTCTCCCAGCTGCAGCAGATGAGCACATCTGTCTCTGAGCACTACACTACTGTCACCAGTCTAATCCCCTTTAATTCAAGTTGCAAAATCTAAATCCCCTGCAGGATTTCTCAACCTGTTCTACATCATACACAATGTTTTGGTAAATGTATGAGTCAAATTTTCAGCAACGTGACCCTACGTTAAGTCGCTGATGGTTGTTTGAATTATTTCTGAAGCTAATTAACAATTTTAATGTGTTAATCTATACAAAAAAAAGTTTTTTTTATTTATGCCACACCCTTGGTATTGCACTAGCTTAGGTAAGCGGAAAAACTAGCAAACTAGACCTGCTACGTACAATTACATACAAGATGCATCAACAATAACAAAGTCCACCATTTTTGCCTAAGTGTTATTTTTCTTCTTAAGGTCTTTAAAGAGGTTAAAATATAATGTTAACTAAAAACAAGTAGGCCTCAAGTTCTGAGCGGAAAACTGAATAAAAATCTCTGACCCCAAGCACTGAAGGATGGGTTTGAGGAATGATGTGTGTCAGTTGTTTGAATTTGTTGCTTATTTGATCATGTCGTACCTAATTTGCAATAAATTTAGAGAAATTTAAACGTTGTTTTCACGTTCGCTGAGATCGAAGCTGTCGCCTTGCCCGTGTTTAGAAAAGTAAACGGCACGTTGCGGCTTGCTACTGCAGATGAATGGTTGAAAAGTCATTTGCTCACACTGCAGGAGGTGAACAGAACAGAGTGACAAACATTTTGAGGACAAACGCTGGATGCAATAAAATAAAACGTTTAGTACTACTTTATAAGTGTTTTATTAAATCTACAAACCCAAAATGTCTACCAAGCCGAGATTATTTACTTGATAAAAGATAAAAAAAAAACTTGCCAGGGGGTTGTTCAATTTGCCATTATACTAGCATGTGTCCTACTATTCTTAATGTACTAACAAATTCTTATTTTTTTTAGGACTTTTTTAAATACCTGCACCTTTTTAAAAACCTGGAACTACAACAGATTTGCAATGCAAAGTGTTTTTCTGACATGGGATCGGGAGACAGGACCTGACTGCCGACTCCCTGTCTGCACCTAACAGCAGGGTTGTTCTTTCTCACTCGGCACTGTAGGTATTCAGAGTAGTGAGCAAGACCGGGTGTCCAGCAATCAAATATCCATCTACCGGTTGGTGAAAGGGAGGGGGGGGGCACTGTCTTAGAAAGATAAAGGGCTGAAAGCCCTGAGGATAACCTCTGATAGACGAGGATAACCTCTGATAGACAGCAGAAAAGAGGGGGCATTAGTACCGTCGGGCAGCTAGGGGGGATTGGGGGGCTTTGGTGTGTAGGGCAGACAGATGAAGAAGGAACAACAATAACAGAAAAAAGGTTGTGTGAAGAATGGAAGGATAAAGGCCCTTGAGACCAAGCAGGATAAGAAGAGATGGTAAGTTGATTTTAGACAAAGACGAGACAAAGAAAGGAAGAGGCAGTAGGCGTAGAGTCCGTCCCTCAACACCAGCTCTCGAGTGCTAATTAAAAGCGCTGACAAAGCACTCTTTTGTAGGAAGAGGCAAGGAGTGACTCGCTAAAGAGGGACGAAGTGTCCTTGTAGACCTTTGCAGGACTCTATGTCAGGTGTACATGCAAATATGTACACTGGTGCATTGCAGGGGTTGCCAGATGCATGCTGGGAAGATTAAAGGCAATATTTTTGTGTTCTCGGATTTTACAACAAGTTAGATAACAATGCATCAACATGACTATAATAGTTTATCTAGAAAATACTAGCATTTTATAAACAATCACAAAACCTCAGCACAAGCCTTTAGAGATGTTTTATTAAGAATAGCCAAAAGAGCATACACTTGTCTGTTTAGAGAAATATATCTCCAAACGTTTCCTTAGCCATGGCATAAGCAGATGGTGGCTAACTTCACGCTCCCAATGGCACGGACGTGGCTTTATGACATAAATCAGCTAACGAGCAACCCTGATAATCCCCCAGGGAGTTGGTTGGAGTGCCAATTATAACTCCCAGGGGGATGGCTAACACTACGATCGAACCAGAATCAACTATCAACCCACACACAACAACACAAGCACACACACACACACACACTTGTTCAACCTTACAATATAATAGAGTCCGAGTCAACCTAGCAATAAAAGTGAAACCAGTGATTGCTCAGCTGCTTTTGAACTTGCATGCAAATGAGAATAAAATAACGACAATCCAAAGCAATGCTAGGCTTTCTTTAACAAGTTATTAAACATTTTTATCTAATATGGCTGAATTGATGTAAAATCTATTATCATTTAAAAAGCAAGCAGAGCAATCCTGATTTTCTTTTTAATCCAGATCAGATCGATTATTTTCACCTGAAGCACCAGATCCTGATAAAACCCAATACCATGCTGCTCTATGGGAGGAAGTCATACTTGATAAAGAATTTTGACAGACTACTGAATGAGGTCACTTCCTCATTTGTCAGGCTCTTAAGTCTGGCACAAGCTTTTTACTCTGAGGGAGACTCTGATAAAAAAAAAAAAAAAATAGATCAGCTGACCCAGAAACCCCTCCAGCAATGTTCACACTACATACGCAAGTGGGTTAATATAGCACTTTAACTGGCACACGCCAATACCTGCTAGCTGATTTTAATAAAGAACTGAGCTTATTTTACTATTAAACACTACTAAATACTATTGAATAAAACGTGACACAATCCTATAACAAGAAATCAGAACTTTCTTTGTGTAAGGAAAAGATGTTGGTTGATTTTAATACGTAGAATTTTACTCATGTTTATGAACTGCGACACACAAAAAGGTGTAAACTAAACATGTTTATACGTACTTGTATGCATGAGTGATGCGCATCTTTAATATTAGGAACTTAACGTCGATAGTAGTTCAATCCAGCAACTCCGACTACATTAATATGCTGGAAAATGACTCATAATCAAGCTTTTTATAGCATAACAACTGTAATAATTTATTAAAAAATAATATAGTCTAGATAGAAATTTACAGAATATAATGGGGTAGGTATGTCTAAGCAAAATCAAATCTCTATTTAGGAAATTAAGCCACGTTATGATGGGGTTAATCATCCAACATGGATTTTGCTTTGAAAATTCTTATTCGCAAAGACCCACCAAAGAAACACAACAATTATTTCATTTTCTAGTCATTTGAGCGTATCTATCTCATAAACACTGATTGCTGAGGGGACGAACTGTCAACCCTTTTCTCCAACTCGAGGGACAATATCATGACAAATCCTCGTCACAAAAATTAGGTTAAGAAAATGTAAACCAGCAAAGCAAGCAGGTTTACACTGTAACTGTAATCCTAGAGCTGAGAAAAGTGTACAAATACACACAAGACTCCTGCAGCCCAAAATCGTCCAAGACTGAGACTAAAATTCTGCAGAAATTCTAGCGGAAATGAATAAAAAGTGATTAATTTTTTTAAACAGTTGATTGTTATCACTTTTTTCACAGGTTTGCCTGCTACTTGATCTTTACTGTGTGTGTGTGTGTGTGTCTGTTCAGCTGTTAAGAGTGTTTCTGGTTGGCCCTGCTGTTTGCACAGGTGCTTTCCATCCCCCACTGCAGATGGCTGCAGGCTAAAACCGTAAAACACTCCATGGAAACTGTACAGTAACCCATGTTCTCATATGATCTGAGTGGTTCCACTACAAGATCTCTGGAACTGCTGATCTTTTTTTTTTTTAAGATTTCTGGATCCCCAGGTCTTAGTCAAAATCTCCAGATCTGCTAGTCTGGGTACGATAATTATAGACAAGGTCTCAGACATGCTAGTCGAGTCAAGATCTCTGGATCTGCTAATCTTAGTCAAAATATCTGGATCCACTGATATTACTAAAGATCTCTTGAGCCACTTATCTTTGTGATGATCAGCAACTCTCTTACAGATACACACACCAGCAGATCAGGAGATGCTGAATTAGATTAGCCGATCCTAAAATCTATACCAACTTTAGCAGATCCAGAGATCTTTATTAAGATCAAGAGATACCACTTCAGAAAATCCCAGAAAAACACACTCACCTATTCAAGCCGGTGTCGTTTTTTTCCACCAACATGTAATGTTGAATCTGATGCCTTTAGATCTGCTGCCCACATTTTGAAACCTAACAGCTAGATTCCATCGCCCACTGTGTCAGACTGGTGTTTACACGTTAGCTTTACAGTGCTGGTTCTGCAAACGTTTGCTATACGTTTAAAAAAAAACCAGTCTGCACCAGCGTGCTAACATTTCCAGGAAATTATTCTATAGTTGGCACTCTGAGTGATCACAGCATCTGTAATAAGCAAGCAGTCTGAAACCTTCTACATTCCTGAGGTGCACCAAGGTTAATGTCTAACCCGCAAAAAAAAAAAAAAGCCATTTAAGTGAAAAGAACTCAGAGTTTCAAAGAGTTTTGTCTTTTTAACAACGAGCTACAAAAGTGTGAGTTAAACATTAAAACCCCGTCTTGGACTTTTTTACTGTTTATGTTTTTCAAGAGTTACAAATCTGCCATTTCTGTCTGTCTGATGGTAGAATCTGGATCACATTATTGCAGAAGTTAAAATAACAGATATAATTGTTAGTATTTTGTTATATAAATGTTAGCTTCACATTTGACCATCAATAATTTAAATGTTTTGGTGTTTTTTTTAAGTTTTTTCTACATTTTTAAAAGTTGTTCATAGCTACATGTCTTACACTATATGTCGCATTTGCATATAGTAGAAAAACATATTGTATTAATAACAAACCCAAAGTGTTCAAATTTGCCGGAGGGATGAAGTTAGGTATGTATAGATTGTTTAGAATTTCCTCGACTGTAGACAAGAGTTGTGTTATCATATTATAAAACCGCGTGCTGCGTTTTAATATTGTGTGTTTCGTTATGAACAAACCATAAAAGAACTAGCAAGAACTTATCTGTGTTCCAAAACCACCGGTGCAGCACATGCTTGGGTAAACCATCATGTGGACGGAGACCTTTGGGTATCTACTTTTCATTTAAGTGTAAAGTAGATACCCAAAGGTCTCCGTCCACACAACACACACACACACACCTTCTTCATAAAAGCACTCTCGAATTGAATGTCTACCTCGATCAAAATCTCCAAAGTGACATACCCCCACCTATGTGCACTCAGGCTGAGCTCTTCTCTCTCTCACTACCATGCGTCAGTGGGTTTTTCTGTCGTGTTATGACTAAGAGCTCTCAGGTTGCAAGCCTCCCAAACCAACACTAACTACGAATTTCCCGAAATATAACCTGCATTGTTACTGTATTATGACAACTCTAAACAGTTTAGAAACATCTGAGGGGAATTCTGAGATATCAACAATATCTTCTACGTTTGCTTCAGTGCTTACACATCGTTCTAATAACAGAATAACAACATTTACGCAAATTTAGCTTAAATAAATTTCGATTTATTGAATCCAGTCGAATTTGCAATGCAAATTGTATTAAAAATTGCAAAATGCAAACATTTTCGGTCACAACAATCACAAAAAAACTCCTATAGGAACTGAAAAGGATAAAATCTCATTGCTTGTTACTATAAATGTCCAGAAATTAAATAAATAAATAACATTTTTTACAAAATTTTAGTGTGTGACAATAAAAAAATGTGTTTCTTTGTTTAGAATAGAACTGACATCCATGCTGTTTCCTTATCCGACCTTCAGTGATGCCATATCACCTTGAGCTGCATGCACTAACCTTCAACTGCGACTCGGTGCAGCACATGCTTGGGTATATATAGACGGCCGTTCTGAGTGCGTATCAGTACACCGAGTGCCACCATTGTATCTGGTACGAGGCGAAACAGAGGTCTAATTGAGACTGCGATGTGAGAGATGATGGAACGGATCGCTGAGGTGAAGTCAACTCTGTGAGCAGTCCAGTAATAATAAGAGGTCTGTTAGTGATGCTGTCTGTTAGTGCTCTGTGTGTGTGTGTGTGTGGACTGTCTCATGTCTAAGCCTTAGGCTCTGGTAACAATCCTTTCTGTGTCTTTTCTGTTCTAATGAAAGACTGATTGCTTCACTGCCTCCAGGAAAACTAAGTACCAGTTTAACTGTTCAAAATTTGTCTCCAAAAAGAAGCCAAACAAGCCAAAGTTTATATTTAAAGGTATATAGTGGAGGTAACAGGCTAGAAATTGTCATAGCTACCACTTTTAGTGTCATGTTAACTAATAAAAATTATTTTGTTGAAGCTTTTTCTAAATAGATGCCATAACTGGACATCACCTGACAAAATAGGAGGCGTGGCCTTAAACTTGGAAGCAAAACTGTTACATCGGGGTACCAGAGATATCATATAGTAATGTAGTAAGTGTGTGTTGCACACAGCTACAAGTCATCCCGACACAAAATTGTACTGCTTAACGTTCAATCTGTATCTTATTTCTGGCTTATTTCTACAAACAACACTTTGTGTGTAATGGAGCAATCACTGGAACCGAGATTCATCTCGACATCACTGATTAATGTGTGAAAGTAAGTGTTACTAACTAAAATTAGTCTCTGGTGTGTCTGTCTATTTAGGGGTGTGTGAATCAAATGCATTAATGTTAGCGATAAAGCATAAAGCCACCAAAAAACACCTTCTTTCTTTTAGCTACCAGTGCACAAGTTAGATGTTGAACACAGACCCATACGAATACACACACTTATCTCATCAACTGGCGGCTTGGCATCCTGGCACCGTCCTTCATTAAAGGCTTCAGACAATCACCACACATTCCAAGCGGAAAAAACATGGTGTAATATATGAATATGTGTATGAATAAAAATCTAAATGTCCATCTTTGTGATGCTGAAGTGGACACAATGGCTGAAAGGGACCTACTTCCTGGTGACCTACAAAGAGTGGTACAGTAGGGCACTAGGTTTCCAGTACAGTGATGTTCGGAGGACAATAAAAATGCTGTGTGTGCGTGTGTGTGTGTGTGTGCGCGCGCGCGCTGTTTGATAATGACGTAATAAAGAAAAAAATATATACACCTCAATTCCTAATACTTTATTATTTTTTATTAAACAGTGTTTTAAAGAAAATCTCTCTGTGTACTGTATTTCCAGTGTTTTTTGTTTACGTGTAAACTTTACATTTTATTGTTTCTGGAACTCGTTTATACCGAAATAAATGTAATTTGTGTATAATATTATAATAACAGCTTAGCCTTTTTTTCCCCCTCTTCAGCTCCCTCCCCCAACCAATATCCTTTTCAATGGAAGACAACCTGGAGGAATCGCAAACGCCTTACTGCTCCCTACGCAAGTGCACTATGTAGGTTGCATGCATAATAGTTTCTGCAGCCTAACAAGTACACTCGATTTTTTCTACCGCGTCGTTTGGGATGCGGCGCGTATTTCTCGCCACGCTTTCTCTTCCAACACGGCATGGCGAAAAGATTCACGTAAGAAAAGTGAATGGAAATCTTAACCAATGAAGGAAAAAAAGCGTTTTTACAAAGAAAAATGAATTAATTAAATCAATAAAATGAGAAAAAAAATTTCCTTCTCTGAATGATAAGGAGGGGAGCGCGAGCCGCTATTTCCTTATTAAAGTGCCGCAGTCTACCGAGGGAAAAAAAACCACTCGAGCATATCGGATATCCTGAACTATTCTGGATTACTAGTTTTTTGGCATAAAAAAATAAACAAAATTAAGATTGTAAATGTTTCCAACAACTCACATTATTATTATTTTTTTACATTAAACTTGTTTTTTTTTGTCATTAAAGGTGCTACATGCCGTGGTTAAAGATCATGTAATTAAAAACCTGCACTCACCTTTAAATTGACTTCTTTCATTCTGTTCGAACGTGTTTTTAACGGGTCCGTAACACGGGACATGCCGAGCATCAGGACCCGGTAAAATAGATCCTAATTCTCGGATCCTAATTAAAGAAATTCAAATACTAAAATAAACCCCTGAAGTAGAATCCAAGCTGTCTGTGGTCCAAACTTATTAATGTATGTATATAATAAAAAAATGTCTTATGTGGAAAAAAAAAACATCCATTAACTTTTATTTTCCAGTATCCGTGTAAATAATAAGATCAAAATGCAGCGCTGCTTCTCTCTACTTTCCTCACACAGGAAACCCGGGGTAGCCGCGGCATTTTCCCCGCCCCCCAACGGACTACCAGATAAAACCCGCCTTACTGCGCTCTAGATTGGCTTAATCAGATTATACAGACAGGTCATCCTCCAATCGGAGCAAAGGAGGATGGCCAAACGACGCAGTCTTAGGACACGCCCACTTTATTTCCTTACAAACCTTATTCGGAATTTTAGCCAATCGGCGATCAGGATTTTTTCACTCTATTCTTAAAACACACAGCGCTTTTATATTTAGTTTACAGGGTTATTTTTTTTTTTTATGAAGAAAGCTTTTTTCCCCCTATAGGTTTTAAGGATTTTTTAAAAATGTAAAGTCATACAAGTTTTTCTAATAATAAAAATAATAATGGGCAGCACTGTGGCTTAGTGGTTGGCACTGTTGCCTCAGAGCAAAAATAGTTCGATTCCCAGGCAGGGGTGTTTATGTTCTCCCTGTGTTTGTGTGGGTTTACTCTGGGTTCTCTGGTTTTCTCCCACAGTCCAAAAACATATATGTTAAATTGATTGGTGATTCTAAATTGCCTATAGAAGTGAGTGTTGTGTGGTGTGTGTGTGTGTGTGTGTGTGTGTGGTGTGTGTGTGTGTGTGTGTGTGTGGCCCGGTGATGGACTGGCGACCTGTCCAGGGTGTCCCCCTCCTGTCTTTCACTCTTTCAGAGACGGCTGGGATAGACTCCAGCAGGTCCGTGTGACCCCGAATTAGGGAATAAGTGAGTATAGAAGATAAATGAATGAATGAATTATAATAATAACAATAATAAATTATTGTTATTATTATAAGCAATGTTATGTCCATTACTGATGGTCATTTAATAGGAATAAAATACATGTTTTTGGTTGTACATCACAGTATTCTAAAAAACAGAGTTGCCTAACTGTTTTACTCAAATGCACAACTTCATCTAAATTTAGAGAGACAGAAAGGGAACGCCCTGCGCTGGAGCCACTCGGGCTCAACTCACTGTTACGAGGAATGTGTGTAATCATGTGTGTGTGTGTGCTGATGTGTTACACTTCTCTATGATCACTTCTCATGAAAATAAGGCTTGAGATTGAGATTTATTGTTTTTCTGTTGGATGTTTATAAAAGAGTACAGACGAATGTTTGAGCGGTAGGTGTTGTAGGAAGAGCAAAAGAAACCGCAGCTAAACAGACGCCCACCTGAAACACTTGCGCGTGGATGCAAAGGCTGAAAACTAAATTATGTCGCACAAACACTCTTTTTAAACTGTCAGACAAGTAGAAAGAGTCGGGTTTACAACAAGGAAAACATTTCATAAGAATGAGTAAGAAATAAGACATTTGGCAAAATTTAATGTAACTTAAGTCAGGGGTGCCCAAACTTGGTCCTGGAGGGCCGGTGTCCTGTAGAGTTTACCAACTAATAAAGATCTTGCTACTTACAGGTAGGTGTGTGGGGCAAATTAGAGCTAAACTCTCCAGGACACCGGACCTCCAGGACCGAGTAATGTGAAATTGAAATGAATCAAGCATGAATGTGATCATCTGAAAATGTATAACATTTACTGCATCTGGCAGACACCAATATCCAGAGCTACTTATATTTATCTCTAATTTTTACATCCAACTGAACAGCCTTTGCTTAGGGCCCCAGCAGAGGCAGCTTCACAGTGCTGTGATTTGAAACCCTTGATCTTTCAATCAGCACGGGTTGGTGTGACCTACTGAAATTAAATTGCAAAATGTACATTTTATCTGTATTATTAATTAAGACTATCGCATTATTTTCTTCATTCATTTATTGCAGGTGTCCTGCAGTGTTAAGCTTCAACTTGCACCAACGCACACAAGTTTTAAGTACCTTGATTAGCTAGTTTGGGTGTGTTTAATTAGAGATGAAGCAAAACTCTGCAGAACACCGGCCCTCCAGGACTTTATTGACCTGTGATATATTTTTTTATTAATTTATTTTATGGGCGGCGCCATAGTGTGGTGGGTTAAAGCGCCGGCAGCCACATGCGCTAGTTGTTGCTCCTGGGTTTATTTCTGTCTCGTGTCATTTCCGGTCCCACCTCTCTCTCCATTTCCCCCATTACATGCCCCAAAAATCTAAAAAAAAAAATAAAAATTATTTTATAGCAGTTAAAAAAAGAGTGCAGACGCCTTAACCTGCTACACCATGGGGGACTTTTTGGGACTTTTTCCCCACATGCACGACTGCGCTCTGACGACCCAGGTTTAATTCCAGCTCAGGTCCCTACCCGGTTTTATCTTTCTCTGTCCTATCGGTAAAAGCAAAATGAAGAAAAAGATCTTTAAAAAAAAGCCATTTTATCACCAGACTTTAAAACAGCTTGTTTTGTTCCTTTTATCGTCCATGATAAAGACATTTCTGTGGTGGAGAACATACAGACTGTAAGAGAATCCTTCCTTTAAATGATATATAACCCTAACAAAAATCTTGATTATATAGTTAATTATATAACATTTCCTGACTCTGGTTGATAGTAACAATATAATTGTTACTGTAGAATCCATATTGTTTATATTTAATCACAACGCTTATCATCTTGACAGGATAGCTGATGGTACTAAAACAAGTGCATTGGTGGTGGTGGGGTAGCGCAGTGGTTAAGTTGTTGCTCTACCAATTTGAGGGCCCGTGTTCAGCTCCCAGCCCCACCAAGCCACCACTGCTGTGCCCTTGAGCAAGGCCCTTAATGCCCAATTGCTTAGTTGTATAACAAAGAATATTGTAAGTTGCTGCAAATGTAAATTGGTGTAATTATTCAGCATTTACGTAAAATTAACCTGTAAGTAAGCCGAGAAGTTGCCTTTTTGCTCTGATAAAAATAGACAACACGAATGTTTATCCCAACCCACTTCAGTTTGCTGTTTCAATTCGCTGTCTGGTGGAAAAAAACCACGTCGTCCCACGGCTAGAGGAACAGACTCTCTTTCACCCACTACAGTGACTCACTTTTCATTCATCTTCTTCCTTTGTGTCACTGGCTGAGGTTACTGTTGTCACACGCCCACACTGATGAGTGCAGGTAAGATGAGAAAGGTGTTCTATGAATAGCAGAAAGAGAAAGACGGCCACTCGCTGTCCTAAACTCGAGCCCTGTTTACGGATGTCTCTCGAGAGCCGGATAAAGGACATAAAAGTGCAGTCGATCATGTCTTTAGTGTGTCCTAGATACTTTTCCTAGAAACGTTTATGAAACGTTTTAGTATGACCATACAGGGACGTCGCTAACCGAGGAGGTTAGGACGATTCTAAGGGCCCACTTACTTTAAGGGGCCCTTAAAGAACTGTTTTATCAGTGGTAGAACCGGTGTAGTAGGGGGCCCAGCCTCATTCTTTAATTTCGTTCCAAAAACGTAAAATTATATATTTTACAAGAGAGAGAGGGAAAGAGAGAAAGAGCTTTTGCTCTTATGTTAAAAACTGAGTATCAGGTGGCCTTTGTGCAAGTGTGTGTGTGTGTGTGTGTGTGTGTGTGTGTGTGTGTGTGTGTAAATATGTGTTTGTGTTATCTCGAGTGAGATGAGGCCAGAGTTTTGAGGCGTTTTGTGTTGCTGGGGTGTAGTGTGAGATAACACAAAGGTCAGTAAAAGATCACACAGAAATTAGTGAAAAAAATATGACCTTGAAAACACACACACACTTGCAGGTTGCATGAGGGGCCGATTGTCAGACGATCGTTATGTCACGCCATGCGGTATGAGAGGATAGATTACACACCGAGAACGAGCAAGATTGAAAACAAGAACAGAACAAAGAGAGACTGGGGAAAAAAGGCTGGGGTAGAAAAGTAGGTGCAATAAATTTCTCATAGGTGTCACATTTCAGGTAGATTTTTCTCGACACTTTTCTCAGAATGTCCATTATGCGTAAATAGAAATCTAAATTAATGCATTTTTAAACAGTGAATATCCTCTTTCTGCCATCATTATAGTCTGATATATCATGACGTGTCTTCTGCAATACGAGGATGTTTAAGAAGTGTGTAAACGAAGCTAGTTCCAGTTTAACAGACATCTCCAATAAAAGCCTTCAGGCAGAAGATGGTTCGATGTTAATTAGTTTGCTGCTTAAATAATTACTGTGTTTGGATTGAGATGATGGAGTGCAGGTTATTGAAGGCCTTCACCTCAGGGCTTTTCCACAGAACATTAATAAAGACTGGAGCGGCTTGTTTGCACATCAGAGTTTCTGGTTTATTGTGAGCACATGAGTAGTTTGGGGTGACGGTCTATTGTTACATAGACTAGAACTTGATTCTGATGAAGAAACTTCAGACGATCGAGCGGATGAAAGCTAAACCTAAAAATAGATTTTTCCTTTATTCATGTCCTTCAATTTGCAGATAAGCAACAATCTCAGCATGTTTAGAAATCTAAAAAAAATCCTTATAAAAAAATCAATAAACGAATAAAGGAAGAAAGAGACCCTGAACGATGGATTTAAGAAGGCGAGTGTGGAAAAGACGTGTGTAAATTGGTACAACCAATAATTAATCAGTGGAAGAGGAAATTTACTAATATGTCGCAATAAACGTTTTATATATTCGCTGTCTACAGTTCCTTCAATTCAAAGATGTTGATTTTTCCAGCAATATCGTCTGTATGTAAACAAAAAAATATATTAAAAAAATCTAATTTTGCCAGAGCAAAAAGGGCCAAGCTGTGCTTTTTATTACAAGACACATGCCCCCATGATAACGCTGGGGTAAATATATGCGCAGGTAATATTCAGCGCATCCTGAATCAGACTTTACTGCCTTTCATATCCGTTGCTCAGCTCTAAGGTTTGTTCCGTGTTCTAGGCCGCATCCTGTGCTGAGGATCTCTGAGAAAGAGGAGGAGCAGGAGGATGTAGAGAAGGAGGAGGGAGGAGGGTGGGAGGGATTTCCAGTGCGCTGATGCAATCCTGCCGTCCGAGAAGAAATTGCCCAGCTGGCAGGAAAGGAGCCGGGGGAGGGTGATTCTCTGCAACGCTTGCTGGCACATGCTCACGAATACACACAAACACACTTGCGCATATCACTTTCACATAAATGTGCTGTTGTGACAAGACCGGAGCTAGCATATGCCAGGAGCAGGCTTTTAACCAGCAACAAACACAACACGGGGTCGAGTCACATCGTAAGGCTCTTACAACTGTTTATAAATACACACACCTAGACTCATAAACCTTTCAAACACACTTATACACATGCGCTCCAGATGTATGGCCACACATCTGAAGGGCTGGTCAGGTCCTGAAGTGAAAAAAACACAAAAAAAAACTAAAAAAAAAAAAAAAAAAAAAAACAAAAAAGAAAAAAAAAAAAAAAAAAAAGAAAAAAATAAAAAAAAAAAACCTGATTTATAGTTTGTTTAGTGATGAGAATTAGAGATGGTTACCATCAGGGTGCAGATTATAGGTAATTACACAAGGGTTTTACCCCTGATTATGGCAAATACATACTATGCTACTAGCAACAGGGTTGCCAGGTTTGAGGGTTTTTTCCCCCAGTTGTAGTTTGTGTTTGTGTGTCCGTTAATTGATCTTGATTTTGCGAGGATATCCAATAAAACAAAGGAATCATTTGATTATTTGATTCATTCAATCAATTCATTTGATTCATTTAACTTGAACCTGGTCAGAATCAGAGTTTGGATGTAACTTAATGTATGTTATAAAAAACAGGGATATCACTGATTTTTGTAAATAGCTTATTTACGTGCGATTTAAGGTCAAAGAATCATGAAGCCCTGTTACTGATACGGTCTAAAAAGCTGATTCAACACACACACACACACACACACACACACACACACACACACACACACACTATACATACACATACATACAGCAGAACGTCTACAAAACATATCCACCCACCCACCCAACCACACACTTTGTCCACAGCCAGTGAAATATATGTCTGTCCCCCTGTCATTTCCCATAACGGATGCTGTCAGCTGCTACAAATAGCTCCAACCTCCTAATCTCGCTCTTACAGCCCTCTTCATGTTGATGATCACAGCTGTTGCACTTCCAGGAGCCAATTTCTGTGTTTTTCTCATCTGCTCAGAAAGCGCAATGCCTGGCAACCCAACAACATTGCCCAAACAATACTTAACTGATCTTCGGCACATGTCTGCCATCAATCCTTAACTTTTGTTGACCTAAAAACCTAATAAACTTTTATCTGTTTTTAAAAAATCACAGGTGTCAGGGAAGCGTTATAAAAATGTTATAAAAATGTAATAAAGTATGAATGATGCCACTTTAAAAAAATCAACCACCAGTATGTATTTAACATAAGCTTTGTGCATGTGACAAATAAAAGACTAATACATGACATAACAGATTCTGTGACATAAAAGTAACGCCCAAATTAAGATTTCTTTATTTTTTTTAATAAATAAGCAATATGGCTGAAAGTCTTCTATACGGATGACTCGGTTAATTGTGCTGTATGTACAGACAGGAGCGCCCTCTAGCGGCCGAAACCAACTTAACAGCCGACATGGAACTATATAGTAGGCAAACACAATTTGTGTTAGTAATTAGAAAGCTGCAAGCTCACATACCAGTACTGCAAAAAAAAAAAAAACTAAACCCAAACCCTGATCTCGAGCCATTGACGTGTTTAATAACTGACACCAGTTAGTGGTTAGGTTGTTGGACTGCTAATGGGAGTCATGAGCAGGGTTCCTAATCCTTAACCGCTTTAGTGCAATTCTGATAAATGTGAGTTACTCTGAATGAGGACGTCTGCCAAATGCTGTAAATGATGTGTAAAAATACTTACAAACCTCTGCGGGTAACTAAAGTAACCACCACGCAGCGTAATTATTTAGAAAGTGTGTATAATACAGTCCGTCTGCTGCTAGTGGGTGTAAAAATGTATTAATCCAAAGTATCTGTAGTGTTTATGTGGTTTACATCAACTTTCTGTGGGCTGAGCACAGAAAAAAAAATGCCCTCTCACTCTATTGTTCTCTCACTATCTGTTTCTTTCTCTGTCTGTCTGTCTGTCTGCCTGTCTCTCTCTCTCTCTCTCTCTCTCTCTGTTTCTTTCTCTGTCTCTCTGTCTGTCTGTCTCTCTCTTTCTCTCTGTTTCTCTCTCTGTCTCTCTCTCTCTCTCTCTCTGTCTCTCTCTCTCTCTCTTGTTCTCTCTGTTTCTCTCTCTCTCTCTGTCTCTCTCTCTCTCTCTTGTTCTCTCTGTTTCTCTCTCTCTCTCTATCTGTTTTTCGCTCTCTCTTTTTTCTTTCTCTCTGTCTCTCTCTCTTTTGCGTCCCCTCTCTCTATCGCTCTATTGCTCTCTTTCACTTGTTCTCTCTATCTGTTTCTCTCTCTCTCTCTCTCTCTCTCTCTCTCTCTCTCTCTCTCTCTCTCTCTCTCTCTCTCTCTCTCTCTCTCTCTCTTCCCCTTTCAGTCAATCAGCCTTTCAAGCTTAGGGCATCTATGAAATATGTAAGTTGCACATTTCCTGTTATACCTCAAATTCACAGTTCTGATTGGCCGGAATTAATTTAGTAATTCTTCCAACAGAAATTTTATATACAATAAACAAAACACTCAGCGTGCGTGATTACGATGCCACATCACCCAATCCATAGTCGATTTTTTTTTTCCCAACACATTTCATTAAAATTTGGTTATTTTTTTTATTATTTAAGAATTCGGGTAAGTGCAATAAGAGGATGCGTAATAAAATAATAATAAATAAAAATAATAAAAATACCTTGTAATTCCTTGCCATTTTCCCTAAGAAGCTGAGACTCCGAACCAGGGAGCGCAGGCCGTTTGGCTTCTCGCTCTCCTCGTTTTCAATCTCCTGGCCCTCCGTCTTCTCCTTGCTGTCCCAAATCTCAACGCTGAGCTCTGCATCCAAGCGAAGACTGCTAACACACACACACACACACACACACACACACACACACACACACACACACACACATGCGCACACGAATCCAGGGTCAGGCTATCCCAGAACAATCTCTGGTTCTCACATCGTACACAATGACCAAAAGTCAACTCGTACCTTTGTGTAGATCCTCCAAGTAGAGAGGAAAGGGAAGAGTGTGCTGAGAAAAAACAACAACACAGAAACACTGAATTAGTCAGGGCTCACACACCCAGGTCTCCAACAATGAGTTGAAGAAACAACACGTTCTTCCTGTCTTCTAAAATGCCTTTAAAACTTTTTTTTATTAATATCATTTACATCTGAAGCATAAAGCCGCATGACAGAAATTTTAGAGAACAGATAGGAGAGCATGTGGGAGGTGAGAATGCACCACTGTAGGGCTTTAGGGCGCTGACGAGCGACTCAGCAGAACAAATACAGGAAGGCGGCTTCCGCATAACTGAGCGCACACACACACACACACACACACACACACACACACACAGTTAAGTTAAGGAACTCACAGCACTTCCACATTACACATACATAAATCTTCTGACAATAGTGTCATGGTGTCATGGATGCTGCTGTTAGAAAGGCAGGTTTCAGTCTTTACGTCTGACACAAAACTGTGCGAGAGAACAAAGCAGCTCTTCTGTCATAGGCTAAACTATGACAGCAGACGACTACGGCCCTGTCTTACACCCTTAAGCCCCTCATTTGCGCGTTTCTGTTGAGGGGTGCATGTGTGTAGGGTGTCCCAATTCGCTTCTTTACTTCCGCCTACTTGTGCCCTTAATGCGAACTTTCTGTAAGTGCAGGTCCAAGCAGACTATGTTTAGGGATATTACCTAGAATTTATCTGCTGGTGTGATGTTTCAAACTAATAAAGGATAAAACAGCGAAAAAGTGGAGCGGTTAATGCGACCATATGGACAAGGGTAGGAAAGTTAAGTGTAAGTAAAGTTTATTCAGGTAATTATATTTTAGCAGCAATACTGCAGACAGCGCGACTACCGGCACCGCCATCTTTGGTGTGAGTGGTGTCACAGCGATGGCCTAACAATTACGTTTGACCTTAAACCTTTCCAATTCTGCACATTAGCTCACTTGTTCCCTTTTCCACATTATGTGGAAGTCCTTAGGGCGGAGTGTGGGTATTGGGACGGGGCCTAAATCTCAGTTCCATTTCTGCCAGGGTAAAAAAAATATATGAAATCTAAAACTACTTAAACAGAACAGACTTTTTAAAATCCTTTTTATTATATAACGAATATTTTGTAACATTTATAATTATATATAATATTAATATAATAATAATATTTACAGCAAGTACAATCCGGACCATCCTCAAGAGGGGCACGGCCCACTTAAAGTTTCTTGTGCCCCTACACAGTTATTAATTCATACATAAACAATACATCATTAATAAGTCATCAAAAACAACCTGTTTCTCTTGTTGGGTTGCGTCACATGCGTCATTGCGTCTTTCGCATACATATGTGTATGAGCAGTAAAGTTTTTAAAAGGCAAGTTAGGCGTTTATTTTATTTTTGTTATTACAGAATATCACAGACAGTCTGTTTTGTTTTTGGTGATATTAATTAGTATGTGATTTTCTTGTTTAAGTTACGGTAAATGAGCTGACAGTCTGTACCGCTTGTATGGGTGTCTGTGTGTTTGCACCGTATTGCTTGTTTTTATTCCTTGTTTTTGCAAGTTATTATTTCTGATTTTGTGCCCTATCATTGAAAGCCTCGTGCCCCCCCTGTTAGCTCCGGCTCTGGCTACAACAGTATACTGTCGGCATCCACAACATTAACAGCAACTAGAAATAATAAACAGTCCCAAAATGTCTTTGAGTGTTTCTGTTACCATCACTAAAGTGGACGTGATGTTTTGACTTTTCACTGAGACATGTGACGACTGTTCAGACTTCTGCTTAGACTTCTGGATTCTTTTCCACACTGTATGTTAGTCTTAAATCCTAACAGCTGCCCATGATTGGCTAATCTTGCTATAAAAAATGTTAAGCTCCGCCCATACAGATAGCATAACTAAATTTGCTTGCTAGGAAATGGATGACACTTTTATGGAATTTCTGAAGTCTTGAGAAGTGTACTGTCAGAGTGGGTGAGGGGACGGCGTTGGACGTTAAAAAGAATGTACCAAAGCACTAATTCCTGGCGGACGTCCATGAAGACGCTATAAGCTTCAGTAACATCTGTATAAAGCATGGATGCTGGAATAGTAGGTTGATTTCTGTATTCTGAATGTGTGTGTGTATTAATGAGTCTTCTTCACCTTGGGTGTGAGAGTGAGGACGCTTCCTGGTGAATGATGGACGTCTTTCACTCGAGGTGAAATAAAGAGAAGGGACAGACACACTGAAGCTCTGGAGAGGGGACTGCACCTACAGGACACGCAATACACACATGTCCCAATTTACATTTCCATCTTTGTATGTGTGCATGTTTATATTTCTGTGATTTGTAATCTTGTATGTGTGTAAGATGTGTGTGTGTTATTTTTATTATTTGCTTTCTCTAATCCTCAGTTTTGTTTTAGTTTAGTCTCACCTGCGGGAAAGAGAAAAGCTGTGAGTCTGACCCCTCCTCCTCCTCAGTGAGAGACAGCAGTGACTCCAGGTCCTCCACATAGTCGTTGATGGGGGCTCGGCGAGGGTCTCGCCTTTTCAGACTACCGCACCGAAGCTTCTCCATCTCCCCGGGGTCCAGAGTCTCCAGACTTACACTGGCACACACACACACACCATTATTTTATTAATCCATTATTTCATCATTCATTAGATTTACTTATTCATTGTATTTATTCTTGATTAATTAAAAAAAGAAAAAATATAATAAATAAAGAACATTATACAAAAATAAACTGTATAAAACGTCACATCCTTGGAAAACAAAAATAATAAAAAATAAATAATAATATTAATCATATTGATACAAAGGTTTGCAAAATGATAAAAAATGATTGTTTGAAATAATATATAATAAATCAACATAATAATAGATATTATTTTGTATATTAAAAAAAGATAAATAAATATAAAAATGTGTGTATAAGACTATCTTTGTTATTATTATAATTATAATTGTTATAAAAAATAATACTACCAATCAATATATATAAAACTTAATTTAAAATCTTTTAATTAAATAAATAAGTAAAATTAGTAAAAATATTTGTTATGCAGAGATGAATGAATTAAAGTAGAAGAAATATAATACACACACATGTCAAAACACACCTCATGATCACATGATGCATTCTCAGTCCCTGTCTTTCATCGCAAACCTGCTGTTCCACGAAACTCAGTGAAACTCTACTCATGACTCACACAGATACAGTAACGACCATAAAACCACATTTTTCCCTGAATTGTAAGCACAACACAAAAGACACAAAAAACTGTCACAAACACTCCGAGTGCCACAGCGAGAACTGCAGAGATCACAAAGTAGGCAAACACAAGCGACACTCCCAACGCCACACCAGCTACAAGCGCAAACACGGCAGCGATGACACGTGCAAGGAAGTTCTCCATTATGGTCTGAGCATCTCTTTCTCTCTCTCTCTCTCTCTCTCTCTTTCTCTCTATCTCTCCCTCTCTCGCGCGCATTCTCTGTCTTTCTGTCTGTCTCTCTTTCTCTCTCTTTTTCTTTCTCGCATTCTTTATCTCTGTCTCTCTCTGTCTCTCTCTCTATCTTTCTCTCTCTCTCTCTCTCTCTCTCTCTCTCTCTCTCTCTCTATCTTTCTCTCTCTCTCTCTCTCTCTCTCTCTCTCTCTCTCTCTCTCTCTCTCTCTCTCTCTCCCTCTCTCTCTCTCTCCCTCTCTCTTGCTTTGTTAGGAAAAATAAAGCCGTCTTTCTGTTCACTTTGACAATGTGGCTCAATGTCGATCGGAGACAATGCAGACTGTGAACAGGCCTCTGTCTCATATCAGCCCTGCCCTTCTTCCAGTCCCACGTGTTCACACACAGCGCTCACTAATTCGTAAAATGGTTTTGAAAGACAAGACACACTGCTTCAAATTTCATTTGTTAAGCAATTTTTGTTCTCGAATTATCGGTCTCAGCATACCATAAGCTAATATTTTGTTTGAAACACAGGAAGAGAAAATTACACATTAAAACTCCACAATAAAATTTGGACATTAGAGATGGCATTCTCTTTTAAAATGATTTATTGAATTAATAAGCTGAAACTGTACTAAATATTATTATTTTAAATATTAAAAATAGTTCATAAAATAGAAATAGAAATGTATTATAAGGCAAATGTATTATTACATATTATTATTATTATTACACTTATTATTAATACTATTATTAGCTACCAGGCAGAAGGTAAAAAGGAAGACCAAAGAGGAGGTTTATGGATGCGATAAATGAGGACATGAAGTTAGTGGGTGTGAGTGAAGAGGATGTAGAGAATAGGGTTAGGTGGAGACACATGATTCGCTGTGGTGACCCCTAAAAGGGACCAGCTGATAGGAAAAGAAGATTATACATGTGTCCTCTACCTGCGCTGTCCCTGCTGCAGATGGCTACACTGCACCAGATCAGGATGCCAGCTGTGCCTGCGGTTGCCTGTGACCTTGATCATGTGACCAGCAAGCGGCAGAGTCAGCATCAGCTTTCTCATGCGGGGAGATGGTGAGGTTCGGGTCATGCTGGGTGATGCTGGGGAGATGGAAGAGACAGGAGGCGGTCCGGGCGAAGGCAGAAAGCATACAGGAGACATAGCTGGATCCGGCATACGGATGCGGTGGTGCTGTGGAGTGCTGATCATCTGTGAAAGCATGCAAAGACATTTTAGGTGTTAGAAGATGATCATGCCATGATGGATACTTTATCCATAATGATATCTACAGCTGGTAAATGTATATACTATCTTCTTCATAGACACTTCATGACAAAACTTTTAACTACATTTGAATTAATGTCGTTGATGATCATTCAAACATTATATCATGTGTGTTATAGAAGAAATAAACCACCTCACAACATGCAGTATTAAGAACTAAATTTAGACCTTTCAGTTCTAAACCTTAATTCAGGTCATGTGACACCACCTGGTTAACATCATTAACATTAATTTATAAGTATTATTAATTTATTAGTATCAACCTATTAGTATTATAACCTTATTAGTATTATTCATTATTAGTGATTACTATTGTTCTCTTATTCTTTCTCATCTCATTCTTCTTACAACTCAATAATCAAGAAAAAAAATATTAAAATTAGTTAATGATTAGGGGTAGTAAAAATGTTGACAGAATAAGCAATATAGAGTAAACGAGTAGAAGTAAAAAATAGTGTTGGATTTTGTGTAATAAATATATTATTAGAAAACAGTACTAAGGGATTTATTAGCTATGAATTACCATCTAAAATGCAAAGCCTATGCTAACATCACAGCTTGTACAGCATTTACCACACCGAACACTATACACACTCTACACAACTTAAACTCTAGACAACTTAAACGGCAGCATTACACACAATGTACATCAACACACACCTAAATCCCAAGCTTGCAAAAACAGATGTGTGTGTTTCTGACCTCTAGTGACTAAATGAGGCTTAAAAATCTTTTATGGGACGAAGAGGAACAGCAAAGAATCTGAAGAAATACGACTTATTTAAGAGGGAATGGGTTTACAAGCAACTTAAAGAGCGTTTATTATCTTCCGAAGCCATTGCGCAGCTCGACTCACTGGAGCAGTCAGATCTGTCTACAAAGTGTAAACAGGAAGTTGTAGTGTAAAAATGTGGATACCTTTTAAAAAAACAAATAAAAATAGCTACACAAACCAAAATAGCTTTCAGAAGCTATTTATATTAACTGCTTTGTGTGTCTGTGAAACCTTACCTGTCTCGCCTGTCTTTTTTGTTATTAGCAAGTAAAAGAAAACAAAACTGTAATTTTATGCTAACACGAAACTAACACATTAGCAAAAGAATATGAAACAAAGCTATAGCTTAATCTTTTTTTTATATTAGCTAAGTCAATTCATCATAATTAACAAAAAATGGCGTTATGGCGTTTATGCTTACATTATCAGCATTTGGCAGACGTCCTTATCCAGAGCGACTTACATTTATATCTTTTATATAACTGAGCAATTGGGGGTTAAGGGCCTTGCTCAGGGGCCCAACAGTGGTGTTTTGGTGGTGTTGGGAATCAAACTCCAGTGTTTCTGGTATCAGTCCAACACCTTAACCACTAAGCACTACTTTTGCTTACTCCAGAAGTGTAGCTAGTAGGGGTAAAATTTTTACGACAGTTCCAAACACGTATTTTTAGGTTGCCTAACAGGTCAGACGGCAGGTTTTACACTATAATTGTGCTCTAATTGGGCTCTTTTTTTCTCAGCTGTCATGCTATCAAACAGGCTTAACCAACTGGACCCAATAGAAGCTAGTTAGCAGGCTTTTTTAATCAAAGGTATATTATTTCAAACACACAACATTAAAAACCTAACCCTTGTGTGTGTGTGTGTGTGTGTGTGTGTGTGTGTGTGTGTGTGTGTGTGTGTCTAAGAAGGCTTTATGTTTATACTTTTGTACAAAGGAATGACAAAAACAAAAATACATCTTAGCAAGTAACGGCAAATATCCTGAATAGAGCTAGATGTATGAAGCAGGGATTTTAAAATAACAGTCTAATAATCTTACAATCAGTTTATTGTGATCTTATAATAAAAAAAAAAATCTTTTTCTCTAAATTAAGTCTAATTAGTCTCTAAATGAATACATTAAAAACCATATCATATTTTGGAATAAAACTGTATGGTAACATTATTTACTTAAGTATATTTGTGACTTTTTATTAGTTTCTAGCACGGGCTTTAAATGTTTACTATGTTATATTCAGTTTATTTAGGTATTAGTGCAGGAGTATTAGATCATTTTGCTTGAAATTACAATAACCAGCATGGTGGCTTAGTGATTAGCACGGTTGCCTCACAGCAAGAAGGTCCCAGGTTCGACACAGAAAGGCAGGGGTCTTTCTGTGTGGAGTTTGCATGTTCTCCTTGTGCTTGCGTGGGTTTACTTCGGGTTTTCCGGTTTCCTCCCCCTAAATTGCCCTTAGGAGTGAGTAAGTGTTTGTGTGGTCCTGTGTTGGACTGACGACCGGTCCAGGGTGTCCCCCTGCTGCCTTTCACCCTTTCAGAGATGGCTGGGATAAACTCCAGCAGATCCCCGGGACCCCGAATTAGCGAATCAAACAAGAAGCTCGCAAATCTTTAACATGATCGCAGATTTAAGGTTATACAGGTCATGTGATATAACAACACACAAAGAACCGAAGCTAGCTTTGACAACGATATCATAGAAAGTAATTATAAACTGTAAGTATTTGCAGTATTAGGAGTTCAGGGGTGCCCCTATAACAGAATCTGAGGTTGAGCCCCCGAAACCACACCCATTCCACACTGTCCCTGTTCAAATTAGGGAATAAGCAGGAATAGAAGATGAATAAATGAATGAATATTTATTTTATTTGGTTTCTTAGTTCTTGGTTTAATAGACTAGCAAGGATGACTACATGGTACATACCAACCTTAAGCATTATACAATAAAATCAGTAACGATTTGTCATCCATTTGTCTGGGTAGATTTTATCCCAAGTATTTTATCATGTTGCTTTGATTTCTGAAGAAAACTCTTACTAACAAGTATAGTTTTTATTTCCAGCTAAAATATATTTGTTAATATCACAGTCAAGAAATTAAGCTTGAACTACATTTTGTGTATTTCTGTAAATTAACAAGTGAATTTGACCATAGAAAAAGTTTTTAGCTCTTTGTTTTTATAATATTGAGAAAAAATATTAAAGTAAAAGTGACATGAGGGAAAAATAACTTGACAAAAGACAGTAAAAAAATATTAAGACATTGAGAATATTAAATCTGTGTTAATATTTATTATTATTAACCTAAAAAAGGCAGAACATTTTTAATTTCATTTGACGTGTAAGCAGACCGACAAATAATACTGAAGAACAAAGCCGTGTTTGGCTGCTAGAACGGGTTGCGCTTGTCTTGTTTTCCTTCTCTTTTCCCACTAGACTAAAACCTTAAACAAAGGACACCATTCTGGGAAATGACGAGGCGGGCTGTACCAGCAGGATGCTGGAGATAGCGCACTGTGTTAGCATTAGCATCAGGAGCAATAGGGGTAAACTCCAGATTAACACCGCTAACGAGGCCTATTTCAATTTTCTGTTTCATTTTATGTAAATTTTCTGGTTTAACAAGTCAACAAGTTTAGACCATTGTGTAATATAGCTGCAGGGTCAGATTTTTTTATGTACAGGAAGTCAGTTTCAAGGTCATATATAGGACGCTAAATAAATTAGGTCATTATCTAGCTTCTTACAATCTTTCAAGTAATGAGACGAGACAAACGATTGTCAATGCAGTGTCGGGTGTGTGTCACACCTGTCTCTGCCCTTATGTGTGTCTGCGTTCCTGCAACACACCCTTAGAGCACGGCATGGCTGCTGTCTGCTAAGCTTTTAAAAACAACGTCCTCATCCTGCTCCATAGGGTGTGTGAAAGGTCAGGATTCAGTATTTCTGCAGCGCTGCAGTAGACATTGCTTTCAATCTTACAGTTTCACAATCGCACAATTGAATAAGAAATCAAACAAGAAGCTCGCAAATCTTTTACATGATTGCATATTTAAGCTTATGCAGGTCATGTGATATAACAACACACAAAGAACCGAAGCTAGCTTTGACAACGATATCATAGAAAGCAATTATAAACTGTAAGTATTTGCAGTAGTGGGAGATCAGGGGTGCCCCTATAACAGAATCTGAGGTTGAGCCCCCGATACCACACCCATTCCACACTGTCCCTACTAATAAAATAGATCTCTGCGGCCCCCCAAAGTGCTTGGGCCCTTGAAACCTTCCAAACTTCCTTTGTTAGTGGCAGATTAAAGAAACACTAGAAACCTGTGCTGTCAGTTTTGTTAATTTCAGCAATTTTCTTAAAAAATAAAAACCAAAATCAAGCATTTTTGGTCAAGGATTGAAAGAATTGATAAACTTCCACTGGTTATACCAGCAGTTAACACAGCTAAAAACATTACCTTTAAAATAAATCTATTTGCAAGTTTATAGCATAAACATAAATTAATATGATTAAATATATACGTCTGATATAACTGCACATAAACACGGCTTTTTATCTCAGTGTTGGAAGGAACTGCAAAGCTGATCATCCTGTTATAACAGTTTCTTCCTGCTGATTAGATGACAGGTTTGATAGTATTGAACACAAGCAAAGCGACTGATGTTATGGTTCCTACTATACTGTAGGTGTGAGTGATGGATGGAAAAAAAATGTTGATCTAACCATATAAGGGCATACATCTGCACTGTCTTGTAAAAACAAAAAATCTTACTCGAAAATCTGAAAAAAAATGATACTACCTTTAATCTTATCTGAGCTGAGGCAGATCTGATAGAGACTCACATGGAAATATAGGACAAGTGTGCAGTAGACACTTCCTGGTGACCTGCAGTTTTGCTAAATAGGGATGTGCAGTTTTGCTAAATTGTTAATAAAACACATTTATTAGTTGGTCATTTTATGGTAATAGTATAATTACACAACATTGCCAGGTCTGTTTGTGTGTGTGTGTGTGTGTGCGTGAAATTTTAAATTGAAAGATAACTAATCAATTTAACATTATTAATTTAAATAAAGAGGAAAAATCACTTTTGTGTTGTCTGTGTGAAGGTGTAAATATTTTAACACACAACAGGACTGGTAATTAACTGGAATTAAACACGGATTGTTTTGGGATGTGTGTGTATTTGTTGAGATTAAAATCATGATCAATAAATGAATTTGCAGATTTTATTCTGTGTGCGTTCGTAAAATTTGTAATATAACACAGTTTCAGTTATTACAGTATTGACGAGTAAATGACTGTAAATGATGTATTAAATACAGGCTTGGACAAATGCACATCCACATTTCAAAATCCAACTCCCAGAATCCTCAGCAAACCACGACTGCCCAGACAGCAAATAACTACAAACAAGATATCCCATCATTCTCAGTCCCTTAACGCGTTTATTACAAACCATATCATGCTTTCATTTAATGGACCAGTAAAATAACAGATCTTGTAAAGTCTCACAGCACTTGACTTTCTTTTATTGTTATCTAATGTTTATTGCCACGTTGAATTTTCTTTCTTGCTATGTACAGCCATTTTGTTTGAACATCACCTGACCGTTTGCCTGACTTTGATTACAATTTTGGAACTGCCCTTGTTTACCTGACTGCTGCACTTTTTTCAGTAAACACCCTACACATACATTCTAGCTTCGTTCTCGCCCAGGATGAGGAACTGAACAGTTAAGCCTGACTTCAATACCACAATAAAGGCCTAGCCAAGTGTCAAGAATTTATTATCCGATACTCAGGGATGCCATTAACAATTTTTGGTTGAAATATAGAAAATAAAGCTTGAGCCCCCTACCACACCCATTTTACACTGGTAGTACTAATTAAATAGATCTCTGGGGGCCTCTAAAGTGCATAGATCCCTAAAATTATCCTAACTGTACCAAATCCCCCTCACCACCACCTTCGACACCTCTGTGGCAGCCCTGCCGATACTATACGTATCTTTTCATCCAGGAGCCCTCTTTAGATACCCAAAGAATTGCCAAATTGGTTCCCAGCAAAATATTACCCAGGGCAACAGCAATTTTGTGTGAGCTTTTATATCATGTCTGTATCCAATTGTTCTGGAACATCTTTGATCCCCCACCAGAGGGCAAAGCGTCCAATGGCTTCAAAGGGCAAGTGCAAGCTTACCTGGAAAAAAGAGAGGAACTTTGCTTTTCACTGGCTAAAAGAGAGCACTACAGGTAGCCCAGATATAAACCCAGACATCCCTGCATTGTAAAGGTTGACACTACAGAGACAATAGTGGGAGGTGTGTGTTTTCAATAAAAGGAAGACCCTTGAAACTCTATATTTTACCCTTTCTAAAAATCTTCATACTACTGCAACCTCTGTTCTACGGTAATTAAACACCTGGGTGCACTTCACCAAAGCAACCTAATAACTAGGGAAGTTTAGATCAGCTGAATCAAGGATGTACTGGTAGACGTTTTGTTCAGTCTGTGCAACAGCCAAGTCACCAAAACCTTGCTGACTGGAAAAGCTCCTTTCTTTGCCTATGCACAACATACATATACCCACTTGGCCAGGGACATTCTCAATTAAGACATCCCACCTTCCCAGACCCAAAATACCACCCTGATTATTCCTGACCACCATCCGTCTAGCTGATTCTCTTGCCAGCTAAGAGTTGCCTTTTAAGCAGTTGCTAGTATTCTAAGCATTCCTTTGTACTCTTGTACTCTTGTAAAACATCCACTACCAATACTCCCATCATCCACTGGTTTTGTTTCTTGAAATGCACATAACAACATATGTTTTTTGTACAAACATGGGTGGAGCTTGGTCCTGCCTACTAAAAACGTCTTAAACTAGGCATGCTCTATCCTTCAAACTGATAAACAAAATTACAAGGCAAAATGCAATAGCAGCAGTATCTGGTTAAGGATTAAGGCTGTTGATTAGAGGATTAGGGTTCAAGTCCCACTATTGTCAAGCTGCCAATGTGTCCTCTCTACTAACCTTGCACTCTGATCCTACTTCCAAGACTGTATGGTATGCAAAAAAAATTATTTAAGACACTGGTCCCGTCCGAATGTGCATACTTTTATACTCTATAGTGTACAAAACTGACAAGTAGTATGGCATACACAATATGAAATCCACTACTCAAAAAAAGCCCAGATGACCTACTACTTCTTTCCGTATTTTGAAATATGCAAGTTTTAGTCTCATAAGCCAGCAGGAGATAAGCCCCATCAAGTACTTAACAAAAAAAAAAAAAACATTGGTTATTGTATTTACATTGCACTTCTTCGACATCATTCAAGTTAAACATTATTCAACTTTAAATTTGCACTGCATATGTCACATGTCAAAAACAAAATGGCGGATGCAGTACGTCCAAATTTCATTGATACATCCCTTAACCATCATATATAAAACATACCGCTTAAACAGCCAGGAAGTGTGTACTTAGCACTGCTTTCCCCTGACATAGATGGATCAGCTGTCTATCTTATGATATCTAATATGTTATGGACTGATGGCTCACATCCCAGAAGAGAGAATCGCCTGACCGGTTCCTTACTCACCTAAACTTGTCTACCTTTCACAAACTCCATAAAAAACCCTAACTTTAACACACACACTTTACAAAGTCTAAAGCACTCTTGCTTGTGTGATTCTGAGCGTTTGATCTCTGTTACTGCTATTCATGTTCTTTGACCCACAGCTCATTCAAGTATTTGAGTATTGTTTAGTTTGTTTGAAGATCGTCTCTCTGACCCTTTGACTGGTCTTGATTACTATTTTGGTTTTGCCCCTGTTTGCTTGACTGCCTGGTTAATAAACACTAGCAATAAACTCTTTGCCTTATACCTGAAAATTGGACTAAGTATTTGTAGATCTTCTAAATAGTCATAAATGAAAAAAAAGCTATATCAAAACATGCACGTCACCCTAGAAATGGAGTAAAATATCTTAAAAAATCGATTTCTTAAATAATGTTTGACAAATTATAGCACTGGCCTGGCTTTACTACTAATATGCAATATATATATATATCCCCAACCCTATCTAAACCCTTACCCCTACCTAAAAACAATGATTAGAAGACATAGGCAGGCAGGGGTGTGGACGGACAGGTGACTATACACTCTAGGTAAAGCTGTTTTGACAGAAAATTGTCAGGTATGCAGGAAGTGCGCTTCTGCATTATCCATTTTATCACCCGGCTTCCTTTGTCTTCTCAGAACCTGACTTTTTGGTTTTGGCTTCTTGAAAATCTTTATTGTTCTTTGATTTCTGGTCGGTATATAAAGTCCCATCTCTAACCCTGTCAGCCTCAGAGAGATTACCAGTGAGTCATTTGGAACAGGTGCCACTGTTTCCATTGTTATCGCATGTTAAAGTGTGTTAATAGGGCAATGACCTGGGCAAAGCAAACAAACACAAGCTTAATATTGAAGATGCTGTGATATAACAGGTGATATAACAAGAATGAGGACTGAAATCACCTTATTGCTTGTTTTTGGAAAAATCAGTTAATTAGCATATAATTCTATCTATTAATACATCAGTCAATTAGCATATAATTCTATCTATTAATACATCCATTTGACAAGTTTATTTCATAAAAATCCAGAAAGAATGCAGTCACCTTATTTGTTTCTTAACTAATTGACGGCTTATAAATTTATTAAATTGTCAATTTCTGGGATGTCAGTTCTGTCAACTTTAATCTTCATTTTTATTTATTTAAATAGAAACAGGTAAACTAAGGTAAATTCCTCCATGAATTGCTGGATTCTTCTTGCCGAGACAGTTTTGAGGATGTGCAGCTTGATAAACGTGTTTAGTAATGAGTAGAAACCGTAAACAGTTACCGGGGAAATGAGCCACCCAAGCCGAGATGCCTGGAGCTGCTTTCTCACTCACCTGCGCTGCGTCGCTGCACCTGTACGGCGTCCTGCGCGGGACACAAGTGAATGAAACTAAAAACGCTACAAGAAAATAAACCAAGCGCTGCTTTTATTCGGTTTATAGAGTTCAGTCAGCATCGACATTTAATCCAGTGTTTCATTAATCCATTAAACGGGCGACTGTCGCATATCCCGGTTTGCCTGAAACTGTTTTCTGTCAGGTGTCTGCGTTTGCGTTTGCGCTTGCGTCTGCGTCATCCGACCAGCTTGCGCTGTCTCCGCCCAGCCTTAGCTGTCCTCCGCTCTTCCCTTTACATCTCTTTCTCATCACTCGTTCCTCATGATTGCACATGTTTTTTAGTCAGATTATTTCTCGGAATGATTAGTAAAGGTTCAGTCGGAAACACCGACTCTCCTTTTTTTGCGCACACTGACAGGTTATGAGTTCTTTTATAACCGTTATAATCATTCATATGGACGTTAAAACAACTGTTTGCACTTATTTCCATGTTTCCTATGTAAATTAAAGTCAGCAGGTGACAGTACATGAGCATTCATTTACATTTCTGCCATCCTTATCCAGAGCCACTTACATTTATCACTTTTATTATGGGTTAAGGGGGCTTGCTCAGGGGCCCAACAGTGGTCTTCCAATGATCTTCCAATTAGCAGTCTAACACTATAACCACTGTACTACCACCTTCCTATTTGTACACACATTTATCCATTTTGGGGCCCAAGACCCAACTTTACATCTTTTGTCAATCCTTATTTTATCTTAGCGAGACTTACTTGTAATTTCTCCTCAGCAGTCTTTACAAATAAACAATTTTTACTTTAAATGTTAAATATGTCCACTGTAAGAGCTTATTTTATTATATGGTACCTGGGCAATATTATTTATTGTGTAGTTACATGGAAGAGCTGCCATTGGTTCCCCAGCCTTCCCTATCCTGGTTCCTATATTCTAACTGAACCTGCTTGCTGCTGTCTAAATTAAACAAGTTGTTTATGATTTTCTATCTTGTGTTACTATAATAAGAAGAAACACACAATCTATTAGAATAAATGATTAAACATGGACATTCACGAATTAAAATGCACTTTCTTTTCTGTATCTGAACCTCACTCTCGTCTCTTGTCATTGTGTCGGTCTTTCTTATCTTCTCCCTTTTCTATTTGTCTTTGTCTGTCTGTCCCCTCATCTTAATGTTTTTCATGTATTTGTCTTTTCTTCCTCTATCTTGAATATACTTTTATGTACATTAAGTTTCTCTTACAATTTAATTAGTAAAGAACAAACAAAAGGAATCTTAAGCTTTTGAGATGGGTGTTAGCTTTAAGAGCTAACCAATGTAGCATAGGCCGCCTGTGTTTTTATCAGTACAAATAGGAATTGGAGCTCAGTATTGGGCCCTAGTGCATCCCTAATCTAAAGTAATCAGATCATTGGTTGACTTAATTTAAAGCAGTATCATATTATAAAACATCATAGACCACTGACTTAGCAGCACATAGCAGCAGCATCGATTGAGCAGCCTGGACTTTTATTGACGACAATAATTTGTAGCTCCTCCTTGCTGGCAATGCTGCTAGCGTCGTATATCGATCTCAGCTTCTTTCTGCTCTTTAGCTTTAGTGTCGTCATCTGGTGTCACAAATAGTTTTTACCTTTGGTGTTTGTGGTTTTGCTTCTCTCCCATTCCCTCCTTTCTTTAGCACCGCTTGGATAGCAACCATTTATTTTATTTCCGACTCTGGACACACTGTTTGTCAATCGCTTCATCAGTCCTGTCCAACTGTTTTAGCAAATTTTTGAAAATTGTTATAAGGTAAAAAAAAGTTCTAAAGGCAAAGTCCGCTCCTGTTCATACAACCTCTGTGTAAAAAAATTGATACAAACCATGTGTGACGTTTTCTTTACAGTATAAACAAATTGATCTTTCTATCCTAAAAAAATGGTCACAGTGATACTTCAAGTTCAAGTTCAAGGAGCTTTATTGTCATTTCAACCATATATAGCAGATGAAGTACACAGTGAGATGAAATAACGTTTCTCCAGGACCCCCTGGTGCTACACAAAACATAGAATTTACAAAACAACAAAGATCCACTAAACAGAATAGACATAAAGTGCATGTCAGTGCAGAAACAGACAATAAACAATACAAACATAACAATGGTTAAGGTGCTAGTTGCTGCTCTGAAGACCAGAAACACCTGGGTTCGAGCCCCACCACCCGCAAGTCAACCATTGTTGGAGACCCATGAGAAAGACCCTTAACCCCTTCCTGCTCCAGGGGCGCTGTATCATAGCTGACCCTGCACTCTGACCCCCAACTTACTAAGATGGGATATGCGAAAAATGCATTTCATTGGCTCTGGACAATGACATTAAATATTATTCTTATTTCATTATTATATTATATTATTTAAAGATCAGCCTACAATTTGATTTGTAGACCAAATTGTAAACCATAAACCCCATAATCACAAGAAGTCCTAACTCTAAAGGTAAAGCGAATGTACCATCTAATAAAACACTGTGCTTTCATTATATATAAATAATCAGAAAAAATATTAGAAAATAAACAAATAATAAACAAAACGAAGACGAAGAACAAATTCACTTCGGATTCGAATTCAATCCTGTGCCACTTTGACATCTGTCTCGTCTCTAAGTGATCTGACTTTAAGAATCATCTTTATTATCAACTACCTCATGTGTCAAAACCGATTGGAAATAAATGAGTCATCATGGAAAAATCTAAGGTGGAAAAATTGATTCACCATCTCCAGGGTCCGAGGTTCGAGTCTGTTCTCAGGGAGTTTCTGTCTGTCTGGATTTTCACGTTATCTTCTCTATGCGGGTTTCCTTTTATGTTCCTTAGTTTTGTTTTCTCTTCACCTACTAAAAACCTCTAGCTTAAATATTTCGGCTCTAAATGAATGAATAAACAAAACTAACGAACTCTATCCTGACTCATGAGTCATGTGATTGTTCTCCTTTTTAGTTTCCTCGAACCTGAAGCCTTTTCTGGAAAGGCAAGTCATTCCTTTGAGTATATGTATTATATAATTCCTCATTCTAAATCATCCTGACAATAACTATGACATCATTATGCCTAATTTGACAGAATTAAAAATACAAAACAAACTATAGTCAGTCTATAGTCACTCCAACACCACAACATGCTGCCCGAGAGCAGAACAATGTGGAGCGTGGACACAGTTAGGAATTTCGAATGAAAAGTGTCTTTATTTCTTGTCCCACCTCTTTTTCCTGAAGTAATGCTGAATCCAGGAATAGATGATAACGTAGGCTCGATTGATCAGACTTTTGTTTTATGGTTCAATTCAAACTGTTGTTTGACTCGCAAAATAAATGTGAAAAAGAGTGTTTATAAAACATTTCTGGTTTTCTACCTACGGGAATATGTAGACACACAAATGATGTGAATCTTTTTTTAAAAAACCTGAATATTTTACAGTATCATAGGTAAAAAGTATATTTTCTGTGCTTTAACTTAACCAACTGTTATCCAGTGCCATTGAATTTTAAGCATTTTGCCTTTATTTATAAGACAGACTGAGATGAAATAGGGGCGATAGAGAGAAAAGGGTGTTGGACCGGAAAGGACCTGAATCGACCCAGAATCGAACCCTGGCCGCAACCCTGGAGCGATTTACATTTATCCGACTGAGAATTAAGGGCTTTGCTCAGGGGCCCAGATATAAATCTGATCAGCAGTCCAACAACACAACCACTGAGCCACCACCTCCAACGATCAAAACATTAAATATCTTTAAAAAAATAGGGTTGGGGTTTCATTCAATTAGAACATTACAGGATTTACAGCTAATGACTAACATTATAGAAATAATAATTTTGATTTTAAACACAACATGCAAAAAAAAAAAAAAATGCTGGTTAAAAAATAACTGAGAAAGGGTTCAATAATTTAGGATCATTTTTAAAAGCATAATGGTTTTAATTGTGTAGAAAGTTCGCAAAGTAGCAGATACACACAGCACTTAAAAGAGAGCAAAAATAATCGGGTTAATTGTGATTAAGAATTAATTGATGTCATGTACCGTTAATGTCCTGTATCTTCCCAACAGCATTACGCCGACTAATTAAACCTGTTTAGACTAATCATTGAGACAGACGGGGCAGTAATCTGTGGTTCTTCTATACCATATCATTTAACAGGAAGTGGATAAATGTTAGAAATTTCGGCACTTTGTCAGAATATTATTTTTAAATAACATGATTTCAGTATCAAATTCCTAAAATCAGCAGTAACGTTTCACAGCTTTTGCTTAATAACCCGACTTAACATAAATGTTTATTTTAACGAATGTTTAATTGTTACACTTTTGTAAACTTGAATCATGCAGTTAGCAGTGAACAGCGCAGTGTTCCGGTATGCAGATAACCACTTTATGTGTGTTGCTCGCACTGTTTCTTGGCACTTAAGGCAATGTTCTTTCTTTAATTTGCTTACATTTCAGAATTTCTAGACAGTTGGCTAAGGAAACAGCTGTGTCTCTCCAAGTGACCAGAGGTGCAGTGGTGGCTCGAACGGTTAAGGCGCTGAGTTGCTGATCTGGAGACCAGGAAGACCTGATTGGTCTTGATCTAAAGACCAGAAACACCTGGGTTCAAGGCCCACCACCAGCAAGCCAACCACTGTTGGGTCCTTGAGCAAGACCCTTAACCCCTCCTGCTCCAGGGGCGCTGTATCATAGTCGACCCTGCGCTCTGACCCAAACTTACTAAGATAGAATATGCAAGGAAGAATTTCACTGTCCTGTCAAAAGTATATGTGACAAAATAAAGGCATTTACGTAATGACTTAAAACTATATGAATCAAAAGTTCTTTAAAAATTAACTCCAAATCCAGCAGTTTAGGATGGGAGAGATATTTCAGTGGAACAGCTACAACAAGCCACTGGTTTAATGAATACAGACATATGTAAAAAAAGTTTGAAGTGATTTACAGATTAGAGCTGTTTTTAAGAAGAAGCTTTTAAAGAAACACCATTTTTTAATATATTTATATGTAAAGCATATTTATAGAATACAAAACAAAACCTAAAATTTAAAATTTAACAACTAAAATAAGGCCGCTGTGATTATTTTTCCCTTTTGCTTTTGAGGTTCTCTGAAGCGCCCATAACTGTAATTCTGTATTATTGTACAAAAAAAACACACAGACTGAGACATTTGTCAGACTCTTTAGTTTGCACTCTTGTTAACTACACAGCTTTTGTTGGATTAACATGTCACCCTGACACAACAAGTAACAGCTTATACCTTCTTATAGTTTTCCTTTAAAATATAATCTATAAAAAATAAATCAGACGTATAAAAGTCAATGTAAACCAAGGACACTTCAAAACACACTTCATAAGGCTATTCATGCTTCATAAGGCTGTTCATGCTTCATAATAATCCTTTCAAAAATACATTTACAGTGGTGTGTATGTGTGCGCTTGTGTGTGTTCTCAAACTCTTTTTGGGCACAAAACAGAATTGTGCCCAGAAATTTCCCAAAAAAACCTGTAATAATCTTTGCCGTCTGTACTCTAACACTCGTCCCGATCGCATCCGGATATTAAAACTGTGAACTGTAATAGAAATGGAGTGCACGGCTGAAGAGCTCTGCGACTGTGAGGGACGCAGGGACACGGGACCTCTGAGGAGAAACGAAGGAGAAAGAGCAGCTGAGACTCAGGAGCTGCTGCTCAGTCTGCGGCGGATAAGAGACGCCGGCTTGATCTCTGTGCCCTCCTGATCACTCTCACAGCTTCTCTGGAAGGGGGACAGACAAACAGACAGGCAGACAGTCAGTCATTTATAGACAAACAGACAGGTAGGTACACAGACAGATAGACCGGCAGACAGACAGATGGATATATAGACAGACAGAAAGTTACACAGACAGACAGAAAGTTACACAGACAGACAGAAAGATAGATAGATAGATAGATAGATAGATATACATATAGATAGACAGACAGGAAAGTACACAGACAAAGACAGACAGATATATATAGACAGACAGGATATTACACAGACAGACAGATAGATAAATAGACAGACAGATAAATGCAAGTAAGTGTCTTTTAAAATTTAAATATATAATTTATTTACTATATATTAAATAATTAAACCCTTATACTGTATTAATACACATACACATACAATACACACTAAATATACAATACACTACATATACTATACACATACAAAACACATACACTACATATACAATACGCATACAATAAATATACAACACACATACCTGTGTGTATTGTATGTGTATTGTATGTGTGTTGTATATTTATTGTATGTGTATTGTATATGTATTGTATGTGTATTTGTATGTGTGTTGTATATTTATTGTATGTGTATTGTATATGTATTGTATGTGTATTGTATGTGTGTTGTATATTTATTGTATGTGTATTGTATATGTATGTGTGTGTGTATGTGTGTATGTGTGGTAGCAGTGAAGAAGATAAAGATGGATTCTCTCTAAAAATCTCTCACCAGCTCCTCGTCCTCTTTGGCTTTCTTGCAGAGCAGCTGCAGACGAGACAGTCTGTTACATTACACGCCCACACCATGTTATAGGACAGACATCTGCGAACAAGAAGATGAGGGTCAGCTGAAAGATCTCACCGTCTCAGGGGTTTGATAAAAAATGTTCTTCTGACTGAGAGGAAATGTGTGAGCAGCTCAGGGACATTGTTATTCTTAGACTCGTGCTTGTAATGTTAATGCTGAGAGACAGATGGCAGTGTGACATCAGTTAAGTTTTGTCACACACAGACAGACACTGTCACACAGACAGACAGTCAGACAGATAGACAGACAGACAAACAGACGAAGACAGTCACACAGACAGTCACACAGACACGACAGTCACACAGACAGATAGACAGACAGTCACACAGACAGACAGACAGTCATTCCCACAGACCGACCAGTCATTCCCACAGACCGACCAGGTCATTCCCACAGACCGACAGAGTCAGTCGCAACACGACCGACAGAGTCAGTCGCAAACGACCGACAGAGTCAGTCGCGACCAAGTCAGTCGCAAGACCGACAGTGTCAGTCGCACAGACCGACAGAGTCAGTCGCACAGACCGACAGAGTCAGTCGCACAGACCGACAGAGTCAGTCGCACAGACAGACAGAGTCAGTCGCACAGACAGACAGAGTCAGTCACACAGACAGACAGAGTCAGTCGCACAGACAGACAGACAGAGTCAGTCGCACAGACAGACAGAGTCAGTCGCACAGACAGACAGAGTCAGTCACAGAGACAGACAGAGTCAGTCGCACAGACAGACAGTCAGAAGAAGAAAAAAAGAAAGGAAAAAAAAAAGGAAGGACATGAAAGAAGAAACGCACACACACCTTCCACTTTCTTCTAGCGTTGAACTTCTTGAAGTTCTTCATGTTGATGGAAGAGCGACTCCTGTTAGCTGCCTGCTTACGATTTAGTGGCTGAAATAAACAGAAGAGAGAGAGAGAGAGAGAAAGAGAGAGAGAGGGAGATAGAGAGATAGAGAGAGAGAAAGAGAAAGGGAGAGGGAGGGGATGGTGGTGGGGGAGAATGGAGACATGGATTTATACATATATTTTGACAAACAATAAATTGTACATTCTGTAGTAAGGGTCAGCTGGTACCTTGATCCAGGGGTGCAGTAAACATTCCTCAGCGGTCATTCTCTCACTGCATGGAGACAAACACAGCTTTTAACACCGCTCAAAACACTGCTGGAGAGTTTCACATCCTTCTGATCTCACCTCTGATCCTTCACAAGCAGCTTCTCTATAAAATCTTTGGCCATCTGGCTCGTTTGGCTGAAGTAATGCTCGTCAAAGTCGTACTTCAGATCCACAATGTTCCGTAGTGTCTCCTCATCCGTTTCTCCTTGGAATGGTGATATACCGCTTAACCTGCACAGGGACATGGGTAAAGAGATGGAGTGTGTTCGTTTAGTGCCCTTCAGTGATAAAGATGAACTTGAAATAGCAAGCAAATGATCATGAATAAACAAATCCAGACATTATAAATAATATAAATAAATGGCCAAATCTTATGAATTTGAGATCTAAAAACAAAGAAGAACTTACAGTATGTAGGTAATAACACCAATACTCCTGTAAAAACAAGCACACACACACACACACCACACACACACACACACAATACATACATAGATAAGGAACAATACAGAAATAACCTTTACTTTCGAACAGGAAACAGTGTGTCTGTGTACTGCTCACCACATGTCAGTGGCTATGCTCAGCGGCTCATAGTTTATCACCTCAGGAGCTGCGAGAACAAAAGCAAAAGAAGGTTAAAGTTAAAAAAAAAAACAGACAGATGTTAGAGGAAAACACCAAAAAAACAAAGGAACTCAAACAGTATAAACGAGGCAGCGCTCTGACAAAAAGCACTGTTAAATTCGTCTGATTTTATTTTCCACTTCTATTCAGGGAAGCTGTCGGTGCTGCAGTGAGACGCTGTCACAACCTCTCGCTCACGACTTTGATCTCTCCCTATGGTAGGGTGAGCAATGGGAAAACACCTGAATAAGATGGAAAAGCATGGAAAACGGCAGACAACTAAACTGTAAGATTAGCATTAACACAAGCCTGACAGCTAGGGAGAAAAGCTGGAAGAAAGAGAGCAAGGAAAAGACAAAAGAGAAGACATTACATAGAAAATAAATAGAAATGAAAGGAAAGAAGGATTCGGCCAGAAATAAGGGAAAGGTGTACAAGACAGTGGTGAGACCAGCTCTGATGTATGGTTTAGAGACAGTGGTGAGACCAGCTCTGATGTATGGTTTAGAGACAGTGGTGAGACCAGCTCTGATGTATGGTTTAGAGACAGTGGTGAGACCAGCTCTGATGTATGGTTTAGAGACAGTGGTGAGACCAGCTATGATGTATGGTTTAGAGACAGTGGGGAGACCAGCTATGATGTATAGTTTAGAGACAGTGGGGAGACCAGCTATGATGTATAGTTTAGAGACAGTGGGGAGACCAGCTATGATGTACAGTTTAGAGACAGTGGTGGGACCAGCTATGATGTACGGTTTAGAGACAGTAGTGACACCAGCTATGATGTATGGTTTAGAGACAGTGGTGAGACCAGCTATGATGTCTGGTTTAGAGACAGTGGTGAGACCAGCTATGATGTACGGTTTAGAGACAGTGGTGAGACCAGCTATGATGTACGGTTTAGAGACAGTAGTGACACCAGCTATGATGTACGGTTTAGAGACAGTGGTGAGACCAGCTATGATGTACGGTTTAGAGACAGTGGACGGCTTATGTTAGATGTTTTGGAGAGAAGGTCAGGGAAGCCAGATTGAGGTGGTTTGGACATGTACAGATGAGGGATAGTGAATATGTTGGCAGGAGGATGTTAGAAATGAAGCTACCAGGCAGAAGGTAAAAAGGAAAACCAAAGGGGAGGTATATGGATGAGATAAACGAGGACATGAGGTTAGAGGGTGTGACTGAAGAGGATGTAGAGAATAGGGTTAGGTGGAGACAGAGATTCTCTGTGGCGACCCCTAAAGAGGAACAGCCGAAAGGAGAAAAAGAAGAAAGAAAAGAAGGATGTATAAACAATCCTTTGAATGTGCACACCCCATTTCTCACCTATGTACTGAGGTGTGCCACCTAGACTCCTGTATTCCTCTCCGGCGTCGAAGCGGTGGGCCAGTCCGAAATCAATGATCTTGATCTCGGGATGTTCTTCGTTCTTATCCGACAGCATGATGTTCTCAGGCTGAAAAATAATAATAAAAAATAAATCTTTCAATGGAATATATCCTCCTATCCACATCAGACATTATACAGATGTGCACAAATTCCCCACATAACCTTCCATTGAGGTCAAATCAAACCGGTCTAAACTCAAATGAATTCTGTTTGACAGCAGGACACTTTTTATTTCAGTTTTGTTATTGTTAAACTTCATTACTGTAAATAAAACAATCATGTTTGCTTCACATCTGTAGGATGCACAGCTGCATTTACTGTTAATGACCACAGCAAGTTCCTGTTTCTCTCATACTCACACCGAAACATCAGGCATTCTATTTAAGTCGTTTCTGCTGTCTTTTATGAATTTTTATTTTTCTTTTTTTTATAAAAGGGGGCAGGTTTGATGATAATGACATAATTATTAAGCTTAAATCTGATCACTGTGAGTCTAATAAACATTAATAGACAGAAGAGAATAAAAATAGCATATGATACAAATGGTGGACTTTGTTATATGAGAGTCACAGAGGAAGTAAGAATCACACCACATTTGGCACTTACACAAACAGTTTCTTTTAGCTGTGAAGTGTGTGTGAATGTCTGTGAGCCGAAAGCATCTTGTTTTTGTTTTTTTCTCTCACCTTTAGGTCAAAGTGGGCGATTTGTTTGCTGTGCATGAAGCCAACGCCTTTCAGGATCTGCTTTAGAAAGTCAATGGCCTCGTTCTCAGTCAGGTTCTCCTTCGCAGCGATGAAGTCAAAAAGCTCTCCACCACGGATACTAAACCACAGATACACATTATTATCATTATTATTATTACTAGCATTTAAAACCATATCAGTGTGTACTTTATTAGAATATCTGACCAATACTTTTTTTAAGTGCAACAACTACTGATTTTTAATATTAATTATTTTTAATATAATTATTACCAACATTTCTTATTTTATATACAACTGCGTACCTCCAGAAATTAGTCCATCATATCCAAATTATCGAATGTTATTAATCAGTTATTAGGTTATTTTTCTTTTATATTAATGGGGACATTGTAAACACTACGCTGATGTTTCTGTAGTATCAAAACAGCAGCGAAACATTTTATACATAAAAATAATCTTAGAAAAACATGTCTTTGGTGGTGAAGCTTTAGTTAACATTTAAGGAAAGTGTCAGTTTGTAATTATAAAGCCATAAAACTCTTTCGGACATTTAGGATCGTGAGTTGAACATGTCCAGCGAGTTTCATTCCCATCGACCGCCGCTAACCTTGTCTAATAGGTGCTCAAATTTGTTTGGCCAACGTCCTCGTAGTGTCATTCTAGCCAAAGACCAATTTTTTGGTCGATTGGTCCAACGGTTGCGTTTTAATGCAAGAACGCCACCAAATGGCAATGATCAAAAATGAGACTAAAACATGTCTCATTCCATTTGAAAGTTATAGCCATTTTAGTCAAATTGGTACCGCCCATGTTGTAAGTTTTGCCATGCCTATGCGATTTCAACTAATTTCAACTTTTTTTTCTTTTGATAATTATTGATATTCACTGTCCATAGAATATTTCTGCACTGGTTTGGTTCTGATTTAGTGAAAAAAAACTAAAAACAGTTTGCAAAAGTAGATTTTGGATATGACTCAATTTTGTGGAAAACTTTGTAGAGCAAAACCGTCAATAGGCAGTTTTGTTCGTTTTGACCCAAAAAATCCAAGAAAACTGTTTCTAGTGTCAGTGTGTGTTTTTTATATTAGTTATATAAAGTCTATGAAAGGTTTCTCTTTTGGCTTGGGAGCCATAAAGACATGCTTTGTCTTTAAGCCATTTGTCTTGCATACCATATCATATCATACTACAAAAAAACAGGGATGTACAAACATTCAGTCTGTTTATTAAAACCCTGAATCCCCAGGAAAGTTGATAAAAACAAAAACCCCAACAGAGCCATTTGTCTCATTCTTTAGTCTTTGAAGAACTTCTTTGGGAATAGAAACGTCAAAAACATCAGAAAAATAAGCGTTTTTTTCTCAGACTCCCGTGAGATACATTTGGGGTCTGAGAAGCATATAAATCCTAGCAGACATTGTTTGTAACAGTTTTCTATGTCCTTACTTGTACACTGTCACAATCGAGACTCGAGACCAGCTACAAAGACAGTGTCCAGGTGCACTCCTGAACTAGCGATGGATGAAAGAGTGTGGGCACCACAACTTTTGAAATATTGACGCAACACAGTAAACGCACAATAGTACATCATTACATCACATGGTGTGGGAATGCGAAAGGTGCAGCGAAAGGCTTTCCAGTGGAAAATTTGAGCCTACGCAGCTCCCATCAATGTATGTGTGTGTCGCAGTAGTGTTCTCTGTGCTATCTGATCCTCCTTTTCTTTTACCCAGACGCTAATCCGCTATATAAGTCGCATGGAAACACAATATGACAAAAAGCATGCGCTATAAATACATTCGATTCTATCTGGTTTAATACCGCACTGTAATTCTCTTAACACATGGTAAACGCTGGTGTACTGTTGCAGTCAAGATGAGCCTTTTGAACTTTTTGGTAACTGGCAGCAACCCAAAACGTCTCTCCAGTGGAGTTAAACATCTGTCATTATGCTGAACGACGAACTGGATTTCAACATTTGATTCAGAGCTTATGTGTAAATTTCCAGAAGAAAACAAGATGAAGCATTTTGCTCGTTTGTGGTTTCTTTGAAACGTTAAAAAGAAAAAGCCTTTTATTGTTACATAAACTTGGGCAAAGGATACGCCTTGATACGGCGTCTCTGGAGCAGAGAGGGGGTTAGGGGCCTTGCTTAGGGGTCCAGCAGCAGCACCTATTGTCCAATCAACAACCCTGACCCTAACAGTTTGAGTACTCAATGCCTTAATCTGTTTGTCGTGACACACTTATTATTTATTTTTTATTATTATTTAAAAAGTAGCAATAACAAAATTTGCTATATCAAGCAATATCAAATATTAATCTATTAATCTATCTATTTTCTGTACAGTATATTTTACCCCAAACAGCAGCCTAAAGACCCCCCCAAGCCTGATTTGAACCCCTAAACCTAGAGGTGCAAGGCGATGTTCACTAACCACCCTGTTGTTGATGACATACCTTCACCAGCACACCCTTGAGAGGTTTGTTTATTACATATAGGCTAGTTTAGTAAAAACGTGCTACTCACAGCTCGACCACTAAGACGATCTCAGCCCGGCTCTCGAAAACATCCCGCAATGCCATGATGTTCACGTGTTGTAGATTCTGCAGGATCTCCACCTCATGTTCCACGTTTTTTCTGTCCACGCCCAGACGACTGCTCACACTCCGACGGAGCTTTACGAACTTCCCCGCCCAGCAGGTGGCACTGGCTCGTTCTCTCAGCTCCCGTACCTGTCCAAAATGTCCACTGCCAACAAATGTTTTCAAATAAATCTCCAGCAGGAAAACACCAGCCACTAATCATGTATTTCTGTATGGCGCTACTACTACCAGGGTTTACTGCAACAATCAGTATTTTACACATGGTGTCACAATGTCGGTAAAATATTGCTCTATTTTTTCTTTCTTTCTTTCTTTCTTTATTTATTTTTACACACACCTGCCCAGTACTTCCCCAATCTCATAAAAGTCCTCCACATTCTGTAGCTTGAACTGAGCCATGGCACCTGGGTGACCTTTTGTCCACTTTTCTCAGGAAATGCGCTAATCCTGCATCTTCGATAACTACATAAAACACAAAGTTATTAGAATGTGATTTTTTTTTAAAAAAAAAAAAAAAGCAGATTTCACAAATAAAAAGTTATGTTAACATAAGAGCGTAACACAAGATGGTAACACAAAGAAGGTAGAGATGCACTGATACCGATACTAGTATTAGAACTGAACCCGATACTGAGCTTATATACTTGGAAAAACACTCGGATACCAAAGACCGATACGTCTTGTGACATAACTGACAGAATTTTTTGTGCAGGAAACCAACGCAAGACAAGAGATTCATGAGCTATACCAATAATCCCAAAAAAGTTCATGTATCGGTATTAGTAGGTACCCCCCCCCCCAAAAAATATCAGCACTTGTACTTGGTCTTTAAAATGAGGTATTAGTGCATCCCTACAAAAAAGTAACACAACTACGGTGTAGGGCTGTGTATTGGAAGACACACAATAAAACACAAGATACAATACAACACATTGCAATAGTTTAAAAAAAAAGGAAAAACAAATCCAACAATCCAAAGTCGGAGGCACCCTTATTTTTTCCTACCATGCTTGTATCTTAGACAATGACCGCCGAAGGAGGACGCTATTTGACACAATTTCATTAAAATATTAACTTGAGTCAGTTTAAAACATTATTTTATTATATATGGATAGTAAAAACTAGAATATTGATACACTTTTAAGAAAGAAATTATCCGGTGAACTATTGTCCTGGGTAACTAGACTTTCATCACTTGTTAGTCATACCGTTTTTTTCACAAGATGTACAGTAGAGTATGAGGTGTTTTCAGGAGGTTGTGCAACAGGAAGCGATGACCACGCTAGAAAAACACTTCCTGTAAGTTACAAATAAATCTTCTTTTGAATTTGAATCCAATTACTGTCACAATGCAATCGTCACACACCCTCAACCCCGCAGTCCTAATCAAGCAGAGCAGTTTGTGTGTCTGTGTGTGTGAGATTACTTAAACAAAAGAAGTTATCGCTGCTCCGCATGCCGGCGTCTTTACCAGGTTTGGAAGAGACAAGGCAGGATTCGCAACAATAAATATTTACACAGGCTGAGAGGAAAGCTAAAGCAGACCACGTTTATCAGCCAACAACCCTGAAAGCACTGTCAATATATACAGCTTACACAATCGCACAAACTGACAAAGACCTGGTCGGCCTCAAACTCTGTACATAAGTCGTCTAAAAGCAGAGCGCGAGACTTCAAACTTCATCGTCGTAGCTGTTTTCATGATAATGATAGTTCCGCCAATTAACTATCGGTGCTGATAAGTCTGCAAAACTGGTTAAATCAGTCCACCTGTCATGATATTTTACTTCAAATACACATACACACGATTTTAGAAATTCTGCCTAAATTTATAAATAAACTTTTTGTAAATAACTTAATACCATCAAATGAAAAAAACAAAAGCATTTAAGAAGAATTTGATTATTCTAAATAACTATAGAAGCCGAATGTGTAAAATAATGATGTAATGCTGTAAGTACTGTAAATTGTCACAAAATATATCCTTATACGTTTTCAGCAATTCTCTAAAGAACTGCATTTACAATTCAAAGTAGGGCTGCACGATATGGAAAAAAAAACTGACATTGCGATATTTTGTTTTTCTTTAATATAATATATTGCAATAGGAAAAAAAATTAATTGAAAAGAATTCGTTATTTTAGAATGATTAGGGTGACAAATCCTATAATCATAGATAAAAACAATAGAACAAAGGTAAAATAAACAGTGTGTTATCTTTTTTCTTGGCGATTCAGCTACAGAAATTAAATAATCACATGTAAAATCACACGGCATCGTCTTCACTGTATAAAATAACTAATTTCTCTTTGTCAAAGTTCTAAAATTGACTGTTTTTTTGTGTCTGAATGATTTAAACTTGTTTGAATTGTACAACGGATCAACTTTTACTCGATTATTAAACTTCGCAATTAAAATTTCACAGTATGAACTGTGACGCAGTCAAACATAATCAACACTCGACGCTGAACATTTTGCAGATTCACACATTGCGATATTGATGCTGAAACTATTTATTGTGCGGCCCTGATTCACATGTATAAACAAAGTTAAAGTTTATATAACTTTATTAAGAATTTAACAATGCAATATATGAATATTTCATTTTAAAATAACATGGGTACCTAAATTTTACAGAATTTTATTTTTAAAAAAACCCCTAGAGTTACAATTATATGCTTTTTTTCAGATGCACTACAGCCATTTTAATTGCAATTTAATGACAATGTAGTTAAAATCTGTAAAGTTTAATTACAACTAATAAATCATATATTTGAACTTGCCGAACTTTTACTAGAATAAAGTGTTAATTAACAGTATAGTATACTTAGCTAAATTGCTTTTGCGCACTATATATTTTATGACTAATGAAAAAGACGCGTGTCTGATCTGACAGGAAAATTACAACCGATTACCAGGCCCGAATTTTTAACTGTCTCATCAGGAAGAATTTACAGGAATCTAGTAAGACCAGAAAAATAAAAAAACAAGTGGAAACTAGTACCAAGTGGAATCAGTATCTAAAGAGAATTTCTCTCCAAAATCTGCCTCGGCATTGCACACAGCACATCCTTAGCAAGCCACGTGTCTCACTGGTAAAGAATGTGACTCTGTAAAAGATCAACCGCGACCTTTTTCCAACCTCGACTCCAAATCTGATGCGAGCTGTAGCGTTTCACTTTACTAAGATAAATGACGAGGATGGAGAACATTTTTGTGAAAGGACAGAAGCTGCTGCTTTATCTATTGGTACGTCATGTTGGGTCAAACGGACCGCCTTTCAGCTGCATGTATGTAAATCTTCCTGGTGATGCTGTGTGTTAATAACCGTGCACACAAACAGCTGTTTGTGTTACACCGGATCAACACAAAGGTCAAGGACCGCCACTGATGATACCCCTGAACTGTATTCTTATACCATCATACCTGCCAAATTATTCATTATTATTATATAAAAAAAAATATACACTTATAATCTGTACATGTATTTCCATCCGTTCATCTTTCCATTTTTTTCATCTATCCATTTTTTAGGATTTTTCTACGGCAAGGTTTAAATTTGTAAAAAAAATCTTCCAATCACAAGCTAAAAGTGCCCAAAGCAAAATAAGATTAAAGACAGAAGGAACATCTGGCCAGCATGACACATACAGCTGTTTGCCAAAAACATGCTGAACTGAACGTACTTCAGGCAGCAGGTCATTAAAGTCGACTCATGTTACAAGCAAAAACTGTCGAAATTAATACAAGTCATTATAGAGGACGACATCAATAACGCCATAAAGTAATATTCTAAGCACGAACCTCACCCTCAGCCTAACACACACCTCTGCTCACACTTCTGCCCTGTGTTCATCAGAGAGTTTCAATAGACAGATAAACCTTACCAAAGACTTGTGTCTAAAATGATCCATTAAAGAGCCATACTGAATTCTACAACAGTGTGTTTAGATAGAGAAAGATAGATAGATAGATAGATAGATAGAGATAGACAAATAGCTAAGATAGACAGACAGACAGATCGAAAGATCGATAGACAAACAGAAAGACAATCATAGATAGACAGAAAGATAAGATAGACAGACAAACAAACGAACAGACAAACAGACAGAAGGATGGATGGACAAAGATAGATAGATAAACAGACACAGAAAAATAGAAAGATAGACAGACAGACAAACAGATAGATAGACAGACAGATAGACAAACAGACAGAAAGACAGACAGACAGACGGACAGACAAACAGATAGATAGACAGACAGATAGACAAACAGACAGAAAGACAGACAGACAGACAGAAAGAAAATAGATAGACAGACAGAAAGACAGGTAGACAGACATACGGACAGAACGGTAGATAGATTTAGACAGAGAGATGGACAAACAGGCAAAAAGAAAGATAGACAGACAGACAAATCAACAAATAGATAGACAGACAGACAGACAAAAGGATTAACAGACAGACAGAAAGACAGACAGACTGATAGCTTGATAGATGAATTAATTAAATAAAATAAATATTCAACTTCATTGTGTAAGGTACATGTACTGAAACGCAGTGTTTTTCACATATCCTATCTTAGTAAGTTGGGGTCCGAGCGCAGGGTCAGCTATGATACAGCGCCGCTGGAGCAGGAAGGGTTGGCTTGCTGGTGGTGGGGCTTGAACCCAGGTGTTTCTGGTCTACAGCTCAGCAACTCAGCACCTTAACCATTTGAGCCACCACTGCTAATGCTATAACGCAGTGCTTGTTAACTGGTCCTGATTACAGAAGCAAAGGTTCCATTAGCCAATGATACAGACAGACAGACAGGTGAAATATTAGATTAGATTAGATTCAACATTATCAGCTCACCTCAGTCCTAAAACCCGGACCCGCCGCTCACCTCAGTCCTAAAACCTGGACCTGCAGCTTATCTCAGTCTAAAACCCGGTGCCGCCGCTTACCTCAGTCTAAAACCCGGAGCCGCCGCTTACCTCAGTCTAAAACCCGGAGCCGCCGCTTACCTCAGTCTAAAACCCGGAGCCGCCGCTTACCTCAGTCTAAAACCCGGGAGCCGCCGCTTACGTCAGTCTAAAACCCCGAGCCGCCGCTTACGTCAGTTCTAAAAACCCGGAGCCGCCGCTTAGCCGCCCCTCAGTCTAAAACCCGGAGCCGCCGCTTACCTCAGTCTAAAACCCGGAGCCGCCGCTTACCTCAGCCTAAAACCCGGAGCCGGGCCGCTTACCTCAGCCTAAAACCCGGAGCCGCCGCTTACCTCAGTCCTAAAACCCGGAGCCGCCGCTTACCTCAGTCTAAAACCCGGAGCCGCCGCTTACCTCAGTCTAAAACCCGGAGCCGCCGCTTACCTCAGTCTAAAACCCGGAGCCGCCGCTTACCTCAGTCTAAAACCCGGAGCCGCAGCTAATTGTCCACTTTCCTCTCCGTTTCAGTGGGTTTGCGTGTGTGCGCGCGCGTAGCTGACGGAATCCCGCGCTTCAGTGCACGCATTGCTGTCAAAACTTCAGCGCGCGCGACCTGAAACCTCCTAAAAAATTTTAGCGTCACACACACACAAAAAAAAGTCTAACTTTCCCCACTGGGGGTTTGGGTGGGGGATTTCCTGATTCAAACCAGGGCGGCTAAACAGGTCCGACAACTTTTCTCTCTCTCTCTCTCTCTCTCTCTCTCTCTCTCTCTCTCTCTCTCTCTCTCTCTCTCTCTCTCTCTCTCTCTCTCTCTCTCTCTCTCTTTCTCTTTTTGTGTAACTTATTGTCTCCCCAGAGAACACACACCAACCACACAAACCAAACACACACAGTCTGATTCTGCCGCCTGTTAGATGAAGAAAGACATGGGTCGTGTCCCAAATCTCGGACTGACGATCTGATTGTCTGTTAATGAATAATATATTAATATTCTACAGTACTGTGTGTTATTTATAATTAAATTTGTATTAATATTTATTTGATTTATTTTTTTCGATTAGCAGAGATAGTAGTATAAATCGTACATTAGCACACTATCTAGGGCCGCAGTGTGGGGATTGGGACAGAACCCGGGGGTTCATCGGGTACTTAAACGATAAACAGGAACCTTCATCAAGAGTGATAAGAAAAGGGTTGTAAAACCTGGTTACACACACACACACACACACACACACACACACACACACACACTATATTCTCTATGTGTGTTAACGCCAAGTATGTTCACGTTTTTTAATTAAAAAGTTAAATAACTTTAATTAAATTGCACACGAGGGCAAACCAAAGTTTCCAATTTCGAACAACAATAATAATTAGTAAAAAAAACCCCCAAAATACATTATTTATTTTTTTAAATAACATTATTTGTTATTGACTTATTTGTATAATTCCAAAAAAAAATATTTGAAGAGTTTAGTAGCTGTAGGCTGTAACGGCAGTAATTCATTTAAAACAAATGCTATTCCATGTGTTAATGTTAGTGTGTGTTGTGTGTGTGTAGTAATTGTTTGATTCTTGAACATACAATGTTTAAAAAAAAAAATGACCCAAGTATGGATGTGATTATCATCATTATTCGTTCGAGTTTACAAACACAGTAAAAGCTGCCTTTGAAATTTGGACCCGGACCTTCGTTTAGATCCCAATCTTGTTAATTACACTGGAATTCAGAGTTTGTGGAAAATTACATTAGATCTGTATCCTACTATAATGACTCCCTTCGGGGGGATTTTTCTGTTTAAAAGATTAAACTGTAGCATGCTTCTTTGTTTTCTTCCCTCTTGTTTGCTGTCTACATACGGTATGTGCAAGCAAACACTTAAAAAAACACAATTTTAATTCTTATACGACTTTTTTTTTTAAGAAAAACTATTTAAAAGTTAAATTAGGGCTGCACGATATTGGAAAAAAAACTGACATTGTGATATTTCGTTTTTTCAGTGATACATGTTGCGATATGAAAAACTAAATCTCTCTATTTAGAAAGATTTCCGTATTTTAGAATAAAAGTTCATCTGCGTAAATTATAATACACAAATTATAGTTATAGATAAATACAATGGAGCTAAAAAACAAATGAAATAAACAGTGTTTTAGTTTCTCTTGGAGATTCAGATACAGAAACGGAATAATTAAATATAAAATCACACTGTATGAACGTTACTGTAAAAATTAAGGACAATTCATTTTTGTTAGGGTTATAAAAGTTTTTTTTTTGTGTGGTGTGTGTGTGTGTCTGAATGATTTAAACTTTTAATTTACATTTAAATATACTCAACACGCAACACTGTCAGAGCTGACAACCTTTTCACTTTATCTATTAAGACTCGAAATAAATGCACAATGCTTTTATTTTAGGTGATGTAAAGTAAAGCCGATCTGAGATTATTGAGATTATTATACACAGATAATCAGAATCTGGCCAGTCATTGTGGGTCATTGTGTTTTCTGCTGGTTGGGTTTTCAAAAAAATAGTGCACGTTGAAGCCTAAGGGCTTTTGAGAGACTATTAGCGGGATCTGTTTGGTCTTGCTTAGCCTATTTATTAAGATCATCTGAGGAATGTATTTGTCTGCCTGCTTGCAGATGTTCATGTGGATCTTGCAGATTCACACTGCTGCAGATCTTCACGCTCTCAAGAGATTTTTTTGAAAAGATTTATAGACACCCTGGATGGAATTCCAGTTTCATACCCAACACACACACCCACACCCACACACATACACCCCCCCCCCACACACACAGACAATCCTCTAACCACCAGACAGTAATAGGAGCTCAGGATCAATCCAGGAACTTCTTTAATTCTCAATCTCAGTGTACCTCTCATTCACACCCAGAGGAAACTCAGCAGATCTGTTCTACATAATCTTACACACAATCTTCGTTTCCTTGTGCTCTGATCTTCCTGTATGTTGTATATGTTGTACTCCAGGCTGTTGAGTGGTGTGCAGTGCGGGTCAGTAACTCCTTCTCTGCTGTCTAAATACTATCAGAATCACTGACCCACATTTACAACCTCAATTCTTATATTTGTTCCATTAAATTGTAATAATTTATTCCAAGCAGTTTATTCTCTTCATTTCGTAGTGTTTCTTTTACTGCACTGCTTCCAGTACGTGTATGTGGATGTTAGATTTTTTGTTTTTTTCTGTCTGTTCCCATATTAATCTAATCTAATCTAAGCCTTCAGAATCAGTAGTACTGCCTATGTTACTTAAACTATATTAGCAGTGGCAGATTGATCATTAGATAATATTATTAAAGACTTTTTCTTTATCCAACCCGCCTCCCGAAGCCCTTTAAACGTTTAGTTTTTATTTTTCATAAAATATTAAACAATTTGACAATTTAAACAATTTGATTTAATATAGAAATGATACAGAAATAGCGCAAGAAAGGACGGTGTTTCGCTAGAGGGCGCCAAATCATAATATTATGCAAAAAAGATTATTCCTTAAGTAGGGAATAAAGAAAAGTGGTAGTGCAGTGGTTAAGGTGTTGGACTTCTAACCAATAGACTGTGGGTTTGAATCCCAGCACCACCAAGTTACCACTGTTACCCCCAATTGCTCAGTTATATAAATAACAAACGTGAGTGGCTCTGGATAATGATGTCTACCAGGGGTGTAAATTTTGTCTAACAGTCTATACAGGGACATATAATTCCTTAAGAAGAATGTTTGAAGGGGACACAAATAATACAGTTAAATTGTACTTGTAAGAATATCAACACAGAGAAAAGTCTGACCACTAGTGTAGAGAACATGTCCTTAACCTCCTGTCAGAATTTTTTTCTGGTTCGATAAAAAATCTGACTAAAATAATATTCTTATTTAAAACCATTTCTTTTTTGCAATGTCTATAAAATACTTCACAATAAAAGCCACCAAAATAGAAAAAAAATTAGAACCTACATTTAAACCATGACTGTTATTGTATACAAGTTTCCTAATAAAAGAAATCTCACTGATCTCCTGTTTAATATCATATTGAGCAAAAAACATTCATGTGAATATTATTCTAATACTGTAGCAGTTCACACGCAGGTTTATCATCCTGTGTTTTTGTTTACACCTCAGGTTGGGCCCCTGGGCAAGGCCCTTAACCCCCAACTGCTTAGTTGTATAAATAAGATAAATTTAAGTCGCTTTGGATAAGGGTGTCTGTACAATGAACACTAAAACATAGGCGGAGCGGCCATGAAGCTCCATGAAATTGCAGCTTTTTGACTAAATCACTAAAAGCTTCTTTTGTACTTTTTTTGCTCAATGTGTTCAGTTTCTCTATAGTTTCGATCTGCACAGCTGGAGTTTCTGGCTAACAGGTTGGAACTGATTTCTTCTCCCATATGGTACAGAAAATAACAGCCTATTATTTCTGTTCTTCCCCCCCAGAATGTCTTTTTTTTTTTTTTTAATGATTTTTTGTACTAATATTTTTCTTATGTTTAGGATTCTGAGACCATCTGTAGCTTTTGACCGGTCCAATTAATATAGTTTTTTTTCTAAATAAGCATTATATTTATATTCGATAGTTACACACCCTTTCCTAACTGTAGATTACTGCCACCTGGTGGTTAATATGTAAAACAGCACATCATTGGATTCCTAGAAAAGAAACTGACAAACTGACATTTAAACAGCACAAATACAGGCATGGTGGTTAGCCACAAAACTGGCGTAATGAGGAAAAAAACAGCAGGAGTGACAAAACCCATCAGTCCTGCAAAACAAACGAATGTTAAAAGCAACCTGAGAAAATGTCCGAACACAATTTACAATTTACAGCATTTGGCAGATGCCCTTATCCAGAGCAACTTACAATATTCCTTGTTATGCAACTGAAGATTAAGGGCCTTGCTCAGGGGTCCAATGGTGGTGGCTTGCCAGAGCTGGGAATTGAACCCACAACCTTCAGGTTGGTAATCCAATACCTTAACCATGAGCCACCACTTTCCCACTTTTTTTTTAAAAAGAATAAAAACAATAGACATCAGAATATTGTGTAAAAACTTTACATTTTTGCTTACTGGTTGCTAGGATGGATAGATGAGTTCTCACTTGCAATTTTTGATTATTTAAATAAATATATATACATATAGGGGTAGTTGGTTAGTTGCATAAATAGATAAATGCATAGATTCTTGTAACTAGTAAATAAATAAATAATTGAATAAATAAATAAATAATTGAATGTTTTGCATTATAAATTAATGACCTGCCCAATAGTGGATTACTAACATAAATAGAATAGATAAATAGATAAATAAATAAAAATAAATAAATAAATAAATAAATAAATAAATAAATGGTTGAATACAATCACAAATTCCGGAAAGTTGGGACTTTTTTTTTTTAAGATGATTAAAACAAAAACTCAGCCACTATTTTATTCACAATGGAACATAGATAACAAATGTTTAAACCTTTATCCACTAAATGAGCTCATTTTAAATTTGATGCCTGCTACAGGTCTCAGAATAGTTGAAAATGGGGCAACAAATGGCTGTAAAAAGATATATATTTTGAAAAGATTCAGCTGCGAGAACATTAAGCAACTAATTAAGTTAATTGACATCAGGTCTGTAACATGATTAGCTATAAAAGGGATGTCTAAAAGAGGCAGAATCTTTCAGAAGTAAAGATGGACAGATGCTCTCCAATCTGTGGAAGAGTGCACAAAAAGATTGTGGAAGACAAAGATCTCTGTTGAATGTTCATGGTCTTTTGGCCCTTAGACGACACTGCATCACTCATCGGCCTAATCTGTGATTAAAATTACAAACTGGGCTTAGGAATTTAGGAAGAAAATAGACTGCTTCAAAGTGGAAAAGTATTCTATGGTCAGACGCGTCTAAATTTGACATTCTTGTTGGAAATCATGGATGCCTTGTCCTTTGGGTTAAAGAGACGAGAGACCTTGTTATTAGCGTTAAAGCCAGCAGCTCTGATGGTATGGGGTGTATAAGTGCATACGGTTCGGGCAGCTTGCATGTTTTCGAAGGCACCATGAATGCTGAAAGGTGTATAAGGGTTTTAGAGAAACATATGCTCCTCTCCTCCAGACGACGCCTGTTAAAGTGAAGACCTTGTGGTCTACTGGAAGACCTGTAGCAGGCATCAAATTTGAAATGAGCTCATTTTGTGCATAAAATTGTACAATTTGTTATATTATCTGTGTTCTAATGTGAATAAAATATTGGTTTGTGTGATTTAAAAAAGTATTTTAGTTTCATTTTATTTACATTTTGCAAAACGTTTCAACTTTCCTGGAATTTGGATAGTTGATGGTAAGTTTGTTGGATAAATTAATAGATGGATGAATGTTTACCTGCTTGAATAAATTAATAAGCAGGCATTTTATTTGTTCTTTTAATGAATGGATGGACAGACAGGTGGATTCATGGTTAGATAGATTATTACTTGTTTGGTTGCTCGATTAAATGGATGGAGAGATGGACTGGTTGCTAGAAGTTAATGTTTGAACTTTCCAGGTTAAATAGAGAAAAATTTTATGATTACATAAAAAAAGACATCAAACATACTGAAAGTCCAAAGTCAGTGGTAATTTAATCATAGCCAGCTTCCTTGTTTGGAGAGTAAATTGATGTAAGTCCCCTCCATCTGTCAGTGTTCTCCAGCTGCTGTTTTTGGACTTGTGTGTGAGATGAGAAAATAGAAATGTGACTAAAGAAAAAGACACTCGTTTGTTTTGTTTTTGCTAATAGTCTGTCTACGGACACTAAATTGTAGAAAGTCTCTTATCTTTTTTAATGTCAAGCCATTTATCTTCACAAGATTAAAATGAGTCACATGATGAGGGACCAGGAAAGATCCAGGGAAACATTGTCAAAATGACTCAAAATAGTTTTTAAAAGATTTTTTTGTTGTCTTTTTCTTCTGATACGTGTAAATTCTAGACCACTGGAATGCATTTCTTTCTTCTTTTCATGATCATTCACCACATGTACACTGGGTGGGAGTATTGTGGACATACATGGTCTTGTTAGCAACAGTGTCAACTATTCAGCAGCAATTCATCATAATCATGTCCTCACTCTTCCTTTTCTTTCCCTCCCTGTTTTCTTTGTAATAATCCAAATCTAACTCTTTCCTCATGATGATCTTCTGACATCCTCTCTTCCTTTTGATCCTCTTTTTCACAGCATTTGTATGTTTGAATGCTTCTTGCCTTTTTTCCCTTTTTCTTTTCGTCCATCCCGAGCCCCACCTGATAGCCGGGTTCTCAATTTTCTTCCTGGCGTAAGCTGATGAAGTGTTGTGTTGTGGTATTTGGAGAATTCCTTTCTCTGACCAAACCAGAAGCTTCTTGGCTTTAGTCCTTGCTACTTCCCGACCTCTTCCCAAATAAGGCTTCCCTTCTTCCACCAAAGTGCAATGTGGACAGAGGGAGGGAGAGACGACTGAAGAGGATGGCTTAGAAGAAAAAAGGCCATGTCCTTTTAAGGCCACAGTTTCCTTTTTCTCCCTCGCTCTCTCCATCCTCTCTGTGGCTAGTTCTCTAATGGTGAAGTCATTGCAGCTCTCTTAGTTTTGAGCCTGCTCATTTTGGAGGGAGGACTCTACTGCCGCTGCATAAAACACCCACGCCCAGAGATCCATACGCGCATACCTCCTAACACACACCCTTCCGAACCGTACGGAGGACCTTCATCAAAAAAACTTTTACGCAGTAAGTACATCTCTCATATCTTTTCCAAGCACCCGCGTAATACTTGCTTAGGCATTTTAGACTTTGTGGATCATGTGACATGATTAATAGTTTTTACAGGAAGTCAGTGATGCAGTTTATGCAGATGTGCTGGTCCAGACAAGTCTTTCTGGTGTCTGACGATCGGAAACATTGTATTGTTCTGTCATGTTTGTGGTTGGAAAATCATGGAAAGCTAACAAAGACTTATAAAAAAAACCCCAAAAAACAGTGGCACATAATTGGAATTCCGCTCCCATGAGTCCGGAAGGTTAACCACAAAAATGCCTGGATTGTATTTGAATTGAGTAAAAAAAAAAAAGGGCTTGAAAAATGTATTCGCACAACTAGGAGGTAAAAAAAAATACAGTACTGCTAACTACGGCTCTGCTAATGTGTAACATGGACATGATAAACACATTTAAACCATTCATCACACATACAAAGGACTGCCATAAAAGGTCCTAAGCAAGAGTTCATCTAGCACCAAGGCCAATTCCAGTTTATGGACTGTCAGTGATGAGTCTTAGCTCACACACACAAGCTCTAAAACACTTAGCACCACTAGACATGTACATACACACTTGTTAATATAAACTTCGGAAGATTTTACAATCAGACCTCCAACGAAAAGTGATTCAGCTGTTGGAATGGTATGGGTTTAATTCCCAGTACCACCCAAGCTGCCACTGCTGGACCGCTAACCAAGACACTTAACTGCTCAGCTGGATAAAAATATAAAAAAATATATATCTTTTGCATTTTCAATAGTTTAGCAGAAAACAGTGCAGTGTTGCATTATTTGAAGAATATGTATCTGAGATCTATAGTACTGCTGTGAATAGCTTTTTTTTTTTTTTTTTTTTTTTTGCAAAACCACCAAGAACAGTCCAGCAGCTAGCTAAGTGGTGGAACAAGAACAATGCAGTAGGCAGGACGGATAAAGATATCCGCCTAGTGTTCCAGCCGCCATTCAGAGCTGATTTTATTACAGCATTACACATTCAACAGTGTTCAGTCATTCCACAGTTTCCTTACAGACACGGTGGCAACAGTGGAAAAAATGGAATGGAATGTGGACTTGGATAGAGTTAAACACCACAAAAGAAAGAAATGGCAGACATTTGTATTGGTGGAATTGTTTTAAATCACATGGTTTAATGCAGAAAACTGGGCCAGTTAGGAAAATAGAAATTCTCCAGTTTCCCGCACAATGAGTGCCACAAAAATCTAAATGAGCAAATTATGGCTCTAACAGTTCTTATTGTAGGGCAATTTAAAACTATAGTTTTTATATTAACAATACCTTAATAGGGCTTTATTATTATGAAGCTTTTTGTTAACATCTATGGAAGGAGTCTCCTGTGTTTATATTGTGTTACACCATAAACTGAAGATCTGGTGTGTCTGAAACAAGCTGGATGTTATAAATGAAAAGAAAAAAGGAAAGGGAGACTAGACAAAGCTAAATGCTACTATAAGGATATCAAAAGTGTTGAAAACTTTTTAAATGTCATCGTTGGCTGTGGTGAATAAGGGAAAAAATAGAATTTATGAGCTGTTATGAAAAAATAATGAACAAAATGGGAGGAATTTAATAAAGTTCCTGTGTGGTTTTATGTGGACATCCACCTAAAAAAATAAAAACAAAAAAAGACTAATGCTAAGTTATGGTGTGTTTCATTAAAACGTTACCCAGATCTAACAGATTGACTTGCATATTCTTGCCCAACTCTAACCTCCAGGCCCAGAGTGTGGTGGTGTCCAGACATCAAGATGGCAGCACAGGTGACAGTGTGCTGACTCTATCTCCAGAGCTGCTACTATGTTTGGGCTTGGCATATAGTAAATGACAAATGTATTTGTGCAGCCTTTAGAGTTTCCCTTAGCACAGCTCTTCTGTTCAGGTTAACCCACCAAACAACTCAAATCAGAACTTCAGAAAAAAAACCAATCAGCTGTGTTTAAGTGAAGACTCCTAAGGGCTGCTACAAACTGGCTTTCGTTTTCCAGGAGGAACACATGCATGCATATCTTTAATAAGACAGCTTGTGCCCACTATACTGGTTTTTGGCTGTTTTTCACTAGTTTGGAATTTGCTTTCGGCTTCGAGAAACTTTTTTTTGTTTGTTGCCAAGTTAGACAACAGAATAGGACACTGCTCATGGAAATACTTGATTGTGTCTGAGAAGTTCATTCAGTTTTAGGAAAAAAAATTGTACATGATGCAGTGTCAGGTAAGTGAAATGTAAGTGAAAGAAATAAGAAATATGGAGCTGAAATGATGGTACTTCATGCTTTGGGTTTACAGAACAGATCTTCATGCCCAGTTCTACCTTAAAGCTTTCAGTTATACAGTATACTCTTTTATTACTCAAACAAAACTTCTATTTACACACATTTTGTAAAGCAGGGAACCCCAGGCATGGCCAACAAAGGTCCTTCCTACGGACTGAGTCGCCAGGTACAGGACAAGATCGACAAGAAATATGACCCCGAGCTCGAGCAGCGTCTGGTGGAGTGGATTATGGCCCAGTGCGGTTCTGGAGTGGGAAAGCCTGCAGAAGGCAAGCAGGGCTTCCAGGATTGGCTAAAAGACGGATGTGTGAGTGATCATGTTACTCCGGCTAATGCTTTCAATAAAGGCTTTAAAAAGACCTCAGGACACTCATTAGTGGAAGTTATGCAGGCTAGTTCTTTAGTGATGTGTATTAACAGGATTTTTCCTGTATTATCACTTAAATAAAGTGTTTGGGGTAATTAATATTTTAACAACAATCTTTTTGCCTCTTTTTGTATCGGACTGCACATTCCACCTCTGCAACTAGCCAGAATTTTACTCTGAACATTAGACAAACTGAACTAAATAATTTATAAATATATCAATTAGAATTACTACCAACTACACATGGATAGGTTCCTGACTGGTACAATGACTGCTAATTCGACTCCATTTACAACCATAGCCAAGTGTACACTATTGCCCCTGCTCTCTAGTTTAAAAGAAACAAGTCAGACAGAAATCAACAAATCAGAACATAGATGTTTCTTTTAAATGTATGAAAATGCTTCCTCACTTCCAGACCGGTATCCGTTGCATGAAACAGAAGCCTAGCCATAAGTCTTCAACTATTATTTAATATTCTCCTTGGTGTCCCCTCAGGTCTTGAGCGAGCTCATCAACAGTCTCCATGATGGAGAGAAGCCTGTAAAAAAGATCCAAAGCTCATCAATGGCCTTCAAACAGATGGAACAGGTGTCTCAGTTCCTTAATGCCGCAGAGGCATACGGTGTAACCAAAACTGACATGTTTCAGACTGTCGATCTTTGGGAGGGTGAGCAAAACAACCAATAGCTACAAAGCAAATCAACCAAAGCTACAGTATTTATTTATTTGCTTTTATTCTCTAGAAGAAATAACACCTTTAATTTTTTATGCCCAAAGGAAAGGATTTGGCCGCGGTGCAACGGACACTGATGGCACTTGGCAGCATTGCAGTCACAAAGAATGATGGGACTTTCCGTGGTAACCCTGACTGGTTCTTCAAGTGAGTAGAAGTTAAACTTGCAACATATGCAGTACATCCAAGATCTGTATTTTTTTCTAGATGGGCAAAGCAAAGAACTTTTCGTTTTTGTCCCTAAACGTTTCCAAATCCAAAACTGTCTTTAGGCCCGAGTTTGTTCCTCCACTGGGTTTCCTAGTATAGACAAACCAGACATTAACATATCATTGACAATTTCACCACAATTCCTTCATTAATTTGTTTAAACTTGCACCTCTGAGATGGTTATGGAGTGCATGAAGAAGTCTTACACATTAATGTTCTTTGCCTGTTACAGAAAAGCTCAGGAGAACCGGAGAGACTTTTCTGATGACCAACTGAAATCAGGAAAGAATGTAATCGGCCTGCAGATGGGCTCTAACAAAGGGGCAACCCAAGCTGGAATGACAGGCTACGGTAGACCCAGACAGATCCTAAACCCTTAAATCCACTCATTTCTAAACGCCATTCCACCAGGTCCACTTCCCAAAGTCTTAAACCTACCACACCAACCAATTAACAGATAGCATCAGGACCTATACACACACACACACACACACACACACACACTCCAACACAGCCTGCATACAAACAATGTATTTGTACATCTGAAATGAGTCACGAGTTGCTGAAAACATTGAAGAGATTTTTAAAATACAGCACATGAATTATGTAATTATGTATTTGGCTAATTTGCCCAACATCCTGAGCGATTTTAGTACGAATATATATATATAAAAAAAGAGAAAGCTGACTGACAGAAGATTTAAATCAATTGGATGTCTGTGACAATACATTTATTTTAGCAAACCTGTATGTCTATTGTCAATGTTCTATGCAAATAAAGGTATGCTAAAACATGTTTTGGGAATAGATTTTCTTATTTCTAAAATGTGCGGCTGTTATTTTTTCCCCCTGTCTGAAGCCCGGCACAGGTAACAGACTTTGTATTTTGTTTAATTAAAAGACGACTAAAAAATTTACTTCTACTTCTATGTGAAACTAATTTTCAAGACACAACGATGAAGAGACTTATTACATTTATAGCATTTGGTAGATACCCTCTTCCAGAGCGACATTTCTACACCTGAGTAATTGGGGGTTAGAATCCTTGCTCAGGGGCTCAACAGGGGCAAATAAAGAAATTGCATTGTTAAACTTTATCCATAAGCTTTAAATTAGACCTTTACTTTAGGGTTCCCATTCATTTAGAAGGCTTCTTTAAAGCAACACATTTTTTACCTAGATAAATGTCAAATTATCCTCAAGTTCTGTTATTCTGCTTGTTTTGCAACTACCCCTGCCCTACTTAGTGCTGATTACCAAGATCAGGTGTGTGCAATCAATTAGAAGCTGGGATATACCAATTCATTTAGTCTTCCCCAACTCCACCCTGATCTAAGATGGTATCTTCCAGCTTTTGACGATTGTATCCTGCTCAAAAAAAAAATCAAGGACCTGATCTCTTAAGAGTGCAGCGTTACAGAGCAGCAGATTGCTATAGCTATCCTCTTTTATATACTTTCCGTGATATGCGGGACAGAAGAACACGAATAACGCTGCTTCCTCAGGGCTTGAACTAGACAATTAAATATTTCACAATATATTAGTTAAAATCATATATATACACGTATATTTAATCTAGAACAAAATAAACATTCAGACAAAAACAACTTCATTGACTTTATTCAGACCAGCTGTTGATCATATTTTGTCTTTGGATTGTCCAACAGATAAAACACTTCAGTAAAAAGTTTCATGTCTCAAAAGGCATCGGTTCTCATAGAAACATCTGTATATTACATATATTGCCAAATCATTTTCTTATTGATCCTATTTTTAAGCTTAACGCTTAAAAATAAAAAATAAATAAAAGGAAAAAAAATAGCTGGATGCATAGATTCAACCTGACCCAGTCAAAATATACTGTAAATGTCAAGAACAAAATTTGCAAAGTAGCTTATAATCTATGGAAAATATAGCATTCCTCTCTGTTTCGGAAATGAATCATACACCCTGTCTCTTCATTCAAGTTTACTTACACACAGCGCATATATAAACACATATTTCAGAGAGAGCATCCACAGTACTAATACACAAGCAGGATTCTGCTCCCGCTGTAAACACTTCATGAAACGTTGTGAAACCCTGTTGTGCCTTAATGGAACAGAGTGCAGCTTCAGAATCAACACAAAAAAAGCACATTACTGGTTGTAAGATCCACGAAACCCTAATAAAATCAGAGCTAATCACCCTACAGCGCTGGCTGCTAGTTCAGCTCAATTAAGGTGTATTTATTACATCACCTCCTGCTTTTTCCCTCCCACCTTCACCTGAGTGCTATGTATCACTGTTTCCCATGAGTGGCATTTTGGCCTCTAAGTCAGTAAGTGGCTGCATTTCCAAAAACTGGCCATCTTTTGTGGTGCCAGCTCTGTGCCAGTGCACGTGGGTCAGCATTAGCTCCAGGACGTAATACAGAGACCAGCAGAGTGCAAAGCAGCCCACCAGCAGCACGATCTGCAACAAAACACAAAATAATCACATACAGAAATCGGATTTAAGCTGCAACACAGTGATGACTAACGGAGGCTGCTAGGATAAAAAAAATGATCGCAGTGCGACATTAATACAGCTGCTAAATACAGCTGCTTCACAAATTTATTACATGCTTACAAGCTAAAAGTGAACGCTGGACATTATATACTGGGATGTGATATTTCCATAACTGCTCATGGAAGGAGCGCTCATGCTCAGTAGAGGAAAACCGGAAAATCTGAGGGAAATCCACATGGACACGGTGCAAAGGTGAAATTCCAAACAGGCAGTTACCCTAAATAAGGATTGAAGTAAGAAAAGCTGAAGCTGTGAGGCAGGGAAAACTCACACACTGCTATTTGTTACAACAAGGCTAAGGATTTTAATTTTGGGCCATTTGGAATGCATCAACCTCCTAAAATGGATCAGGAATGCCTTTTATTAGGTGTTGGCATATAAAGTGTGAGAGAGTGTGTCTAAGCCTAAGGCACAGATAATACCTTAAAAGAGTTGGAGGTAAATGGGATCTCCACTTCAGGAGGAATGTCCAGGCCAGGCGGACACGGTATCGAAAAATTGCTGCTCAAAAACTGTCCACCCATGGCCTCCTCCACGAGGCTGTCAATCAAAAGAAAAAACACTAATTAGACTTTAGCTACAGTGAGGGAAAGGGATGTCGCCAAGCCCCTTCTTACCTCTGTCTGTTTAACACTTCATTAAAGGACATCTCTGAGCCGTACAGTGTGAGCTTCCAGTGCTTCAGGGTACCCAGGTAATACGTTAAATCGGATGTAACTAAAAAACAGACAGACAATGAAAGTGTAAATTCCAAGTTGCCAGATATTTCACTTCAGTGCCACGTCTTTAAAAAAAAAAAAACTCTTACTGTGGTCAGTGACATGGAGGCTGTACTGGCCTACAGCTTGTTCCCCCCAGCACCGAACGGTGGAGAAGGTCCAGTCTGTAAACCCAGTGGCATCTCTGTAATATTAAAAACAAAATACAATTAGGAAATACAAGTGCAGTACTGCATTTAGAGCTTGGTTAGGTTTCGGGGGATCTGGGCATGTCTGATAACTGACAATACTTGGTCTGGATATAAAGAAGTTGAGATGCTCTAGGTCACGGGGTCACAAAACAGCATAGTGCTACAAAAAACAGAAAGTTCCAACTATTGTGGTGCTATAAGCAAGAACAAGGGTATAGTTTAAAGAAGCAGTACAAAAAAGAAGGACAGCTAAAAAGGATTGGATACGATTAGAGTAGATTAGATTGGAGACCATTTCAGGTCCAGAAAACTCAAAACTGTAACCTTAGATAAATTAATCTGTGAGAAATATGGAAATATTAAATAGAAGCATTTCTTTGCTAGGTTGTCTGCTTCAAATGTTTTTCCTGTTGGGAAAGTGGTAGTGCAGTGGTTAAGGTGTCGGACTGCTAATTGAAAGATCAGGGTTCGATTTCCAGTTACCACTGTTGTGCCCCTGAGCAAGGCCCTTAACCCCAATTGCTCAGCTGTATAAAAGAGATAAATGTAAGTTGCTCTGAATGAAGGCGTTTGCCAAATGCTGCAAATGTAAATGTTGGGCGCTTGAGCAAGGCCCTTAAACCTTTAGGGAGGTGGCAGCTCAGTGGTTAAGGTGTTGGCAATTGAAGTATCGGGTTTTGATACCACCGAGCTCACACTGTTGGGCGCCTGAGCAAGGCCCTTAACCCCAATTACTTAGATAAGGACGTCTGCTAAATGCTGAAAATGTTGGGCGCTTAAGCATGGCCCTTAACCTTTGGGAAGGTCGTAGCTCACAGTGGTGGTAGATTCCCAGCACCACCAAGCTGCCACTGCTGGGCCCTCAGTATAAAAACATATAAATGAAAGTGGCTCTGCATAGAGACATCTGCTAAATGCTATAAACGAAAATACCTAATAAAAGTTATAACATTTTTTTTTATTACAAACCGCCTCTTTAAGAACTCCACAATGATGAGAAACAGTTTAAGAAGTCAAGCTTACGTGTCCAGGGCTCTCTTGGCTCCGATAAGTGAAGTCATGCCGCTCGGGCAGACGAGCACGATCTCAATGTCTCCGCGTCGCGGGTGAGTTATCGTCAGCGTAACAGCCACGTGCTCCAAGGTCTTGATGCCTGACTGTCTGAGGTCTAAAGCTGAAACTGAGCGAGAGCGAGAGAGAGATGGACATGAAAGTATAGTACAGTTTGTAACATTGTGCTTTGTCGGGTTTTCCAAAATGTTATAGTGCGGTAGACAGCTTGCAAAGTCTCCCTCTAAAACGACTCCAACACTAACGTTTGACAAATTAACCTGGGAAAAAAAACATTCCCGGTGCAGAGCAAGGGGTCATGTGAACCAGTAAACGAAAGCAATTAAAGCTGTTGGAATGAATCATTCTGTTCACAGTTATAAAGGTTCTATAGAGATGAGATCACTGATACAGACTTGCTGTAAGACGGTCTGGTTTCTTTAGAGAAAATAAACAGGTAGCCCCTGTCAGCAGTGTGTGATGATCCTGCAAACAAAACCCCACAATATAGTGCTTGTGTGTGTGTGTGTATATGTGTGTGTACGATCCTGTGTGCTTGTCCTTGCCTTACTGAATTCCTACCCTAGTGTCAAGCTAGCTGTAATTCCTAGGAATTTCCTCAAACAATATTTGTTAATGTGCTCTCACACACCATCTCCATATAGGGAAGTGAGAGAGAAGCGTGAAACTCCGACACAGACCAAGCATACGTCTGAAATATATAGTAGACTTACTTAAGCTACCGCGGTGTCTCTTATACCTACTGAAAAGTAACGATGAAATGCCACAGCTTTAAATAGTTTAGAGCTGTCAGGAGAGCAGGCATTCGCACTGGAGAAAAATAACGGGATCACGGCCAACCTCGGGAAATATAAACAGAAGCACACATGGCAAGCCGAGTATAAAGAAGCGATGAGCATCTGATGAAATCTGTAAGCAGTGCTGGGTTGCAGTTAATTGCATACTGAAAATCCCATGAGGCAATGCACACAATTACAAGTAAGCATGGCGGTTTAGAAAGGAGAACGATACTTGCACAAGAACAGTAGTTATAGTTTTTCGTGTCTGTTGCTTCTCTTTAAGCTGTTAGTATTTATGGAGCAGTCTTCAGAGTCAGCACTTGACGCATTTTTGAAGTCATCGGATGGTCGTTGTTTTCACACTGCACGACTAGCTGGGGTAACACTTAGTTGCTGCTGTGTTCTCGCCACATGATAGACAGATATGTTTTCCCAACATGTGGTGCAGAAAGCAAAATACTGATTATTCCTTTCATCTTCGTCCATAGATCACTGTGCTGTTTTACCTCCTTTTCCGTCCAGTATGTCTCCTTTGGGTTGTTTTGCCAGGTTTAGTGTAAATGCAGATCAAGTCAGTTTTTAAAGATGATGTAAGCGGTGGCTCAAATTGTTAAGGTGCTGAGAGGATAATCTAGGGTTCAAGCCCCACCATCACCAGCCTGCCACTGTTGGGTCCTTAACCCTTCCTGCTCCAGGAAGTGCTGCGCTCTGACCCCAACTTTAGAAGATAGAATATGCGCAGAAACTAATTTCACTGTGAATATAGTATGGGACAAATAATGACATTTACAATTTGTACGTTTATAAAAAAAACTAATATATTCACAAAATCAAAATTGTGCATCCAGACATGTAGTGTAACTGCGGCTTAAAATGTTCCTGTCAGGGATTCTTTTTTCAGAACAGCGCCTCCTGTCATGTTTTGTTATCACCATGACATTTTTAACTCTTTAAACTGTGCGCTAACTGGGACTTTTTAAAACAGCACTTTGTTTTTCTTCCTCTTTTCCCTTAAAGCTAATTGCTGTAAAATGTTTATGAAAGCATTCCCCGCTGGGACGACTTGAGATTAAAATGCTCAATAGGAAGCAGACATAAAGGAAAAAAACGCTCCTTTCTGAATGAAAGTCTGCCTTTTTGGATCGTTTCTTGTAGGTTAGCATGCTTTCTCTCACATGATAAGTGATGTGTTTTCTTTCCAAACTATGAATCTGCTGTTTTCTTGGGCAGCGGCAGAAGCAAGAAAAATGTTCCGATTTTGTTCTTCACACTTGTTTGTGCAAACACACAAACATCAAAAAAGACATTCTGCCTTTTATCAAACACATAAGGTTTAGTAACTTAACTTAATGAGGCAACATACAGACATCTCTGTATACATGATGCCTTAACAATGATGTCAAAAGGGCAACATTTGAAGGAAACTAGAGAGAGAAAGAGAGAGCGAGAGCGAGAGAGAGAGAGAGAGAGAGAGAGAGAGGAAAAAAGGATGAGTGATGGCTTAGCTTCTCTGTGTATTCAATGTCACAGATGTTGCAAAACATTGCCTAATAAGGGCAGATTGGTGTTTGCCAGTTTGGGAGGGTCTGGCCAAACTCTCTTTCCCTCTGTCGTAATCTCAAACAAACACACACACACTGCGATCAGCCTCGTTAGTAACGAGATGCAGGATCCGGATTACAAAAAAACCTCTATCAAATTTAACTACAAGCCAACAGAGAGCCTTTTTTTACAGTACGTCATGAAAACTAGGGCCTGACTAGAATTTCAAAGATGTGAATGTTTTTACTCGCCATTTTTCTTGTCTATAGGAAGGTCTGTTTTATATCCTGAGGTGTTTTGTGACACGATGCATCTGTACTGTAGCTGTTTATTATGCTCGAAGCAGAAAATAATCTGACAATCTGTTGAATTGTCTATTCTAATTTGATTCCTCATGATCATTAAGACCACCACGAGGTGAGGTCGTGCATGGAGCCCCGGACCGAGAGACACTGACAGTTATTTTGTGTTTCTTCCTTTTATGAATAATAACACCAGCTGCTGTCAGCGTCTCACCGAGCTGCTTGGAGATGATCTTGTAGCCCATTTCAGCCTTGTGTTGGTCTACAGTCTTGTCTAGGTCATACTTGAACAGCTCATTCTTGGCCATGGTGTAGAGTTTGGAATCTGATGGATTGATTTCTTTAGTGGACTTTAAGAAATTGTCTTTAAGACAGTCCCTTCAAGAAAGTGCCTTCAAGAGAGTCCCTTAAGAGAGTGCCTTCAAGAGAGTGCCTTCAAGAGAGTCCCTTCAAGAGAGTCCCTTCAAGAGAGTCCCTTCAAGAGAGTCCCTTCAAGAGAGTCCCTTAAGAGAGTGCCTTCAAGAGAGTGCCTTCAAGAGAGTCCCTTCAAGAGAGTCCCTTTAAGAGAGTCCCTTTAAGAGAGTCCCTTTAAGAGAGTCCCTTTAAGAGAGTCCCTTTAAGAGAGTCCCTTTAAGAGAGTCCCTTCAAGAGAGTCCCTTCAAGAGAGTCCCTTCAAGAGAGTCCCTTCAAGAGAGTCCCTTCAAGAGAGTGCATTTTGGAATAAACTCATCATTAAAATTATAAGCTGTTAATTTCTTTGTCAGTAAAAAAAATCAGCAGGTGATCAAATAATTTCCCCCCCTCACTGTATATTAAATTACAGCAACACCAATTTAAAGGTATCATCGATTTAATAGTTTCACAAAATCCATTTAACTGTTATACAAAACCTAATTTGCTAAATGATTTTAAAATTGTCAAGTTAATTACAGCTACAAGGTTTAAGTGCATGCACTGATTCTGATAGTTTACTTTCCATGGTACCAACTAACAAAGATTACTCTATAAAGTAATACAATCAGTCTTTCACATGTCCAGCCAGGCAACATATGTTAAATATATATATTATAAAGGCAAACAATAATGTATATTGCCCAAAGTCTTTGACTTACATTTATCTCATTAACACATCTGAGCAATTATGAGGTTTTGGGCATTGCTCAGGGGCCCAGCAGTGGTAATTTGGGGGTGCTGGGAATCAAACCCACAATCTTTCGGTTAACTTTAAAACACTTTAATCACTGTGCTACAACTTTTACATTTGTAGACAACTCTGTGCTTCCGAATTTGTAGCAACATTTTGGAGATGTACCACATCTGATGGCGAGGTGTCCACAAACTCTTGGCAATATAATGTACAGTGACAAAGAAATGACCAGTCTATAATTTTACTGTGAGAGACAAAATAACAACAAAAACTTCTAGAGAAAGAAAAATTCAAAAAAAGTTTTCCTTTAACGTGCATTTTAATGAGTGAAAAAAAGGATTTGGCCCTTTTGCAAAACATGACTTAGTACTTGGCAGCAAAATTTGTGTTGTTAATCACAGAGGTCAGACGATTCTGGTAGTTGGCCACCATGTTGGCACACATCTCAGAAGGGATTTGTCTCACTCCTTTTCAAGTCATTAAGGTTTGATGCTGACATTTTGCAACCTTTAGCTCTGTCCACATATTTTCTATGAGATTAAGGTCTGGAGACTGGCTAGACCATTCCAGGACCTTATTGTGCCTCTTCTTAAGCCTCCTTTGTTGCCTTGGCCAAGTGTTTTGGGTCATTGTCATGCTGGAATACCCATCCACCACCGATTTTTAATGCCCTGGCTAAGGGAATAACATTCTCACCCGAGATTTAATGATACATGACCCCGTCCATTAAGTTGTCTTAGCAGAAAAACAGTTTTTGGGTGTCATAGGCAGCATTCCCCCTCATCCAAACACAACGGGTTGAGTTGATGCCAGATGCCTCATCTGACCACAACACTTTCACTCAGTTCAGAATCATTCAGATGTCTATCAGCAAACATCAGACGGGCCTGTACATGAGCTTTCTTAGGATCATTGACAGGATCCTCCTGTAATCGCCCAAACTGTTGTCACCTTCTTACCGAACTGCTTGGTCTTGTAGCTCATTCCAGCCTTGTGTAGGTCTACAATTTGTCCCTGACATCCTTGGTCAGCTCTCTGGGCTTGGACATGGTGGAGAGTTTGAAATCTGACTGATTGCTGCTGTGGACAGGTTTCCTTAAAAAGCTGAGATTAGGAGCACTGCCTTCAAGAGTGTGCTCTTAGGAGAGTTCTTTTAAGAGAGTGCTTCTATTCTTTGCTCTGTATAAAAGACACCTGGGATCCAGAAATCTGCTGATTGTTAGGAGATCAATGTAATGTGTTTTTTTGGATGTTTTTTTTGTTATTCTGTCTCTCACTGTTAATAAATAAACACATCATTAAAATTATAGACCGATTATTTCTTTGTCAGTGGGCAAACATACAGTGAGGGGAAAAAATATTTGACCCCCTGCTGATTTTGTACATCGAATTGCAGCAACACTAGTGGCAATTCAAATATCATCGATTTAATAGTTTTACAAAATCCATTTAACGGTTATACAAAACCTTCCCCTCATCAACTTATTTAGGATTAAATCACACTTTAAATTACATCAGGCTGCAAGTTAAAAAGCAACCAAACCAGAAGCCTGAGCAGCAACACATCACTTTCCCAGAGAACTATGGACTGGATTTATGATACATTAATCCCTTAAATATTTTTAGCTTTAGAGACAGTCTGTGGTTTTGGTCCTTCCATGCTTTGCTAAATATATCTCACAGTGATGTCACTATGTGTTAAAGATTGAAATCAAGCTGCTGGTGATGCTGAAAAAGGTTTTGTAGGCTTAAATCTAGTCGGACAAATTATTGTGCCGTGATATTTTTGGGTTGCTGCTGAATCTAAAGCAATGCAGATAATTATTTCCTACTACAATACACAAACATCATAAAGATTGATTGTTCCCCCTTTCTCCATGCTGTGCCGTAGTTTATACCATTTATACCCAATCAGTTATGTGACGTCAATACTTCTCGTGTATCTGTTGTTTACGACCATGTTTACACAAGTCTTACCATTCCAGGTGAGGACAAGTTGGTTCGGAAAGGCAGGAATTGTCTTTCCTTCTTTTAAAACTGGGCTCTGATAGGATGCAAGGACAGGCACTGTCTCCCAAACCTACACACACACACACACACACACAGATTCTCAGTTCTAAAGTTTATATACATCACTGAACAGAAGAGCATAGATGAAAGCAGGATGTACCTTGGCAGCGTTGACCAACCTCCAAGCGTTGAGCAGACCAAATCCATGCTTGTGGCTGTGGTGGAATCCAGCTCCATTGGTCTTCCAATCCGCATCGGTGTCGTACTACAAACACACCCACATTTGTAGATATTAGGAAAAGCAGGGAAACACGCTTTATGAACTGACAACTGGCATGAATGGAAGCCTGGTATCACATTGTGTATTATATTTTATACACCACATGTAATGGGTCACAACCGCTTTCTCAATTTATCTAAAACAACAGAGGATTACAGATCTGGATATATGTGTTTATTTGTGTTTGTCAAGCTTGCATAATACCTGTGTAGCTGTGTACGTGATGATGTGCTGAATGTCTCGCCACGTTAAGCAGGGTCGCACCTCCAGCATCAATGCCACCATGCCTGCTGCCAAAGGAGCTGCTGCTGACGTACCCGTGTGGCCTTCAGTACATCCTGTCCCTTCCTGGAGTGACCAGTCTGATGTCACCTATACATAAACACACACATAGACTTGGAAAATAGTTTATACACAAAAACACACACCACAGTTACATCGAAATCTTGACTCTAATTGGTCAGAATTTATCAGCAGCTTGTGCAATACTCCTATCACCACTAAAACACTTCAATTTATTATTTTGGCATAAATTATTAGCGCCCCCTGCTGCTAAATGATACATAGTGAAATCTATTATATAGCTTCAAACCAAGCCTTTTTACTCTGAGCTGTCATAATTTCATATAAATGTATTTTTCTGTAAAAAGACAGCTGCACATACAAACAACTTGTCCTCATCCACAGCTGTTTCTTCTTTCGGCTTAAACCAGGAAGTAATAGTGAGTGAAACTTGGATTTAAAAAAAAAAAAAAAGGGAGAGAGCAGAGCGCCGTCACCACGTAAAGAGCACCACTGGGTTTGAAAAAGAAGCTGATGAGTGATGCAGCTTGATAATTATGTTAACAAAGCAAAGAGGCTGGTACATGACGAACGTCTAAACAATTATCCAGAGCAGACTCTGTTTGAGTACTTGTGCCAAAATATCTTTAAGTAATATCTTTAAGAGACGTCTATAGACTGCAAATACATGTAGCCATGATTGATTACTTTACTGCAGTTTGTGTTACATTTATCACATAGGGATTATTTACATTTCCAAATAAGAAAAATGGAAATTTGAGCAGTGCACTGGAATAAATGAGATAATAGGGCTGTGCAAAAATATCAAAACAGCCATGTATCGCAATATTTTTTACATAACAGTGTATTGATATTCTAACCTCTAGTATTAATATTTATTTAAATTTTGTTTTCAACTGATTTACATTTAAATTAATATTTCGTTAAACCCTCAGCATGTGTCAAACCTTCGTCCTCCGCTTCTGTAGTTGTCACTGACACATACAGTCATTGTCTCAGAAACAAACATAGCGGAAAAACTAGGACGTCTCCAGCTTTTGTTGCATTTTTGGTTTACATTTTATTTTTTAAAATAAAGTACTGAAGTATATTGTGATATATTGTATTGTGACCAGTGTATCATATCGCGAGGCCCTTACTAATACACAGCCCTAGATAGAAAGCTAATTTTTTTCTGAAATCATGTAAAAAAAAAAAAAAAAAAAGATATATATATATATATATTTATATATATAAATGGCAACTAATACATTTGCCTTAAAATGTTAGACTTTAATCTAAATTAAGTTTTTGAAACTTATAATTTGCTTAGTATAGCATATTAACATAGTGGAAAATGTCCTGTTTCTAAATTGTTTGTTTTAATTGCCTGACTACCAGCATCATGTAGAATAATCAGAACCATATTCCTAAAACAGATCTGGTCAAGAAACATCAGTCCTTCATCCTGGAGACTTTCAGCTTGATCTCTGTTGATGGTAAAAGCTCCTTCAACAAACATCTCCTGACAAACATCATTACTGAATGAACAATTGCTTGATTTGCGTTGATTCAAAATAATGACAAACATGTTATTTTAATTGACTTTAAATGAAGGCGTTTTCTATTCTGTGGAAAGTTTTCTATGCACTAGAGAAGCTACAACATCCTATTACTTGTCACAGTAAATTAATGAACGCCCGTTTCCTCTTCACCAATCAGAGTCAAGACAGAAATATAATTAACGTACGCTGTGTAAGTTAAGAAAAAGCATAAAACTCTGTTCTCTTTATGCGAGCGCCATTTTCTGAGTCTGGTTGAGGTTTTGGATGGCTATAATGGCTAAAACACAGTTGAGGTTGGAGTCAGCACTGCCAAAACCATGTCACCACGGAGACAGGGGTAAATAATGCCAAACAGAACTGCATGCTGCAGGCTTTTTTAAAATTTTTTTTTTAAAGCAGGCCTCTTCGCAAGTTCTTCCACCACGCTGTTCAACTGTTTCTGTACATGAGTATAGAAGATCTAAAACTTTTTGTCTTACGATAAAATAATATTTGCTACAAATGCATTACTGAGGTGTAGGAAAATTATTTATAAATATGGTAAAGAAAGAGACTTAGAAGATTATACACATCAAAAACTAATGATGAGCGTAAGAGCAATCTGCGTTATAGGGGAAATTCTAGCAAATAAGCGTAACTAAATGAATTATTAGGTTAGTGGGTTAAAGGTGATGACATGTCATAATAAAGTAACTCTAAGGAAACACATCATAAAGGGGAGGGGTTGTGCAATTATACACTAAGAGATAGGGATTGCGTAACAGCCTACGCACTTCTAGTGGACTTTTTATGTGAAAAGACTGCAATAAAGAGAATTACTTGACTCTTCTGAACCCACGACTCAAGTCGACCAATTCGACACTGTCTGCGGAGGACAGCCCACATTTTAGTTCCAACATTTAGTCTTATTTTAATTGATGTGTTATTAACCAAAACAGTGCCTTGTTATCACCTTTCGGAGACAGAGCAGGGGATAAAAAGTGCACTGCTCATGCACACTTGCAGCAAGTGTGTGTAAAATGATTGACTGGAAAATAACAGCTTGAAATCGTGTTTGGTTTGTTCATGGTGGTACAGGGTATAACCTTCTTTGTCGAAGGTTAAACTTCCTTTTTTTACAATGGAAAGCAGCAGTAATTTTTACCTACAGGTTTATTCAGTTTTTCGGTCAACCGGTTTAGCCTTCAAGCGTATTTTTCTTTTCTACCAGATCAAAGATCCTTTAATCAGGATTATTTAGCAGCCCGATTAAGGTGTTGGTCTGCTGATCAGAAGTTCATGTGTTTCATTCGCAGTACCACCAAGCTACGACTTCTGGGCCCCTGTTCAAGGCCCTCAACTAGATAAATAAGATAAATGTAAGTTCGCCCTGAATAGCGGGCAAATGCCAAATGCTAGAAATGTAAATAAGTTGCACGCACGATGCTGCGCAGTTGTCTTCCTCCGCTACTGAAAGTCACAGCCAGCATGGAGGCGCACTCTTCTGCGTAGAATGGCATCTTCCCGTTCTCGTCTACAGCACCTAAACACACACACACTGGTTTGTGTTGCGAAACAAGCAGCAGATATTTTGATATTTGAATATTATATGAATATTTTAAATACAGAAAGATGCAGATTTTTTATTTATTTATTTTTTTTACCAATGGTGACTGTGTAGATAGAGTTGGCGTAGCCGTCGTAGTTGCAGTTGTCGTTAAACAATCCGCCGTTGCCACTGGCGACAACAAAGATGCTCCCGAAACCTCTTCTGCCAGCGAGAACTCCATGTTTTAGTGCTGCCTATAAAAATAAGATTTTTTAAAAATTGAAACCAGTTACCTGGTATTGCTGCAAGTTCAAACCAAAGACGTAAAAACGTGTTATTTACGATATTTCTTTAAAAGATCGATACGGACGTGGAATCCAAATTTCTGTAACATCATGCCTTTCATCGGAGTCATGAAACGTCTCTCCGGAGAGCTAATTTCTATCCTAGCCCTCTGACAGGATGCTAAAAATAAGTTCTTTAACTGGTTTCTGTTTTTTATACCCCTCAGTATATGTCCTGCTCTGAACTTGAAACCCTTGAAAAGAGTTTGGATGAAGGATCTTCTAAATCGAATCAATATCCCTCAGGTTGCTGCTCATCAGTTTCCCAGACATTATGAGATTTAGTTGTGACTTTTAGAAACATTAAATTTTATATACAGGATTGTCATATACAGTCTCCAAATAAATGGAGTACAAACCCCAAGAGCTCTGTTATGACTTCTTGCAAAGTACAACAGTTAACGTGATTTGCTTTATAAGGCCGCTGAGACGTACTGAAATAACGGTTACTAAATGCTTTCCATAAAGTTTGCCAAGTTTGTAAAGAGGGACAAAGCAGGAAATGTTGCCTAGTAACTTACAAATACTTAATGAAGTGCTAAGTATGAACATTTGCATGAATCTTAAACAGAGGCTATGTGGACGTCATATTTTTACTCGAAGAAATAAAGTTAAAACAGCAGTTTAAAATGCTTACTAATATTCACCCTGATGTGTGTGTTTAGTTTCCTGCTGATTTGGCAGAAATGCACATGGGATGTGGTTCGAATCAGATTTTAGGCAGACACATAAGAGAAAAACAGGAAGGAAAAATCATTCCAGATGAGAAAAATCAAATCAAACCTTTTTTTCCCACCCCCTGTGTGTAAAATCTCGTTTAGGCCACTGACTGAAAGAACATCTGGATCGGATACAATTTCGATATGTGACTGAGGGGGATGGAAACTAACTGTTTGGATCCAAAAATTCTTGACTGACAGGAATTCGAGCCACCCCCAAAGAAACTAAATCCCACTGCATATTTTAACTCTGGGCAAGAAAGCCAGCAACTATGAAATAAAAACATTGAACTATATTAAATTTGTTTTTATTATGGAATCTGAAAAACTGACTTAAATGGAAGAAACCCAACATGTCTCTCTTTCCTTATTGCCCATCACAGAATTTACAATTATATTAAGTTGAAGAACCTTTTAAAAGGAACTAGAAAACTAAAATTGCACAAATATTACACAAAACCGCACACGTTGTTAAATAACACTATGTTTATAATCAGCCTCACATTCAACTGCTCTCCATTTCCTGGTTTTTAGTAGTTCTGACAAGGTAATAAAATGATGTGATTTAAAATTACATTGCTTACACAAAGATATTACAGGTGATGCTTAATAACAACGCCCTCTGCAGGACTAACAAGTTAATACAAGGAAAAGATCATGTTGGAAAAATTATGCTATAAAAAGCAAGAGCTGTAACACACACCTGTCCCAGGGGGTGTGGTCCATCAACCGTCCGTCCATCATCATCTGGTCCCCAGCTACAACAGGAATGACATACAATCGCTGCAAGCTCAAGTGGATACGGAGCACTTTCTTGCACACATATGCACATTGTGTATATTGCACAGCACATACTTCCCAAAATTCCCATTTTTCCACTTTATTTATATGCGTATGCTCTTATGTATATACGCTAAAGATTCAATAGTATTGTTTATACTTCGATACGACTGTTCATAAACTCACTCACTGTACTTATTTGTACTGCATTAAACTTCCATATTTTTACTTTCTATGCTTATGTTGCTGTCATAATCGGTTCATATCGTACTACGGATGATTCTGGATGACTTGCTTGCTATGACTCACTGCTTACACTTTATCTTGTGTCAACACTTTACAACATTGGGTTAGGGTTCTTATTTGCTGTGTCAACATTCGGAATTTGGTAAATACAGCATGTGACTGAGTGTTTGTGACTGAGTGTTTGACAACTGACTCTCCTGAGCCGTACTTATACGAGCGATAGAAGCATTTAGCTAAAACACTTGCTACGTCCGAAATCGCATACTACATGAGTAGGTGCTAAATTCGCCATCTTTATATTTTCCTGTGACATACATTTAAACTGCCATTTGTGTTGCTGTAAAAATTGAAACAGGCAATTCATTTACAGCTTTTTACATTTACAGCAGACACCCTAATCCAGAGAAACTCACATTTATCTCTTTTATACTAATAAGCAATTCAGGGCTTAGGTATTTAGCAGTCCAGCACCTTACGCTGCCACGTCCCCGCGTTTACATGGACCCTGAAGAGGAGGACTATGAGCATAATCAGATTCAAAAAGTGACATGTAAACTTGTCAATCAGAATGAATTGGCCGAATCTGATTAAAATCCCGTTCGGATCGTAAGGGGTGGTTTAAACCTTTTCTAAACCGGTCGATTGGACATGTAAACACTTCATGGGACTGCAAATGAAACTAGAAAGTTCTGCACATATGCATTGAAGTACAAATCACATAATGAACGTATGGCATACAGCTGTTTGAAATCTTACCGTATTAGTTGGCAGAACAACACAGGGTTAACACAACTACGGAAATATTTCTTAAGCCCAGGATAACACCATCCTTTATACCAAAAGTTTTTTTTAGTCAGGGTTACAAAATGGCAGTACACCATTAGCGTTTTTCCCCCCAGAATTAAAAACTATTCTTTTCTATCAGGCTGCTAAAAGATTGCTAACACAAACACACATGTTCGAAATATGACTAAAGCGAAAACCTGCTACTCCAAATATTAAATGAATTAAAAACTTAACCTGAGAGACACTTGTACAGAGCAGCATTTTACCCCGTGACTCATTTGTACACACAGACTACTAAGACATAATGAATTGATAGTACCGATTAAAGGATTTAGGTAGGGTTTTTTATAGGAACTTTACTCTTACATTAGACTTTGTTTAGCAATAAGTACCTGCAGCTGTAAACGTCGTTGACTTGGTAATGTTTATTAAATGCCACAGCCTCCATGCTGTCCGTAAGAGGTCCGTCCAGCACCCTGATACCTGAAAAGCAAACACAGGACATGTTTAAAAATATGCAAAAAGTTCACATATGCAAAAAGTTCACAAACATCAACACGGCTCGGAGATTATTTCAGAATACCTTAGTCTTGTACATAAATAGTGTAGAAGCTAAAATGCTAAACTTTTGGTTGAACATCTGTTCATTGAGTAGGGGTTGGTTTTGCTTGTTGTTTTTTTTTCTTTTTTTACAATAATGGTGCCAAATTATTCATTTTTAATAGCATGGATGTCACTATACCCCATTTACTAGGGCACATGGCCCCAGTTAACATCTGCTGTTTGAGTTATAATTGACTTTATTTGTCAGTGTATTAATTTAGATTAATAATCCCAGAATAAAGGGGTCCATAAAGTGTCCCCTCAGTCCCCGAACTTGATTTCCCTCACACACTGGGAGAGTTTTCTATTTCCAATTAAAGTTGTTTTTGTATGAAGCAGACACAGACACAGTAAGGAGAGATGAGGAATCTAAGGAGTGTTAAGGACTGGATGAAGAACCTTCATTCTTCTCTTAGTCATCAGATCAGTCACGTCAGATAAAAAAAAAGCATTAAACAAAGACTAACCCTCTGTTACATCTATGGAACTGCACAAGCCTATTAAAGTGAAAATAAACACATGTTTGTGCTCTGTAGAACTGGGTTATAAAAGTCATATTTATTTATATGCAAAAGATTTTTTCAACCCTGAATTAGAAAACCAGATCATTTCACACCAGTCCTTGGATTTTAGTACTGTTATTTACTCATTTATACATACACAAAAGTGTTATTATTTGTTTATAAACCCCTTGCAATGGCTTTTAGCTAGCTTTTGCTTTTAGCTTTTAGCTAAGGGGAGTCTGCTTTTAGCTATTTTAGCTTTTAGCTAAGGGGAGTCTGCTTTTAGCTATTTTAGCTTTTAGCTAAGGGGAGTCTGCTTTTAGCTGTTTTAGCTGTAAGCTAAGGAAAGTCAGGTTTTAGATGCTTTAAGGGCAGTTTGCTTTTAGCTAAAGGGAGTCTGCATTTGGCTTTCTTTAGCTTTTTGCTAAGGGGAGTCTGCATTTGGCTTTCTTTAGCTTTTCACTAAGGGAAGACTGCGTTTAGCTTAGTTTTTTTTTTTTTTTAGCTTTTAGCTAAGAAACCTGCTTTTAGCCGTGCTTTGGTGAATGAGCACAGTGCTACACACAACTGATTCAACTGTGTGAATTTTTTTTTTATTTCAAAATTTTTAGTACATTATACCGATCGTATTATTTCTTTTTATAAAACCCATTGAATTGCTATTATTTATGAAATGTGCTATATTGATATTCTTGCCTGTACTAATACTTAATTAGCCGGCTCTTATTTATGACACAACATTTACATTCCATCATTTAGCAGACGCTCTTATCCAGAGCAACGAGTCTCATCGGTGAACAGTTCAACACGATAACAACTCGCTAAACTGCTGATAAGAGCAGCAGAGATAAAAAGTAAATAAAATGAAATTTAAAAGTGCTGGGTATTTAAGAAAGAGGAAGGGTTTTCATTGGAGATAAACAGCTGGCAGTAACTACAGCTGCTGCGTGGTAATTACGCAGTGACTAAAAGGATTAGACTCACCTTCAGCTTCTTTTGAGTGAGTTTCTAACATGCGGTTAAATTTACATTAATAATTGCGAGTTCGATTTTACAGGGCTCTATGGTGTGACCATTTCAGTCTCATTTATGACTGCATGCCATTATGAGAAAAATAATTAGGAGCCCCAGTGCAACTGACCTGATCAGCATATTTACTTTGTAGGAATAGTGAGTCTGTAGACTTTATTGTATTCACACTTTAGAGTAAGAAAAGTGTGGGAAGGTGGTAGTGCAGTGGTTATAGTGTTGGACTGCTAATTGGAAGAGTCCCTGCACCACCAATTTGCCACTCTTGGGCCCCCGAGTACGGCCCTTAACCCTTAATTGCTCAGTAGTATAAGAAAGATAGATGTAAATCACTCTGGATCTACAAAGTATCATAAGTGTTAATGTAACTATAAGTAATGGAGGGCGTTTGCCACAGTAGCGCTTTATGTCTAGCGACGCCCCTGGCCTGAACCGATACTTAAAAAAATATATATATCCATATTTTTATATTTAAGCTAAAAGTATACATAAAGTATACATAAACCCACACGTCCAGCTGCTGTCTGCAAAGCTATTGAACACGGCTCGTCTCTCTGCTTTTAAATTAATCCCACATGTCCTCAAATGTTTCATTAGATTAAAGACATTTATCGCATGTCACGGTCTTGGAATCCTTTGTGGTGACACTTTTATTTTTAGGCATTTTAATTATAAGCGTGTTTAGTTTAGCTAGCTAACGGTAGGCTACCTGCAGCCGTCAGAGCAAGTGTAATCACTGCATTCACGCGCTGCTCGGATGCTTTCATTTCAAGTTGTGCTTTTAAGATGGAATTGCATTCATGTGAATTCAGTTAGAAAATAATTTTTTACGTGACGCATCATCTTACATCGCATTTCAAGGAACAAAGGGCAAATATTTTAATCAATCTCTCTGGCATTTAGATGGCACAGAAGTGAGGCAGAGAGATCTGCGTTCGGATTTATTTCTAGTACAAACCGGTTACATAGATCACTACCCAACCCTCAGTCTAAGTGTGCAGATATTCAGCTTATTTGTTCTGTACAGTGATTGGCTGTTAGAGGTGCTTTAGAAGAGCCTTAATTTAGAGACGTTTTAACATGTTTATTATGTACACGTATCAAAATTGGCAAGAGAAATAAGGATTTTAATAGTATAGTAATAGTAATAGTAATCTTTAGGTACTAGGAGTCCTAGATAGGAGATTCTAGGAGTTACAATCTGATTCCAAAATTGATTCTTAATCTAAGCTTTTTTTCTAATTCCTCTGCTGTGTAAATACATGTTTACGTCTTTACATTTAACCAGAATTGGTGTTTCAATGCTTTTGGTTTCTAGATGGAATTTCTGCCTGAAAATATCACCCATTTGGTTTTTATAAATGTTTTATTAATAAAGTTCAGTGTTCAGGATGAACTGAAGCTCTGAATGAAACATGGAAACATCAGATTATTAACAATTAACAATAATGAAGAACACTTAAATAACGCCATAAGGACACACTGTACCTCGACTACACAGTAGATTTTAAATTAAATGTTGATTTGATGTCCATTTTTGTTCAGATTAAGTAAATTATTCAGCATACGTACGTGCGTCAGTCAGTGCTTATGTAACAGACTAAACTGTTTATTAAGATTAGATGTGGTAATTTTGTGTCAGCGCTCATACTGCGTGTGTGTGTAAATGCATTTTTCCCCATCAGGGCTTGCCGTAGTTTGGTGAGAGTGCATGCGCACAGTTGTGTGAGACAGAAGAAAAAGTTTTGAATACATGTCTGTACCTAATAAACCAGTTCAGTACATTTTGGACTGCTTTCGTTCTTAATTTTTTTAATTCAAGTGTTTAGGTGACCCTGCAACGAATGCTTGCTTACACTTCTTCTTCTTATTATTATAATAATAATAATTTTTCTGCTTCTTGCATGCGCATGCACAGACCTGCACCGTCGTCATCTGATTTGAATTTAGGAATCATCAGAGAAAGAATCACATTTGTTCTCCACCTTTATTAAGTAACCAGGCAGCATGCTATTGTACGCTCTGAGAACAAACACTGACTTGTTCTGCTAATGTCATCACCAACCTGCCACCTTGCTTCCATAGGCGACTCCCACAGCACAAAAGCTGTTGTTGGGCACGGCGGCGATCTCTCCTGCACAGCGTGTACCGTGGTGATTATCGCTGTGCGAGTCTGGGTGTGGCATTGGATCCGGATCGTTGGAATTCAGATCATAGCTGCCTTCTGGAGACTGGAACAAATGCGAGGTTTAATGAATGAGCAGTCAACCTCGACAAGAGAGAATAGAGAAAGGAACTGCTGATTTGCTCACATAGTTGGGTTGAATGTCCTCCAGGGTGTGCTGCAAACCGTCGTCCACTACGACTACGGTTACGCCAACACCGGTGATGTTCTGCTCCCACACGCCGGTCACGTTGATGTCCATGCCCTGCCTCATGTCATTGTGCTGTAGGAAATAGAACTCATATCCTTCATTTACACATTAATCACACAGCAGTCAGTCTGTATTTATTTCAATTTATTCAGCATTTACATTAGTACTAGGGACCATATCATCGATATCATCATTTTGTCTTCGGTACTATACTGTAACCCATTATCGAGAAAGTAGATAACAAAACCCGAACTCTGCAAAAAAATAGGATGTTTTTAAAATGTAAATAAAATCAAAAGGCTTTTAAATCACACAAGTCAATATTTTATTTACAAAAGAACATCGAAATTTTACACTTTTATCCACTCAATGAGCTCATTTTAAATTTTAATGCCTGCTACAGGTCTCAGAATAGTTGAGACAAGCATGTTTACCCTAATGTAGCATCTCCTCTTTTTTTTTTTTTAAACAGAAAGCCTTTTAATTGCCTTTCACTTATAATGTCCCAGTGTTTTAATACAAAGGACCCGAACCATGTCTTTATATGACATTCCGATTTTAAAGTAAAACGTTATTTAATCAATCATCTTTACATCACATCTTGACGGCTTGTACGGTTACGGTCAGTGTGTTCATTTGTTGTTCCTTCAACATAAAACTTGTGGATGGAAGAAAAGGATTCACTCTCCCGCGAATTATTATCATGTTTCCTTGACTTTATATCATTTTTCTGTGAGTTAATATCACTCTCCCGTGAGCTAATATCACTCTCCCACGAGCTAATATCACTCTCCCGCGAGCTAATATCACCTTCCTGTGAGTTCATATGTTGTGGACATGACAAAATTAAGTGAACCGAACCTTCCCGGTCACCGAACAAACCCAGAGTGGTAGTTAATAAACTATAATCCTCACTTAACATAGTGACTATTAGAGATGCACACATTGTGATGTTGAAGCTGAACTGATATATATTGTGCAATGCTATCAGACTGGCTACCTAAAGATGCAGTGTTTGTTTCCTTTCTCTAAGTAATAATAAAGAAATGATATGTAAAACAGTAGACGTTTTTAATGCTTTAACACGGCAGGTTAATTAACTTAATGAATTTGAACAAATGTTGCCTTTTTGTTGAGTGTTATTTTAACATAAATTAGATCAATACTCAAAATCACGTTATTATTTCTAGATTTATTTTTAGATTTTAGACCAATACCACTCTCACTCAGTCAGCTGCTTTCATAGTAGCACTTCACCTTGTCAAGCAGACGTCTAAAGTTGAAATAAATTGGCAAAGAGATGTTTTTGAGATATCAGGGTGTAAAATGCGATTTAGCTCGGATAACGCAGCCATTGCTGTTTTGTTGTCCTTTATTGTGGAAAAATAGCCTTCTGGTTGGAAGTAAACTTTGTCGGACTGCAATAAGAAGGATTACTTGACTGTTCTTGATCCACCACTCAAGACTTTTTTTTTTTTTTTTTCATTGGACATTGAAGCTCAGCCAACTTTAGTTCTGACATCTTCCTTACACACTTCCTAGCTGCAAACATCATAGTCAAAATGGAGTCAGACATGAAATCTAGAATGTAACTTTTTTCGAGAAACAAAACCACGATTAATTACGTGTCTGAGACAGATTGGAATTTTCTTGGGATGGGCCAGGTTTTTTTTGTAGGAGCAGAACAGGAGAGGTTTGAGAATCCACTCCCATGTCACCCTCTAATTTGAACACATTTGTATTGTAGTTATGCAGCAGTCAAACACTGGTTGCAACGTCTAACACTGCATCAGTCTGCATTAACCTTTGAGTGACACGGTATTCCAACAACATACATATAGCCAATTACCAAGTTTTTCGAGTTGTGAGCTAAAATTTGTGTTACGAGCCAGCTTCCAATACTCAACCGTTTTTTGGCGTAACAAATGCCACAGTGAACATCGTAACATCCGCCCAGCATGTGTCTCACTCCGTGGCTAGTCAGACTTATGTGGAGATGTTTGATCACCAAGAATAATGCTGTACATTATATTTAATAAAACCAGTTTATTGCAGTACATTCTACTGTATTGTTTTTATACAATATTTGTTATTTATAAATTTATTTTTCCTATTTAAATACATGTGACCAAAAATAGCAATGGGTGGACCTGGAACGGATTAATGGCATTTCAATGGGGAAAATTCATTTAACATACGAGTAATTTTAGTTACACAAATACACACACACACACACACACACACACACACACACACACACACACACACATATATGTTTATATATGTATGTATGTATAGCATGCATGCTATATACTCTACATATGTTTAATAGCATTTAAATGAATAAATCATAATAAGTTCTTTTTTATTGTTATTCATCACTTAATAATATACTACTTGATACGTTTTTTGTTGGTTTAACAAATGATTTTTCAATAGCTGTTAATCAAATAGGGATCATCTTTACTGCCCCTTGAATTATAACACCCTACATCAACTTACCAAATGCCACTGACTCGGGTACTTGGGATCGTTGAAAATCAAGCTCCTCTTGGACCTGCGTAGAACGTTCTCCTGCGAGTGCCAGATCACATTAGGATGAGTGTCCAGTGTTTGGTGAGCTGCTGATGGGTGTTTGTCCGTGACCCTGCACAGCAGGTAGTGGCCATGGAGTTGTCCGATCTGCCCGTGGCTCTCGAGACCCGCCTCCAGCGCCACGCTTTCAGCCAGCGTGTCCAGAGAGTTTCCATGTGGTTCAGAACTGTGGTTCAGTTGCACTACCCATGAGCGCCCGGGTTCACAGGACGGACTTGAAATAGTCGGAGATTCAAGTAAGCAAAATGATAGTAGAGGGAGCGATGTCAGGAAGAGCAGGGAGGTGAAAAGGGGGAAGGGGGGTAATGCCATAGCAAACAGGTGCCACTTTCAATGCGGCTGCACCACATCAGCACCGGGCCCTGAAAAAAACATGAAAAAAAAAGAATGAAAACGCCCTAATATTTAACAAGCTAACAACAGTTAATCGATGAGGATTTTGAAATTCAAGGATGTGCAGTTACAGGTAACGGTGTGGAGTTTTTGCCTACTGGTTTTCCTATACTAACGATCTGGACCTACCAAATCGCCTGGCATACTCGGTATGCAGTTTCACACTATACAAAGAGTCTCTGTTTAAGCTGTTACTATAGAAACAATGAGCTATTCAAATCATCTTATTGTCATGAAAGAAATTCAATTGAACAGAATCCAGAGTTAAACTAAATTAAATACTGTCTTTGTTATCATTTTGGAATTTAATACAGAAATAATTACCTCCGCCCACCCCCAATAAGTATTTTATTTTGTCTTTATTGCAATTTATCACAGCATTTATAAATTACTGACAATATTGACAGCTGTTCCAATACGTATAGGTGTGGTAACTGACGTAAAACTGTCGTAAATCTGACGTTTTCAGTTCATAACGTTCAAAAACACCCGAAGGCCAAAAGTAAAAGTCACAAGACACAAAAGGAAGCAAACTATCCAGCATTTACATATAATAAAAACAACTAAATAAACAGCTTTCGCAATAACACCGGACTTCTGTGTTATTTACAGCGGCGTTTGAACCACACAGCACATTTCCTTACCATAACAAGCTAACCAGCATGTTAACTTGGTACCCATTTTTTTAAATCTGTTTTTACACCCTAATACGAACTAACCGCGGCATCCAAAGAACATATTATGATATATTACAACTACTATTGTCACCTTACCGTCAAATAAACTTTATACAGCGTTTATAGGGCCACATTTGTAATAAATAACACCACTTCCCTTGTACTTGTCCATACTAGCTTGACAGCTCAGCTGTTTATTTCCGCGTGTTTTCCGAATGCGTCATATCCGGTACCCCGTTGGCGCGCATTAGAAAGATGGCGCTGTTTAACAGAAAAAACAAAAAACAAAAACTAAATTAAAATAGTATTAATAGTATAATAGTAATACTAATACTAGTAATAGTATATATATATATATAATATATATATATATATATATATATATATATATATATATATATATATAGTTTTTGCATAGGGTTAAGCTCTACTTATTAATTTAAGAACATCCAGGACACTTACTATAACTAAACGCACAGTAAATGTAACAAAAACCATATAATATAATTCATGTCAAGATTCAATAACGTTCTATATGATTCATTACTGAAAAAGGGGTCGATACAGCTCAGGTTTCTGGAGAGAAATTTCCACAGGCTTCTAACTAAAAACTAATGCCTCCCGCTATAGAAGGGTTTCAGGAACGGACAATTAAATGTTGTTTAATAATCTGAGTTATCGATCTGAGAGATATCTAACAAGCTTTATTCCTACGGGAAGAGTGGAGAACCTAAGTCATTTAAATATTCATAATTGATTATAAAAGTATATGGAAACCCAGGCTGGGAATTAAGAGCTGGTGTAATGTTACCGCAATGTGTGTGTGTGTGTGAAAGTGGAAGAGAAAGAGTGCAAGAGAATGAGACAGAGAAATCCATCATCATTCAAGAATGTATAGCAAAATAGCAATAATGCTATAAATTATATATAAAAAAAGTAAATAAAATAAATTGATCAGAATCAGAAATAATACAAAACCATTGAACTTTAGGATGTGATGGCGTTATGTGAATATACAAACGCTGTTGATCCATTTACCTAATCGCTGCGAATAATTTACTAACTAGAGAACATCTAACTTAGTTGAATTGTGTAACTGAGGGTACCATGTATAAAAAGTATACAATGGTTCATTCCAGCTGTTATCAGGATTTAAAATGACTTAATTCTTTCATTATTTTGCAACCAACAACTAACATAAGCTAGTTTACATGTAAGAAATAAAGCTAATAATGTTGCGGTTACAACTGGGCAGTTTAAAACTGGGATTTTTTTCCTTTAAATCCAGTTATTTTATAATTATTATTATTTGATACCATATTACAGCTTCGATTCCTGTTCTTATCACATCTTATCACAGGCCGTTACACTGGCTGCCAATTACATTTAGGATTGATTTTCTAGTACTGTTAGTCGTTTATAAATCCCTCAGTAGGACCTAAATACATTTCCGATATGCTCACTGTATATTAACCAATCCGAGCACTCAGATCATTAGGATCCAGTCAGTAAGACATACAGGGGAGTCCCAGAGGAGATCAGATGTGCCAAATCTAGACTCAAAACACACCTATTATTTAGTATTTACTGAATGAGAAAACCGACTATAATAATTTTATATTAACAGTTTTAAAGCTTTAATATTTTAATTTCTCTGTTTTAAAGTTAATTCTGTGTATAAAATACACTGTATAAATAAACTTGCCTTAACTTTTCTTGCCTAAGTGACAAATTTTGTGTTTTAAGATGCTGCTGCAAAACCACTTTAAGTTATTTCTTGTCTGGTTGACCTGGCCAAAGTGTTTTTTTTTTTTAATGGAGTCACTGAGATCACATTTTGTTCTCATTTTGATGTTTAATGTCAACATTTCATAAAGCTCTTGGCCTGCATTTCTCTGCAGGATTGTAATGCGTTTTACTGCTGAAACACGACCACCTGGTTAAATAATTGTGTGAATGATTTTTTAAATTATAAATATTATATAAAATGGAACACAACTAAAGACGTTCTCTATCTTCCCAAGATAGCATCAACCCAAGAACACCCAAAACCAAAGGACGACGATTTGTTTGCAAATCCACTTTTATTTAAGTTCATTGATATATTTTAATTAGATTTTTTTTCTCCATAACAGCAAGAATGAAATCAAGCATTAAAAGCCACTTTTTTTTTTGAAAGGTTTTTGTAATGTAGCATTCAGATCCAACGATGACCTGCGTCTAATGTTTGGACCTTTTTATAAACTGAAGTGGCAGGATACTGCCTTGTTGTGATTAATAGATGACTGTGAATCCTTTAGTTAAGTATGGCTTAAGACTGTCGTGTCAGTATGGTGATAGCAGGCCATTATGAGTGCATGCTGAAATGAGGCTAAATTACAAAAACCTGTTTTTTTTAAACCATTTTTTTTTTCTTCCTGAAAGCACTAAATAATAAAATTAGCTGAAACAAACTGCAGCTTTAGACAGAATACATTATTAATCACTACAAGCAGAAACAAACCAGAAGTTGGAGTTTACAATGTGTCATCAACTCAAATGTCCACCTGTAACCCATGAAAAAAAAAAAAAGAAGAAAAAAAAAAGAACGCGCAAGCCTAACGGGTAATCCGGGCTCGAGTCGCGAGCGAGCAGGAAACGCGTAAGCACAATCAACTTTGGTAACACGGAATCCATTTGGCAACTCAACGTAGACGCGAAACATTTTCCTAACTTAACACCACAGGTACCCCATACTTCAGAGTGCCAAAGAATTTCAGTTGTTGATCCATCATCTACTTTTAAATACGACGGATGAAAAGAAAGATCTTACTTATAGCTATGATGTACAGTTGTTATTACTCCATAAGAGCTCAGACCCTCCATGAGGAAACGCTCTCTAGGAATCTATTATTATTATTATTTTTTTTTGTTGTTATCCACTTGTGTTTTTTTGTCCTTTTTATTTTTTTTGTAGTCTGTTACATTAATATTACAAAGTATACTGTAAATAAGTTGTATAACATGGTTGTTTATTCGGTATTACTTGGTGAAGTTTTCTTGTGGTATATGTTACGTCCTTTAACATGCAATCCTCAGGGAAAAAGAAAGAGAAAATCTGGTTGGTTGTTATCAGATTAGACCTGCCATTCCTGATCCTGCTTCCGAGTTCGGCCTATTTTACTATTGATTCTTCCCACTGAGGCAGCGTTACAGAAAAACTGAGGTTTAAGATCAGGATCAAGGTTAGGATTTGAGTTAGGAAAGGGAGTTTGGGTTAAGACCAGATGGCTTTTGTCACACAGGGCCTTGCTCTGGAGGATGAGATCCACCTCCAACCTGAAAGCTTTCCGGCAAGCTACAAGCCGCTGACATAAAAAAAGCAAAGCGACGTTTTACGTTTTTTATTTTTCCCCGTTTGGAAATCTGTGTCACTTTTTTTGCGAGCAGCCTGACTTTCTGTATGTGTGTGTGTGTTTATTTAATATCATTAACAAAATTCCTCGTATTTATAGACATTTTTTTATATTCAAAATAATCTCAATAATATACACGATTCTTTCTTTTTTCACTATGTACAGAAGTGCAAAAAAAGTCAACTTTTATCCCGTTCTTCCCCGACGTTACCTACAAAAAAGGAATTTCCTTTTTTTTTTTTTTTTTTTATCGGTTTAACACACACGCCCTCTCGATTCAATCTACCACATCACCATAACATACCCAGCGTTTTTTTTTTTCTAGACGTCTAGGGAGATGGGAAAACACTCGAACGATAGTTACTATTTTTGAAACGAATACAGTAGAAAACAACCTTTAACATCTACAAAGAGCTTTATCTCTCTCTCATTCTCTCTTTAATTAAAACGACTAATTACAAACCAGAAGATCAGTTCAAATATTATTCCGATATCAGCTATGGGTCACGCCACAGCAGCTATTCCACTTATAGTAACTATTTCCTCATCGTAAGATATATTAATATAAAAGATGTTTCTTCGAAGGTTTTGAAAACAAAAACAAGAAAATCTTTCTGAAAAATAAAAATAGTTTTACTCAAAACGCTAAGATTCGTTACTGCATAACTTTAGAGCGGAGTATAGCGTGAAGAACGCAAAACCAGCAAAAGGAACGAAAATGAGAACACGTTATCATTATATGTTTCACACCCTAAAACAAAAGTTCAATCTTACCGGACAAATTGAATACTGAAACAGTAGCCGAGTTTAGTTACAACAGAACGTTTTGATATTTAATGAACAATTTGAAAAAAAAGTAGACAAATGGGAAACTGAGCATCAACATGACCTAATGGTGGACTTGGATGTTGAAATAATGAATCATACAATCATTAAAATCCTGCCCTCGGATGGAGCACTGCACTCTCATCTCTACACCCACATGGTGTCAAGGTTGTATATAATGAGATGAATACTTTATTCATCTCATTTATTTATCTTCTATACCTGCTTATTCCCTAATTCGGGGTCACAGGAACCTGCTGGAGTCTATCCCAGCCGTCTGTGAAAGGGAGAAAGGCAGGAGGGGGACATTCTGAACAGGTCGCCAGTCCATCACAGGGCCACACTCACACCTATGGCCAATTTAGAATCATTAATCAATCTTACATACATGTTTCTGGACTGTGGGAGGAAACCAGAGAAGCTGGAGTAAACCCAGGCAAACACAGGGAGAACATGCAAAACTCCGTACAGAAAGACCCCTGCAGGGGAATCGAATCCGGGACATTCTTGGGGTGAGGCAACAGTGCTAACACTAAACCACCATGCTGCCCATCTGTCTACTTTTATACTTTTTTCCTGTTTTTTATTTTTAACCGCTCAGCATATTTGACCTCATTGTTCTGTCCATCACACAGGACCAAAGAGAAAATAATATTAATAATAATAATAATAATAATAATAATAAAAAACCCAAATACAGTACACCTACATCCTCTTATCAAACGTAAAAATAAAACAGTAAAAATATCGCACAGAAAATTAATACTATTTTCTCGTATTTTCCGTTTCCTTTTATGAAATTATAACCTGTTCACTTTCCTCGATCACATACACAACCCCCCCAAAAATTAAAAAAAATCCTATCAGGAACGTGTAAATGGGGTCTTAGTAAGTTTTAAAAACCTGAAAATATGAATTTATTTTAATAAATAATTTTTTTAAACAAGGCTGGAATTAAACAAATTTTTCAGTATTGTGTCGATTTATGGCTAGTTAACGAAAGAACAAAACAAAACAGAACCAGACAACACATTATAGACTTAAAGGCATTAGTAATACAAACACGTAACACTTCTATAATAAATCTATTCTATCCTTTTTTTTTTTTTTTTTTTGGAAATTCTTTTGGATACTGTTACTGTTTATACTGATATTGTTTATGGCACTTGATGTGGAACCGGCAACATGAAGATCGACACTTCGATGTGCTTCGAAAAAAAAGGAACACTGCTGTGTTTAAGATCTCAAACATTCAGTTGTCATTTTTGCACGTGTGTGTATGTATGTATGTATGTATTTATGTATGTACGTATATATGTGTGTATGTGTGTGTCCTCATTTCCCGGCACCTTTTTTTTTTTTTTTTTTTTTTTTTTTTTTTTTTTTTTTTTTTTCAATCGGTTCTTATAAAAGATCTTCTCACAAATGATGGAACACAGCATGCACGATATTTAGTCAGACACGACATTCTTTCTTTGACATTATTCGAAATGAAAAGTTTTCAAGGTGCACCGTGGTTTGTAAACCTTAAAATGAAACAAAACCACCCCCCGAAAAACGCCCTCTATCCCTGAAACCAAACACAAACCAGAAAAGATTTGTACCAATACAAAAACAAAAAAAAAACCATGTCAGGCGACACCACTGTGTGTTTTTCGTCACAGAAATGGTTCACACATGCGTCACACCACCCGACAACTCAAAAAAAAAAATATAACCAAGTTTTTTATCCTTTTGTTTTTTCCCTATTATATCAAATCCTTAACAGTGTTAGCATGCGTGTTTCTGTCATTCCAGAAAAGGGTGACTTTTTTTATCTACTGTTGCTCTTGGTTTGGTGTGAATTCGGACGGCACACGAACACACTGGTGATCTGAAAGAGAAAAAACAAAACCCCAAATTAGTGCTAATATTTAAATGACCCTTAAAATGACATTGATTTTGAATTTTTAGAATGTGTGTGTGTGTGTGTGTTTAATTTTCTCATGTGTGTGTGAGCAAACTTACTTTTTTGAAGTCCTACATCTGAGTCAGGTATTTGTGACTATTCAGATGATCTGCAGATATTACCGGAATCTAGATGTGGGGGTAAAGAAAAAAAGTAAAAAAAAAAAACCCCACTATGATGCTTAAGAATTAACTTGTATTTTCTGGACTAAAATGATTTATCATTAGATTTAGGACACTTGCAATTAAGGAAATTTACTGTACTACTCGTATTTTATTATAAACTTTTGGCTTTACAGATTCATAAATTCTGTTTTTTTTCTGTTTGGTGTATTAAAACACTTGCGAATGATTCTGCTGCTCAGGAATTAATTGGTTGTCAAATGTTATTAAGCATCTCATCCAATTTCTAATGACTCTCTCTCTACCTACAGTAGTATAGCCTTTTCTTTAACCTAAAAGCCAACGTTTTTACCAACTAAAATTAAAAAGTATTTTTAACACACTTTCAACCTGATTATTTCTTTCTAAAACAGCAAGTTTGCTCACTAGGGATGTGTTTTTTAATGGTGGATTTTGTATTGTTACTTCTGTTCTATGACGATGTTCGTTCTTAAAAGCGCTATAGAAATAAACCTGAATTGAATTAAATGTCAAGTTTTTCTTTTTTTTTTTTTTTACTTTTTATCCATTTGTAGTTACATTTTACACACATCCACAAAACAAGTTTTCATGAATAGGCATTAAAAACTAAACTGCGGCTTGGATCCAAATACTGCCGTCCAAATACTGACACTGGAGACTCCTTACATTGAAAAATATATATTTTTTAATGTTAATTATGATTTTCTGTTCAATTCTCTAAAGAAACACCAATTTACTGTAAAAGAAAAGAAATCAATTAATTATTAATAATATAATATTATATATAATATAATATAATATAATATAATATAATATAATATAAATGTGTTATACTTTCTAACATTTATATAAAGTTTAAATTGTTTAAAAAAAATAATAAAAACCGTTAATTGTCTTGAAAGAATTCAAATATATACATACACAAACATTTTATATATATAATATACACATATATACATATATATATGCAGTATATACTAAACTTGAAATAAAAATTTGTCCAAAATCTTTGTTCTTGTTTTATAAAAATTTTTTACATTTGAACCCAATTTGCTTATCATCCAATCACATGACAGCTACCATGCCAACCTCACATAAAGTTAACAACACATTGTTTGGTCCTGCTGTGTCACAGCGCAGCGTCACACACTCAGATGAAAAAGTGCTATCTGCCCTTTTACACAAATAAGCTCACTGATTGGTCAAAGCAGGTAGAGTATTTAAGAGTCAAGGGACGGAGAGAATTTTTAAAATCAGATTTTTTTTTTTTTTTTTAGGTGAGAGGTCAGTCTGAATGAGAAACAGATTTTACATAAACGCTGGTGAGTAAACAGAGCATGAGACACGATGTACGGTTAATAATTGCGTTTACATGCAGGTTAATGGGATGGAGGTCAGTACGGATGCTACGATGCAGGCGGTCACATCCATCACATCCTCTCTCTCTCTCTCTCTCTCTCTCTCTCTCTCTCTCTCTCTCTCTTTTTCTCTCTTTTACACACATATACACACAAACTGGAAACAGCACAGAGACACTACAGCACTAATGAGAGGCAGAGGGAAAGCCGTAAAGGAGCAAACCTGATTGGCTGTGGCTGTTGCGAAGGGAACACTTGTGGCGGATGTGGTTGCTGCTGACACAGCGGCTGCTGAAGCACCGTGCATCATGGGAACTTTTTGGAGGGAAAACCAATAAAACCAAAATGAACAGCGGGATGTGACATCTATACGATTACTGTCAGTGACGGCGGGTGAGCGTGGTTCAAAGCGTTTAAGGGGTTACGGCAGAAAAAAAAAAAAAAAAAGCTCAAAGCCATGCCATAGATGAGGTCAAAGGGCACATTAGTAGGGTGTCATGCCACCATTGCAAGGAAGCAACGTAAAACTTCTAAATGAAGCCAAATGAAATGGAGCATAAATGGATCATTTTTACAAGAATGTTTTAAATACTTTTTCTGATTTCTGTCATGTCAGTTACAGGTTTATAAAAAAAGAACACAATTTAAACTAAAACTTTTTTCTTTTTTTCTCTAATTCTAGTTAAACATCAGCTTATTAACACAGCAATATGACATCCCGTCCCTCTGATGCACAATGTCTCACTAAATGGAGTGAATAAAAAAAATAATAAACAGACTTAAAGTTTATCAAGTAAGAAAGCCGGCACCTACCAACACTCGCTGTGGGTGTCATGCACAATATTGAGCCTGCCCATCATGCATTGCAACAGGATGTGAAGTGGAAAGGCAGAAGGTGGGAAGGGAAGGAGAATCAACACAACCCATCGCACGTGCCGTTAGAACGGGAGCAAACAGATAAGGAGAATAACGTTATTGGAACAGAAGAGTAAAAAAATCATTAAAACATCACAAATTGAATGATGATAAAAATGATCGTTAAAGTGAATACATTATTTCACCATGGCACATTCCATTAGGGCAAAAAATATTAGTAAATATCACATGGGAAGAGCTACAAGTGAGGCTTGTTGAATAATTAGATTGTCCTGAGAACTCTAGTAATATGTCATTTGATTGTCTGGGATGCTAGAAACTAGTTCGTACACTGCATTCAATATGGCTGACCATAAAAACAAGCATGTTATATTAATTATTATTATTATTATTATTATTATTATTATGATTATAGAAAGAACTGTCTTTTTAATCTAAAATGGTCCAGTGATACATGCTGATGGACATGCTGTGACAATTAAAATAACAACAGAAATTAAACAATTGTAAAATAGGAAGTAGGAAATCAGATTTTCATTGGGTTTCAGGAGGAAATAATATTAAACGATTTAAAATGTTATAATTCAAATTTAAGACAAATAAAAATAAACAGAAATTCTGGATTTGAAACTCCACAAAAAGAATCACTGCCATGTTCATGTTTTGTTATGTTGTGGTTTCTTGTTCAGGTTCTTTGTTAATTTCTTGTCTTTTCAAGTGATTCGCCTGTCCATATGTCATGTTTAGTTTTTGGTTCTGTCTTGTGATTGGTTTATTTTGGTCATGTGTCCCTTATTGTGTTCAGGTGTTTCTTGTTTAGTTGATTGTTCCCCTAAGTTAGTTTGTGTATTTATACCCCTGTGTTCCAGTTGTTCCAGTATTTAAACCCCCTCTTGCTTTGTTGCTTGTCACGGTTGGTGTCTATGTCATGTCATGTCATGTCATGGTTCATGTTCTAGTTTTGTCAGGTCAGGTTGTGTTAGATTAGTTTCAAGTTTTTGTTTTTTTCTGTGTTTTTCAATTTGTTTCTCTGTTCATTTGTTATTTCTATAATACACTGTATTTGCATCCCAACTTAATCTCATGACTCATGACACTCCTTTAATGCATCCTCACATTGTATTCACATCACGTAACACGCTATGACACAAAAAACTATCCACATACAGTATCATGATCTGCAGAAAACCTCAAATTAAACCTTAAAAAAATGACTTAAACTAAAGTAAAAAAAGGGAAAACAACATGAAGTCATTTGTGAATAAAAATGAAAATAATCTCCAATAAAGCATCCATAAATATCTACTGTAAATATAGGACACAGTGATTAATATAGTGATTAATAAAAGTTTAAGAAAACAGGAGTGGTGTAGGGAATAAAACCCTGGGGGTCATGCTGGTACAGGAAAATATCAACAATGGGGTGTTAAAAGAAAAAAAAAAGTATAATGTTTCTTTATAATTAAATTTTAAAGCTAATTTAAGAGCTAATATTTAATTTTTATACAGTGCAGTAGGTTGCCAACATTTACAGTTATTCCTATATTAATTTACAGTTACTCACCCTCCTGATTATGGTTTCACTTTAACAGCTACAGTACACACTGGCTGCTCCCATAGTTTTGTTTTGGTTTTTATGTCTCTTTTCCTCTTAGTTAAAAGAAAAACTGGAGATTTCCCTAAGTCTAAAATGTCAAACTGACCCTGTTCTCCATAGCTAAACCTTACAACTGACGGCGGGACGTCTGGGAGCCCTGGCCACTTTGAATAGCTAAGGATGTATGACTGACAGTAAGACGAATGACTAAGTGAGTGAGAGGAACAAGAGAGAGGGAGAAAGAGGGAGAGAGAGAGAGAGAGTAAGGGGGAGCGAGTAAGAGAGAAGGAATAGGTAAGTACGAGGGGAGATGGAGAGTGAGAGAGAGGGAGAAAGTGTAAGTAAGTGAAAGGGGAAAGGAAAGTGGGGAGAGACAGAGTAAAAGAGAGAGAGTAAGGGTTGAGAGAGTGAGTGAGTGAGGGGGGCTAAGGGGAGAGAGTGAGTGAGTGAGGGGGACAGAGTAAGTGAGGGGGAGAAAGTGAGTAAGTAAGGTGGAGAGTAAGAAATGAGTGTGAGATATAGTGACAAAGAGTGAGTGAGTGGGTGAATGAGTGAGAGGGAAAGAGAGAGAGAGTAAGGGGAAGAGAGTGAGTATGGGGGAGAGTGAAAGAGTTCATGAGGGGGAGAGTGAGAGAGTAAGTAAGAGATATAGTGGGAAAGAGTGAGTGAGTGAGTGAGTGAGTGAGTAAGTGAGTGAATGAGAGGGGGAGAGAGACAGTAAGGGGGAAAGAGTGAGTATGGGGGAGAGTGAGAGAGTGAGTGAGGGAGAAAAAGTGAGAGAGAGCGTGAGGGAGAGAGTGAGTGGGTGAGGAGGAAGAGTCAGTAAGTGAGGGGGGAAAGGAGAGAAAGAAATAAAGAAAGAAAGAAAGAAAGAAAGAAAAAGTGAGTGAGAGAGTAAAAGAAAGCGAAAGTCAGAGAGTGAGAGAAAGAATGAGAAAGTGAGATTTAAGACTGATTGCAGAAAGTCTAGGAATTTTGGCTGCTTTAAATAGCTGTGGTCCGGATAAGAAAATGTTTGACTGACAATGATATTACATGTTGCGCTGCGTCCCATGTTTAGGGACATGGAAAAGTTCCTACAATAACAGACTAGTAAAATCGTTCATTTACGAACATCTCAAAAAATTTAAATAAAAAAAAGTAGTACAAATTGTTTCTAATTTAAGGACCAAATGAATCATTGGCACCAATGTAAAAGTCTGTCTCTCGGAAATCCTCTACACTTCAACCAATCAGAGGACGACCTCAAAACTCTAGAAGTGTTTTAGTTAAGTGTGCTATATCAGACTAAACTGACCCTGAAAACGCCTTCCAACACCCCACCCCACCACACACCACCCTACCCAACCACACAACACCCCACCCCACATCACCCACAATTACATGTTTTGAGATTTTCTGCAGATTTCGGCATATTTTCCCTTAAGTGTAACAGGTGCACTTTTTCTCTTGCCTAAATGTAATGCAAGGAAAAAGGAATCGGATCTTTTAGAGGAGGGATAATCCTGGATTAGTGTCTGTAAGAATTTCTAGAGTGCCAGAGAGCCACTACTCAGCTCTTAAAAGACTCTTAACCCTTAATTACACCACTATGAGCCTAAATTCCACTTCACTTGTGAAATCAGATAAGAGTCTGTGCCAAGTAAATAAACGAAAGACTCTTTGCATAATCGACATCTAAAACAGAATGAATAGATCGAGAAAACATGTTTAACAAATATTACAAATAATAATTGTTTATATTAATAACTTTTAGGAGGCATTTATAGAACATTTACGGGAAGAGTCTTGATTATAACAGTCAAATTTTCCTACAGAATGGAGAAAGCGAGAAGAGGAGAGAGCATGAGTTAGAGAGAGTCAGAGGGGGAGAAAGAGAGAGTAAGTGGAGGACAGGAAAAGACAGACTGAGAGAAAAAGAGTGAAGGAGAGAGAAAAAGAGAAAGGAAGAGGCAGAAAGAGAGAGAAAGAGAGAGAGAGTGAGAGAGACAGCGAGAGAGAGAGAGAGAGAGAGAGAGGGAAGAGAGAGACAGGCGGTGGGGGGGATAAGAGATAGTGAGAGGGGGAGAGAAGGAGAGTAGAAGAGAGTGACAGAAGGAGAGAGAGTGAGAGAGAGAGAGAGAGAGAGAGAGAGAGTAAGAGAAAGTGAGAGTGAGTGAGTGAGTGAGTGAGAGTGAGTGAGTGAGTGTGAGAGATAATGAGAGAGTGAGAGAGAGCATTAGAGAGAGAGACAGAGTGAGAGTGACTGAAAGTGAGAGCGAGTGAGAAAGTGACAGAAAGTGAGAAAGAGAGAGCGAGAGAAAGAGTGAGAGAGAGTGGAAGAGTGACTGAGGAAGAGGGTCAGGTGACTGACTGCCTAAAGCTTCTGTAACTTGTTAAATAAATTTGAGTAAAATGAAATAAAAAAGCAGCAGGATTTGGAATTAAGTTAAAAGGCAGTTGTTGGCAACCTGCTGTGATTTTGGAGGAATAAATCAGTCTGAATTGTTCTTTTATAGACAAATTATTTAACAAGCTGATAGTTGTAGCTCTTTAATAGTCCTATTCTCTATCCACACCGCCATCCGATTGGTCAGTATATTGATGACAGCGTTAAAAAAAAAAAAAGAGGTGAAAGTGGGTGTGGCCTACCTGATGGTATGAAAGCCGCCTGTTGGTGGAACTGCATGTTGGTCAGGGCCTGTTGGTACTGGAACATGCCAGTATTGAACATAGCCTGTGGCACCGTTGGTTTTTTTCAAGTGCGGGTCTCTTTGGTAATGGAGGCAAAACAGATGGAATCCCCTGAGTCACAGAACACGAGGGGGGAGAGAGAGAGAGAGAGAGAGAGAGAGAAAAAGAGAGAGAGAGAAAATGGAGGGATGGAAAATTACTTATGAGAGGGAATAAAAAATACAGTCAGCAAGATTAAAGTATATGATAATAAATAATAAAAATATTACTACAATTGATTATTTTCGGTAAAGCATGAATTGTATTTTAAAGTGGAGGCTTTGGAGCTTTCTTTAAATGTGTAAGGCAAATAATAATAATAATAATAACAATAATAATAATAATAATATAAATAATAATAGTAAACTGCACTGCAAGCTCCGTGATCAAATATATAAGCAACGTTAACTGATATTAGGTTTTGCACTACGCCCCCAAAACAGCTGCAAAGTTCATGCAAACTATATAAGAAGGGCAATAAATTCTGTCTAAATCATCTACAAATGTTCACACCTTGGTTTGTCTCAGCAGAGGTGATGAACTGACTGCAACTACTAAAATTTCAACCCAAAAAAAAATGTTCCATGCGCTCATCGATATTCATTCATATCGAAAGCAGATTTGGTTCGAGTTCGATGCAGTGGCGCAATCAATTAATCACCCCTTGTTTTGCTTTATGACATAGTTTTTTTTTAACGTTTTAGTTCATTAAAAGTTTCTATAACAGAGCTACATGCCAAGCTAAAAGGTGAAAGGACATAGTACCAGGTCAAAGGTTGCCTCGAGGGGTCGCTTCAGTGATTTGACAGCCGACTGAGTCTTAATTAGCAGGCAGCGAGCACATGATGGCAATGGGCCAATGGGGGTCAAGCGCATTAACATAAACAGCAAGCAGAGGTGCATCATGGGGCAGCAGTGCAGTTTGGGTAGGTGAGAAATGAAAAAAAAAAAAAAAAAAAAAAAACAAAAGGAAAAAAAAAAAAAAAACAAATCACCAGAATGCAATATACAACAAATAACAAGACTAAGGCATGCACAGTAATGACAATTAGTTACTAAAAGGACTATAATGTCATGTGACAAGGGTTACTGCGCTACAGAATAATTGCTCATAACAGCACGACAGTCTTTCTCATAAAGCCTTGCATTCATTTCCATGAATAAATGATTTACTTTAGTTTAGTAAACTGTTTAACATATAAAAGTGCTTTTGCTGCTAAAGACAGATTAAAAATAAAAACAAGGGATACAGAAAAGGTCCAAAAGTCTCAATTCACTACAAAATAATGTCCACAGCGCCCAAAATTATGGAACACTTGAGTAGGTTTGTAATAGAACGTACCTCCCGATCGTATGAATTCGGATGTAGTAGAGCCACCATGTTGATATGGTCATGTGACTTACAGTATGTTGTCACAACAGCGTTCAAATTTAAAGTCAGATGATGATTTATAACAACTAGTGCAATAACGTTTTTTTCTATTTATTTTTTTTATTAAGTACTTAAAGTACACGCCGCTTCAACGCTTTGTTTAATTAAGACAAATTAAACTTCTAAAAAAAACCCCCAAAAAACAAACAAAAGAACCTAATTCAATACAAATGATTCGTTATTAGAAGATTTGGAATTTTGGACCCACTGTACATTGAAGATATTTCAATTCAAACATTTTAGTCTGCAGTTATAACACAGTTATAACAGGTGACAAATGCGTAGGGTTAAGCGATCACACCAGCTTCTCTACAGCTTCTACATTAGCATGAGACTGCATTACCGCCACCAAGGCTAAGGAATATGTGCTGTTTTCTGCTGTTACATTTCTAAGAAATAAGTAAGAGGAGGAGCAGAGCCTAAGATGGCGCTTAAGAAACAGGCAAGAAGTGGGTACAACTGGGGACTGGCACCGACCTACCATGGCAGCGGCAGCGGCCGCCTGGTTGACTTGGTGCTGCGCGGCTTTGATCTTAGCCTGCAGGTGTGCCGGAGGGTGGAAGTACTTGCACTTGTCGCGCGAGCAGCGGCCCTTGATGTAGTCCATGCAGACAGTCACTGTATTATCATTGGTGTCGATCATGGCGCTGTCCGATGGGTGAGCGAAGCGGCAGTCATTCTCACCTCTCGTACAGTTACCTCTCTGGTACTCCCGACACACCTGGAGAGACAGACAGAGAGAGAGAGACAAAGGGAATAAAAGAGAGAGAGGAAAAGACAAAGAGAGAGAGACAGACAGACAGACAGACAGAGAAAGAGAATGAGAAAGATAGACATAGCAGGGAAAAAAAATCATAATAGAGGGTCACAAAAGGGTTTGAAAAAAAGTAAAAAAGATAGACACAGATAGATAGATAGATAGATAGATAGATAGATAGATAGATAGATAGATAGATAGATAGATAGATAGATAGATAGATTGATTGATTGATGGATGGATAGGACTGATCCGAAGCTAAAGCTAATAATAATTGTAGGTTTGGTATTCCTTTTTTGGTAAATGTACTTGACTTTTTAGGCCAGATAAAATAACACTTTGATGCTTAGCCAGTAGGGGGCAGACACCACATGTGATTCGCCCTTGTAGGCAGAAGGGGTTTACCTGAAAGACCTTATCTTTGGCTATGTTCAAAATCATCACACACACACAAACACACACACACACACACACACACACACACACACACACAGAAATATAGGGTTAACCTTTTAGATAGTTGGTTATTAGTAGAAATGCCTAGCAGGTTATTTCCAAGGAAAACTGCTTATTTGTTACATTGTATTAAACATTAAAAAAAGACTTATAAATAAACCTTTACACAAAATTTAGAACTACTTTTTCTATCCTAAGCCATTAAAAATTACTTTTTCATTTTACAAATGATTCAATTTTATTTTTTGTCATATACAAATACAAATATATTTTTTTGGACAGAAATTTCATGACATTATTAATAATGTGTATTAATTTTTGTAAGATATTAGAGAAATTAGCAAAAGAAAGAAAGAAAGAAAACATCATGGCCATACGACACTGAGCTACAAACACCATGTGTGAAAGCTAGTCGGCTTTCACACGTTTTATTTCTCCTATACTACAGCAATCTGTCAACGATTTCATGCACTTTCCTCAGATTATAGTTACATTTATAGTTTTGTTATATACCAAGAAACAATTTTGAAAAGTTTTCTGGAGAAAATCCTATCTAAACATCTCTTTTTATCTGCATATTAGCTACAAAACCCTGTACCAAGCCGGCTGACTAAAGATCAATCGATGTTTGGTTTCACTAATATTATTAAGCAGTTTTTTAAATATTGGATATCAGTTTTGTTATTTTAGATCCACCGATATGTCTTGTGGGCGTTTTAATGAATTGCACTCGAGACTAGAATGATGTCATTGCGTTGTGTGGTGAGATGAGTCAACAGGTGAGGTAACATGAGTTCATCTAACGTAACAGCAAACAATGCTCTACACTAAAACTTTGCTTTTGCTTAATAATTAGCACTTATTATCAAAGCGTTTCATATTTTAATTAAAATAAATAATAAATAAATATGCAAATAATTAGCATCCGTTTTATAATATCAAACAAAGTTAGTCGATAGCTTAGTCCTATTCGAGTGATTGTCGAATATTTGAAATAAAAATGGGACCAGATTTACTTTTCATCAACTACTACAACAAACAAGGCAAATTTCAAAGTCAAAGTTAGACCTAGATATGACTTTGACCTGGATTTGATCGGATGTAATTCTACACTAGAAGCAGATCTATCTTTCTGGTCTAACATCCGTTCCCTCTTGTGTGAAACGTTGAAAAAATAACAGCCATTTTTTGACCTTTTGTTTTCCAGGTGTCCCCTGTACCAGGCGTCAAAAATTCAACGCTTTAAAATGTTGGCAGTTTTGCCATTATGATGTTTGTCACGTGCTGGAGAACCCATGACCACCGTGGGACATTTAGATCTGACCCCAACCTGACACTAAGCAGCCTCGATTCCTGAACGACGTCATCGTTTGACTGATGTCAGACAGAAAGCTAATGAAATCTGCCGGGCACTCGCATCGCTCTCTAGCTCAGGCTGCTTTTTAAAGAGACGGAGGCAGCCTTGTTGTCAGGCAGACACTGCGAAGCGGGGTGGTGGAGGAGGGGTGCGATACAGTGAGAGATGAAGAGAGAGAGAGAGAGAGAGGAGAGAGAGAGAGGAGAGACAGTGGGCACCACAGAAAGAAGACCAGATAAAAACGATGAAGGGTCACAGAAGGTTTGTAAAAGTGTTACAGAGCTGAGTGGATGGAGAAAAGAGAGAATCCGAGAGCTGAGGAATAAATGTTTTTGTTTCTATGGAGATGTGGTAATCAAGATGAGGACTTCTTTTGGCTTGACTTTTAGCACTGTTGGCAAACACCTCGGCCAGTGACGGGCCAGAGTGATGGGCGAGACGGAGAGAGCAATCGAAGGGCATTTTTTTAGTCTCGCTTTGTGTTGTTTTTCCTTCGCTGTCTGGAATTTTGGGCAAATGGTGACTGTATTATGTTCAAGTAAAATTCGATCTTATTTAATACTAAATAAACAAGTGCCATCCAGTTCAAGTCTCTAAACGGTTCTTACTCCATAATTTTGAGGAAGTCCTTAAAGGGGAAATTGGGTATAAAATAAAATAAAAAAATAACATATAGAAAGATTTCTTTTCCCGGTATATACAATATGCTACAGATTACTATAGAAATCAAAACGTTTAAACACCGAGATCATAATCGTATCCCACAACGTTTCATCCTTGTCACTAAATTGAGATTTTATTTTATGTATTGATTTCCCTCAGATAACCACCTCTCCTGAGAGACAGGATGATTACTGCAGCTCTATCAAAGAAACAGTACACGCCATATTGTCTCGCAGAAGATAATTCAACAAACGTTGCTGTAATATTCATTCGACACCTTGGCAGGCGAAATAGTGCTTCCGTTTTCCAGATATTTCACACATCAGGGCTGTGAACGAATCCGGTTTCCCCTGTAGACTTCGAGTGCACTCAGAGCTGAACCTGTTTATTTTGTAAATGATATATATTGGAGTTGAATTTGGCCAGCAGGAGATTCCAAAGCTCCCAGAACCGAATAGTGCTTCATTATTCTCAGTAGATTTAACAGCCATTTAACTTCAGGAGGGTTAAGCAGGCTTGTTTTTTTTTTTTTTTAACATTGACCCCCACATTTAAGCTCCTTACATTGCTAATTTCTTTCGTTGGTCAGCGGAGACTCTTGTATAGCACTTTTTAGCACTAATTAGCACGCTCTAATCCGCGTGTTCTCATCCACTTCCCAACGGCATCCTTTCTGCTGACAGCGATCTCCTGTCGGTGCATGAATTATGCACAGGATTGACTTGCTGTCCAATTAATAGTTATGGGCAAACAGCAGTGGGTGGAATTAGTGATGTGTTTCGGATTTATCTACATGACGACTGTTCAAAGAATAATGAGCTGTTCTTTCGGCGTTTCAGTAACCTCAGAATGTGTCAGACATCATGGCAGGATCCGACGCCCGAATCCATGTATCATCCTTGCTCTGTTTGTTCAAGTGTGTTTAATGAAGAATTTATGTTAATGAAATATGATTTGTCCGACGAACGAATACCATATTGGGTAATTAAAGCAAATAAACAGGAACTCTTGAAACAATACATACTATAAGAAAGCCTTTGATTTTTTTTCTTTTTTTTTTTTTTTTTTACAGATGATGACTGCTGATTGAATGAGTGAGGTATTTATTTTTTTTTTAAAGCTTGATGAGCAAAGGAACACTTGAGATAACCGAGAGGCAGCATCGAAACTGTGTTTGTAATGCATCTAATTACATATCTCGAGCTACAGCTGCTAATAAATAAACAAAAAGCATAAGAGTCCTGTAACTATGAGTCATGGATATAATCTCCGTTTGCCTAGTGGGCTTTATTTTTACTCTGCTAATGACTACAGTTTTAATTGATATTTTGAAAGCGGGGTTTTCACTATCAGTTACACAGATTTTCTTTTCTTTTAATTAGTCATAGATCACAGAAATGAAGCGCAAATGGATCACATTTTGCCTATTTTTTTACTTTGTCCTTAGTGACTTCCATTCTAATGAAATATGAAATAATATGTCACATGCTCCTGGTATCAAAGTGAAAAAATAAAGAGAAGATCATATTGAAAATATAAATCATTAGTCTTTGACGTTTTGCTTGAGGTTTATGTTGAAATTTTAGATTTTACTCGCAACACTACAAAATATGAAGGTTTAAAGGGGGAAAAGGGTATTTACGCAAGGTAGTTATACATTTACGGCATTAAGCAGACACCCTTATCAAGAGCGACTTACATTTATCTCTTTTTTTAGGCAACTAAGGCAACAGAGACGGCTTGGTGGTACTGGGAACCAAACCCCTCTTTTCCAATTATGAGTCTAACACCTTACCCACTGTGCTACCACATCCCCTATATACCCTGTACTCTATATATTCCCACTTTTGTCAACTTCACTATATGGGAAAAAGTTGGGAACTAAGAGATTCGAACCCATGTTTCAGAACTGTCCCTGTGCACAAAGCCCCTAAGCTCCATGAAGAAATGTCTGTCTAGTAAATTAAAATGATAGCAAATATACAGTCTCTGAGAAAAATGATTAAACATTTAACACAAAGTCTCAGTGGAACCGTCCTCACCTCCAGACGATCTGTCCTCATGAGCTTCTGGGCGGCGGCGGCGGCTGCAGCAGGCACAGGGACGTTAGGGGTGCTGGTCATTAGTACTGGTGCGCTGGGCAGGATCTCTGTGGGTACCAGGCCCGGAGACACAGGGCCTAAATACGGGTTAACCAGTGCTGTGGCGTTGGTGGCCAGGCTGGGCGTGACGGAGAACATGGGCTGCAATGGGACACAAGATTAGAGATTAGAATACACATCAAGACTAACAAGATGTAGAAAATAGAGTAAAATACAAATAGTATTACTACTATTATGTTAGAAACCCTAACCCTATTATTATAGACCAACGGTGTCTGAGAAAAAGCTCTTTAGGAGTTCTTTAAGCTGGAACACTTTGGTTCCCCTGTTGAGTTTAACCAATGTTTAAACGAGAATTTAGGTTTTAATATTAGATTAAATGGTTATTTAGGAGGAAGTTACAAAAGTGTAAACTCAGTGTGCGCTTAAGACACCAACAAATTGGGCAAATTCTAAAAATAAAATGAAAGATATCTGAAAATGTATTGCTGAAATTTATTAAGGGAATTTGGAAAAGAAATAATGAAATAATATGTAACAGGATATACAATTTAAAAAAAGAAAACATTAGAGACAATAGACAAAGGTGTTAAATTGTAATACTAAACAGGTGAGAACATTAGGGAATATATCAATGGTGTGACAGAGACAGAGACAGGATTAAAACATACAAAGCAAAAAGACCGAGAAGGAAATAGCTAAATAGTAAAAACATTAATAGAAAGGAAAAAAAGAATAGAGAGATGAAGAAGATTTAAAAAATATCTAAAAACAATTAAAACATGCATAAAATGTATTGTATCTCCAGTAATTACAGCTACCATTTAAAATGCAATCAGTGGTGTGTGTCATTTTTCAAATAAAATAAAGCAGATGGTGTGTGAAAGGACAGTTCAGATTTTACCTACATAAGATAATTAATTCATACACCTAAAAAAACCCCACCTGTTCAGGATTTTGTTGTTTTCTGGTTAGTGAATTTCTCGGAATATAATGGTTAGTATGTGTCATGTGGTAATTATACATTTGGAAAAACAGACCCGGACGTTATAATTATTTCGGTGGGAATGAACACCATGACGTCTTTCAAATAAACATATATTATTTTTTAAAAATTCAAAGAATTTTCAGCTAACTAATGTAAATGCCTTTATTTTGTCACATATACTTTTTTACAGCACAGTGAAATTTGGGGTCAGAGTGCAGGGTTGGCTATAATACAGAGCCCCTGGAGCAGTAAGGGTTTGGCTTGCCAGTGATGGGGCTTGAACCCTGGTCCTCAGATCTTTTTACCACTACACTGATGATCCATTGCTCTGGCAGACTCCAAATTAACTTAGCATACATTTTTTCTATTGTTATAAATGAACCATTTACTGTTGTTACAAGTTGTTGGGTTATATGGATGCAAGTGTAGTATTTTATTTAATGTGACAAAAAAAATCAATTGTGAAAAAAAGAAACAAAACAACACAAACCTAATAACATGAACAGGGAACAATGGAACATAACATAGACTGTGACAAGCAACGAAGTCAAACTGAAACACAAGAGCTGTAAATAATAAGAAGGACCGTAACAAACCAGTCACAAGACAAAACTGAAATCCAATAGAAACATGACACGAGGACAGGGGAATCACATGACAGGAACACATGGATAACAAAGATCACATGACACGACAGGAAGTAAACAAAAAGCATAAACAAGAAACATTAACATAACATGAGACCAAACATAATAATTGTATTGTTTCACATGTCTAAATCTGAAATAAATGGACGCTGGCTTTTAGTGTGGGACCGATGTTTTTAAAGGACACTTATTCTCCTATAATTCACCTTTGTCAACTGACCATCTTCGGGTTTAACATTCTGACAGCAGAAGCAAATAAGCTAATAAAAATCTATTTGTATAGCTTTTTATTGCCACCACGCTTAAATATCTATCTGATTAGGCCGCGACAGTGTCGATCTCACGTCCAGGTTACAGCGCTGTCGCACCTCAGAAGTCTGTAGAAATGATGTTCTGTAATCCAGGACATCTTTTACATTGAGGGAATTAGTGGGGACTAATTAGATCAACCGAAGACGCTGCATGGAAATAAATCCAGCGCGATCGTGTCAAAGACGTTCCCCGGAGGACCCGATTGTTCCTGCAGAGTCCCTGAAAAAAGACACTTAACCTCCAGCTCTTATATACGTATGTGTTTATGCACTGCTTCTTCGAATAAAAGATCCGAGAAATGAATAGTGGGAGGAAAGAATTTCGAAGCGAGGATGACATGAAAAGCTTATCTCAGATCTTTATCTGTTCTGTCTTCTGTTAAGTCTTCTTTGTTCATGTGCTCATCTACGTCTATGCCGTATTCTCTTCCTTTCTCATGTCCCAGTCTCCATCTATCTACCCTCACACTTTCTCCTCTCACTCTCATTGTGGTGATGAAATGACCCTGAGCTCGATTACTGGAAGATCTGTCGTTCCTTCTTCCCTGCTGTCTCTCCTCGCTCTTTTATCGTCTCCCCTCATGTGATAAGAACCACTAAATCCTGGGATTTCTTTTAAGATTATTTTGTACCTGTACTGTGATAGAGAAAAGCCTAAAGCCAACAGTGTCACCGGACACACACTGTTTGCTTATACTTGGTTATTGAATTTGTTTCTGTTAAAAACATTTTTGAAGTGTTCCCAGCAAAGGGAGGATAATAGATAGCAAATATTCTGTAAATGTTCGTTTGTGTAAATGTTCGTTCATGTTCGTTTAACATTTAATTAAGGAGTTATGTTTGTCAGCACGAGGGCTCAACCGATAATCGTTTTACCGATCATTTTACCAATATTTTTTCCACTTTTTGAACATTATTTTATTATCAGATATTGATTATGTAATATCGGATTCAACTTAGACTGTAATCATAGGGAGTTATTAAGAGTGCTGATAATAAATGTAACTTGATTTGCTTTAGCTGATATATATTTTTTTATGATATCAGCAAATAATTCACTACAGTATGTGTTCTGTTATCAACAACAATATCGTTTCTGCATATCAGGTAAACGAACGAATAGGCAGTATCGGTATCGATTCTAAAATAATCAATATCGGTCGATCTCCAGTAAGAACTTTGTTACAGTCTCGATACCCTTGCAAAAGAAGTTTCCTGAAATATTACAATCCTGACAAGCTGTCGTATGTTTTAAGGAAGAAAAATTAAAGAGAGCAAGAAAGATTTATACAGTAGTGATTCTGGTGAGGAAATGACTGCATTGAAGCAAAAAGTCATTAATACCAAGAACTAACATGGCTCTGAGATTAGCAGTATAATAAGTGAGATAACACAGTCCAGACCAAGGGTAATAAATACATTATTGTAGATATAGATAAAAGACTAAATAGAGAGATTTATAGAGAACATGAAACATGGAAGACGAACCAAACAGGGAACTAGCGTTAGCGTTAGCATTAGCATAGAAGGAAATATCGAGACAGGTATAATCATCGAAGTAACCTTATAGATGATGCAAGACAAAAGCATAGGTGTTAATATAAATACAGAGAAATCAATTGGAAGAAAATGACCAATCAACCAACGACAAGATGGGTTGCTGGAGGGTGGTTTAGCTAGAAAGAGACTCACTCACATGACAACATGAACAAACCGAGAGCACATGGCAAATTCCAACAAAGAGTGTATTTATTCTGTAGTTAATTCTGACTTGTTTGCATAGCTGACTATGCATAGCTAGCATCAAGTGGATGCATTTTAATCATTTTAAAACGAGGTTTCATATTTTGGAAAAAATGCTGCTCTACACAAAAAAATGGTATTGTAGCTAACAAATGATTAACTGCTTAAAACCTCATGAGAACTCATAACAATGAAACAGAACAGAGACGGCACTCTTAGCCATTCTTAGAAATTAGCACGGGTTTCTTGTGTTATCTCTGGCTCTTTAAGTAGTTAAAACAGTCTAGCATGCAGCTAACAATACTAAAGATGCTAACACCATAAACCTAAAAACTCACTAGAGGTCATTATAAAGAAAGCAAATGCTTTCAATCATGTGAAGTAATTAATTGATGTCAAAAAATCATCCCTGCTAATCATGCTAACTCAAATTAAACTTTATGCGCAAAGGAAGTTCTGATAGTGAAGTTTTGTGTACATGTTATTTAACTAGTGAAAAAAAGATTTAGATTAAGATTTAATTTGATTAATTTTCATCTTTTTTTTTTATAGGTGAGTCAGATCTCTAGGACATCGCTAACAACCTAAACTCCATGATACACACACTCACACACATTCACATACATGCTGCCATATGACTCTTTATATAACGCTAATGCAGGTTACATAAAAAAGGTAAAGTGAGGCATCTGTCTTTAAGGGTTTATGCTCCAAACCCTTGAGTGAGTATTGATCTGTTTTTAGACTCCAGTAATGAATAAAGAGAAAAAAAAATAAATAAAAGACAAGAAATCAGACAAAAGAACCTGTATTTACCAGCATGGAGAAAATGAATGGTCCAAAAAAGCTCAGCGTGCCAAATGTGTGATTATGGCAGCTTTAACAAATTTTTTAAAGATTTTTTACTGTTTATTTTGGATTCGGTCCAAATCCATTCACCTGTCTGTCCATCCGTCTGTCCATCTGTCCTATCATTCTTGTATACATCCATCCATTCTTGTATTCATCCAGCCAGCCATCCATCCATCCATCCATCCCACCTCTGGTCCCTCTGTCCGTTTGTCCATCCGTCCTTTCATCCTTCCATTCATGCATTCATCCACCCGTCCGTCCTTCCACCTGTCTGTCCTTGCTTCCTTTCTTTCTTCTTTCCGTCCTTCCATGCATCCACCCATCAATCCATCCATCCATCCGTCTATTGTCTAAACCCAGTTATTCCTAATCAGGGTCACAGGGATCTGCTGGAATCTATCCCAGCTGTCATTGGGTAAAATACAGGGGTACAACCTGGACAGGTCACCAGTCCATCACCACATGGATATGTGACCACATACACACAAACAACCACACACACATACTCTTATGGGCAAATTAGAATCACTAATCACTTTAACATACAGTACATGTTTTCGGACTGAGGGAGAAACACCTAAATGCCACACAGAAATAATTCTGTGGGAAGTAGTGATTATGGTGTTGGACTGCTAATTGTAAAATCAGGGTGCGATTTCCAGAACCACCAAGTTGCCATTTCTGGGCCCCTGAAAACCCTCAAATGCTCATTTGTATAAAAGAAAAATGTAAGTTGCTCTGGATAAGGACATCCGCCAAATGCCGTAAATGTAAATTATGACCTGTACTTGGTTACATCGAAAGCAGAACAGAGGCCTTTTTGTAAAAGCTTTCAAATTGTAAGCTTTAAAAGCTGAAAAATAAGGGGAAAACTGGCAGCTGTGGTTTTGTAGTGTGTGGTGGAAGCAGAGACTTTGGCTCCAGAAGAAGGCACGGAGGCTTCAAAAGCTGCAAAACTTGGAGGCCGAGCTGGTCCTGGACATGGATTCAAGGGATGTGGTGGCAATGAAGAGTGAATGTTAAGAGGCAGGCTAGGGGCTAGGAAAGCTAGGCAGCATTATACAGGAATCCTTACGCCAATGGAGAAACAGATAACAGCAACGAAAATCTAAAAACAGAACTAGCTACCTCCTCCATACACACATTGTGGTAAGGTTTCTTCGAAGTGGTCTGGACAAACCTGAAACAGACTCTCAAAATCAGGCTTCTTAATTTAGGATTTATTTTACAGATGTTGTCTTGCTCAAAATCAGGTTTCATTCTGTCATCTAACGGAACTCGTACCTAGTGGTTTGCTTTCGACTTCCAAAAGCTGACCTTTTCACATCTGCCAATTTTTCAGAGCTCTTTCAGGCACCCTGATCTATTCGCAGTAACTGCCACACAGAGATTCTGTCCATGTGCCACACATAACAGAACTTTCTCTGAGGAGACCTGGGGAAGTTCTTGAATAGAGGATTATTTCTTTCCAAACAATTTGTATCTTTCAAAATCTTGTGTTTTATTCAAAATGTTGAAGGACCTACACTACAGATTAAATTCATACTACATTACTACATCTTATTCTTGAAATTCCTGATAATCATTAATATCGTTAGCCAGTTTTTCATCCTGAAGGAACTGAAAAAACACCATCAGCCGAAACGCAGATGTTGAAACAACCTCATGTGAGCATAAAAGCATTTCTGTAAAGTAAAGGACTCGAAATTTGCCGTCTCCATCTCTGGCTTCTGATGTGATACTTCAACATGCGCATTAACGCAGGGTTATAAAAACATAGCAATTTAGCTGTGACGTTCATCATGCAGAACCATAATTCTAGATAAATATCGGTGGACGTTTTATACAAGTCGGACAGCATAAACAGAAGAAGCTAAAGTGCTGTGTTTAATATGCCCTTGCCATAATTCAGCATAGGCCGTTGATAAAACCAATATCAACCCAGGACTAGCCTTATCTGGGAAAGTTCCTTTTGTCAATGCCACTAAATGCGAAGCTGAAAGGAGACCTCGGGACACCGTGAGCAACCAGCATTTATCATAAAATATGAGTTAAATATCATTTGGAGGCTGCAAAGCCAAAATAATATCAGATATTATGTGAAAAATGGGTGCCAAAACTTCGATAAAGATACTTATGTGGAAACCGTTGATGTTAATTAAATGATGTAAATCAAACATTATTTTTTTTAAATAAACATAAACATAATAAACACTACAGGCGTGTGTGTGTTAACACATCTCACCACAGGCTGCAGTTGTGTGCCAGGCATCATGGCGTTGGCCAGCTGCATCTGTTGAGCCAGCATGGCCATATTCTTTTGCTGGATCAAGTTATTCCTGCCGTTGATCTCGAGCTGCGTCTTTAGGTGGGGTGGAGGGTGCAGATACTTACAGTTCTCTCTGGAGCAGCGGCCCTGCAGAGAAATAAAGAGAGAGGGAGAGAGAAAGAGAGGATTATGCGCCAGGATCTCGGCTTATTTTCATTCACATCTTAAAGAAAATAGATTAAAAAATATGTGAGCAATAGCAACGTGCTGGGCTGTTGTGGGATGTTGTATTCTGAAATCCTTTCACCGTGACCATCATCACCCTCCACCCCACCTCCCTATCACTAACCTATAAACCCTTTTTGCATCTCTTCTTTTTGACACATATTTAGCATTTTTATTTATTTATTTACTTTTTGATCAAACTGAGCAGTTCAGTGTTGTGAGCCTTACATAGGGGCCGAGGCAACCTGGCGATGCTGGAAATTGTACCCACAATTTCCAATCATGAGCCTCAATTTCTGAATTTGATGAAAATAGGCACTGGTTTCTCCCAAGGTTTGTTTCTCCATTCTGTCACTGATGGAGTTTTGGTTCCCTGTTGCGGTCGCCTCTGGCTTGCTTAGTTGGGGACTCACAGATACTAGTTGAACTGAACTGAGTGTTTATTATTGTCCTTGTATTGACACACTATTCTACTATTTGATTCTGTAAAGCTGCTTTGACACGATCTCCAATGTTAAAAGCGCTACGTAAAAATGGTATCTTGACAGCAAATATCTTCCGCTTAGCAATCCAAGCCTCAATTTTAAAATTGGCTAAGAATAGCTATGTATTACCTTTATATAGCATGCATTAATAAACAAATAAGGAGTAAAATATGTTGATCTGAGTCTGTGCCAGCTGCAGTGTCATAATCCTGTTCTTGGCTGGCCAAAAAGGAAACAGATGCTGTCCTGCTATTGTAGACCAACCACCTTAAAGTTTAATGCATTCTGGGATGCCGTTTTTTTTTGTTGCTCAGCACGGTTGTAAAGCATAATTTTTTTGAGCTAGTATACTCTACTGTAACCTTGACCAATTTTCTTCTGACCTGACAGGATTTTTGCAACTATTTGTTGTAAACTGAATATTTCTTAGGAGATCGGGAGTTTCTGAAATATTTAAAACATCGTATCGGTCAACAACATCCGCTGTCTTTGAACCGTAGAAAAAGCTCCTGAGAATGCATCTGTATGATTTAAAGCTGCTAGCACATAAGTGGCTGTTCAGACTAAGCTTTAAATTTTACATTAAAGTGCAAATGGTAAAGAGATAAACAGACAAAAAAAGTAGGGAAGCAAAAAAAGGACAGAAAACCCTTTTGAATGTATCCCTCTCAGGTCCAGACCAAGTCTGGGAGAAGACGATGATTATATATGCGTAGCGTTGCTGATGCTCTGCGCAGAATAAGAAGAGGACCACGATTCAGCTGGTCATAAAGCTTTGACGCAACCCCTCCCTCTACCCCTCCCTCCTTCCCTATTTTTTTTTATCTTTTTTTGTTCCTCTTTCGTTTCTTTCACACCTTGGTGCTCTTTGCAGTCCTATGCTGTCTTTTATTGCACTCCTCATGAATACCGAACAGATCTGTCCAGAAGGGCCATGTGGGTGTTTGCGTATGCGTGTCTGCACGTGTGAACACAGTGTGTCATCAGCTACCAGGCTGTAATAACCCACAAGCAAACAAAGGCTATCACACAGGATGCAGCTGATGACCCTCTGGCCTCAACCAAAACCCTTTCCATATCTCCATTATTTTCCTGACAGCAACATGTTCCACTTATTTCTCTTCCTTTTTTTTTTCTTTTCCATGTAACATGTGGCGTGTATTGTGCGGCTAAGACGAGATTTTTTATTATTTTTTTACATTCACTCTACTTTACAATACCTTTTTTTTTATCTATTTTAAATCCTAAGCAGTCTTTACCCTGTGATTGGTTGCTTCATGAATGGATCTGCCTGGAAACAGAGAAACTCTGTATGCTGATTGGTCGATGTGTGTGCCACTGCCTGCCTGGTTCCAGCTATTCGCTGTTTCTGACAATAACCTTATTTAACTCTCTGTACGCAATTGATTGCATCTAATTGCTAAACTCATTTCCTTTTACATGCCTGTCCCCTGGAGCCCGGATACTGTCTTAGTGTATGCTTCTGTTAACACTGGGACCATTTCAGCGTGGAACGAAATCACTCTTCCGTTGCTTTACAATGAAATTACATTAGGGTCAGCGCTGGTTTCTCGTTTACATGGATGTAACATCAGAATCTAATCGAATACAATGAAACATACCTTGGCCTCCGATTTTCTTTTGTGTTTTATGCTTTCCAGTAAATTGGACTAAAAGTATTGGATTAAATTTGGAAGATTTTGTGATGAATCAAAGTGTCCAAAAAAAAGCTGCTGGAGCTTGAAGGACACGTCCAATCATAGAGGCAGAAATAATAGGGAAATAAATTGATCTCATTCGAATGAAATGAAAGAAACCTTCCATCTGTGAATGATGATTAACTATTGATTAAAAAAAGAATCATTTATCTTTAATAACAGCTTTGTATGACAATAAGTTTAATGCATTGACTTTTATTTTTAAATCTTAGATCATTTACACGAACTTAGGCACTTGTTAGGGCATTTATTAAATGTAAAAAAAAATGACTGCTTTGTACCAATAAAAGACAAAGCTGTAACTTTATGTTTATTAACATAACAGCTTCTTTAAAGCATGAACCCGCATCCTGACCCAATCCTTCCGGTTAAATTTACTGTAAAGATGCTTTTAATTTATTGTAAATTAATTTAATCTTATACACTTGAAACAAAAGAAAAACTATAGAAGAACTATTTCGCAAAGAATTAAATATTATTAAATGTTAAAAACTTCTTGAGTCGGTTTGCTATGGTCCAAAAAAACCTAAAACACGTCAGATGATGTTCTAAAAAAAAAAAAAAAAAAAAAGAATTCACTCCTCAGAGTCTTTACATTGTATGATAAACTTCCTCACACCGTCAACATTGTTGATTTATTCTCTATAACACGGTGCCTCGTTCCTCTTTGATATGAAAAGCAAGCCTGTTCTCCATGCTATATAACTCATATAACTCATAATACAAGCAGAACCTGGTCAAAATATGTACACTAATTCAAATCAACAAAGCGTTATATATGATTTATTACCAGTAGAAGTAATAGACATATCAGACGGGGGTTTAATTTAGAAGTAACAGCTGCTGGCCTGAGAATACACCCCTGGGAATACAAATCCTCATCTGCCCTTATCTCTTTTTTCACACAGTGCTCTTTCTCCTGCTGTGGATTGTTGTCCTTCACCAGCTCATAATAATTTTTTATGATGTCATTTTTCTGATCAATCTAAAGCAAGAAATAAACCTTAGTATCGATTTTTCCTGACTCTGTCATAGCATAAGATCATTTGTGGCTCCTGTTACGAAAAACTTGCTCTGTGCTTATATTACTTCAAAGACCTACATAAAAACATTTATAAGACATTTTATCAGGTAGTAACTAATCACAAAATGCTTTGGTCGACTTAAATACATGTGGCAAATATTTAAACTATGAGCAGTAACAATCGGGCGTGTTACTTCAACAAAAGTAATTCGATATAATTACGAGGTACTTCTGACAAACAGTAGCTGAGTTACATCACTATAAAAGTAATTAATTACCTGGGAAAGTAACTATTTCTTTAAAAATGTCTAAACATGTCAAATTACATAAATGCCTCAAGATTAAATAGGTAAAATGAATGAAATAGACACTAAATAGAATAAATTATTATTATTATAAAACATTCGACACTAATCTATACTATTTCAATGTTGCAGTGAAAAAATGTGAAAGATATCTATGCTATAGTGGGACAAAAGACATGACAGATAGTTTAAAACATTTAATATTAAATGGACAAATCACAAATGGCAAAATGCAGACAGATCGGATTTTCACCTGTTAATGCAAGTTAAACCTTGCAACGATGGCACATGATGTCAACTCAGGTGGACACCAACAGCGACATATAATAACTTAACACAACTGTGTATTTTTATATTTATTTATTTTGTTCACTGTAATAAATGTTTGAGAACCAGAACAGAGACAGAGGCAGTTTTAACAGTCCACGGGTTAAGTTTTTTTTTCTGTACCGTACGCTGCACACACACACACACACACACACACACACACACACACACACACACACACACACACAGGCTCTTTCTCTCCCATAGGTTTTCCGCCTAAAAAAAAGTGTTGTTTTGCTGATGTTTTTGTATGCGAAAGCAACATATTAAATAATCATTTCATCTTCGTCCATTGTGCTCATTGATTCTCGCATTGTTTTCACTTCCTGTTCCTGTCAGTACGTCCACATTGGATTGTTTTGCTGTGTATAGTGTAAATGCAGATATCGGATACGGGTCAGTTTTAAAAGATAATGTAAGCAGGTCATCAAAAAAAACCCCAAAATGATATAGTCACCAAATCAGAATTAATAACGGACATGGCAAAAAAAAGTTTGTGGCAAAACTTCTTTATAAAAACAGTGTTTATATGTTGTTAATTACCGCATATATTTCATTAAAATTAAAAGTATTATATTGCAAAGTATAAGTTGATCTCAAACTTAATTTTGTGTTTTTTAGTTAAATAAAAGACTATTTTTTCCCTGTATTTCATCAAGGTCCAAAAATCTAGTCTCGTCTCGTTCTCATGAACTCAGTCTCGTGTCTCGTCTCGTGGGATAAGTGTCTCATCACACCCCTAACCGTTACTGAAAAATGTAACACTGTTAGTTTATTCCCGTCACTAGTAACGTTTTTTTTTATGTGTCACCTGGACATAGTGTGTTTTGTCATCTTAATATAGGTTTACTGTATGTAGGTTCATGCCAGACGGTTATGTCGGTCATGCTTCTTTATAAAAACTTAAGGAAAGTGTTCTCAGTGGTATCAGGAGACAAATACAGTATAACGGTATGTTAATCGTTGGTTTATAATTGTATATGTATGGTTTTATAATGCATTATAAACACTGCTATACATCATTATGCCTTTATTTTTCTATAACCTGTTATAACAACATAGTTAACACCTTATAAATGTGTTATTACCATATTAGCGACCAGAATTATTATCTAGTCAATTTTGTCAAATTAGAATTGGAACAGGTCTTAAAAATAATTAATAAGACTTAACAGTTAACTTAAATGTACAAAATAATAAACGTAAAGATTAAAATGAAACTATGACAGCAACAACACGAATTAAAAAATAAACAACCCCAACAATAATAATCATAATGATAAAAATCCTCAGTGTTTATAATTAATAATCATTATTAATCTTTTTACAATTATTATTATACATATTTCTGAAATAATAGTAGTGTATATATTAATTTAATAAAATGTTTCTTATCGTTATTGTCGTATGATAGTATCTTAACACCAGATTTAGCTTTATTTAATATAGTTTCTCTCTGTGTTACACGTGGCTCGCACACACACACACACACACACACACACACACACACACACACACACACACACAGCTATCCCCCACTGTGTGTCTTCAGAGAGAGGCTAACTAGCACAGATCACACTACAGCGAGAAAAGCAAATCCCTCCAGAAGCTTCTGTCTGTGTTCACTAATAAAAAGTCAGTGTTGCCGGATCGGCTCATATCACAGACTGACACTAAACGAGTGTGAGCTTTGCTACCTGTCTGTATCAGTGTCGCCGTACCATCATATGTGGTTGGAGTACTAATGATTGCCCTGCTTGACGAAGACCTTGGGCTAAAATTGGTGTTTATGTGTCTGGGAAATTGATACTTGAATTTGTAGGCCAGAGATTCGCTTCATCCCTCTGCAGCACTGAGCTATTATTAGCGGGAAAACTGGAGCGAATTTATCCAAGGCTATTAGACTGTGTCACTCGTTCGAGCCAGATATGGACTTTTTTTTGTGTAAACGCGTGGGTGCCCACGAGTGTGAGTGTGTACAGTGTTTGTGCGTATATAAACAAATTGAGAGTGTTTAGTATGATATGTGTGTTACAGCTGCAACGCCAAGCTCATGTATTGGCTAATGTAATGTGAAATGTGGGCGAGGAACCTGCAGAGGAGATCATATGCTGAAGGGTTTTAAAAGCTTGTGTGTGTGTGTGTGTGTGTCTATATAGGGCATTGTTATAAATCACCTTGGCCTTATTATAGCAGACGACTATTTGCTATAATTCAGTAGACAGAAAGCTTCGGAAAAAAGAAAGAGATGGGAAAAAAACCTGATGCAGGATTATGTAAAAAAAAAAGGATTCAGCATTTTTTAAATATCTTCGGCCAGATAGAGAGAGAGAGCGAGAGAGAGAGAGAGAGAGAGAGAGAGAGAGGGGGAGAGACAGAGAGAGGGAGGATATAATTCTAGGTATCGTACATTTATGGACGCAAACATCTGAACTTAATCAAACTTTACATTTTTCTGGTATTAGTGCTCTGGTATTACAGCGCCCCCTGGAGCAGGAAGGGTCAAAGGTCTTGCTCAAGGACTCAACAGTGGCAGACTGGCGGCAGTGGGGAACAAAGCCAGGTCTTCCTGGTCTTCCAAACAACATGACAAAAATGCCTTAATCATTTGAGCCACCACCTGATCACATCCATATGTGTTACACATCCTATTCCAGAGTTAGTCTCACTCTTCCTCTTATAATACGCTGGGATTTTGTGAAATAGTTTATATTTCTAATAGTTTGGGTTTCTTAGGTCCAGTAAAGGAGTAAGATAATACTTCAATCTAGAAAGACATTCTAGTGCTTTAGACTTTGTGGAGACAGTTAGTAAGGTGTCCACAAACTTTTGGCCAAATATGGTTCAAATATGGTAATAAGGAAACTATCGTATAATTCATCTACATCTATATGGCTATCTATCTGTGTATTTATCTACCTGTCTGTCTGTCTACAGTATCTGTCTATCTATCTCTCTGTCTGTCCGCCCGTCTGTCCGTCAGTCCGTCCGTCTATCTATCTATCTATCTATCTATCTATCTATCTATCTATCTATCTATCTATCTATCTATCAAAACCATTCTAGTCTAGAATGTAGGAGTGCTATGGTAACTGGGTAACATAATCTATAACTCTAAATAATACCTAAAGTCTGTATAATTCACATTAAACATACTATCCACGTTTTAAAGTAAAAGAAAAGAAAACTCAGCTAACATGACTGACCATCTGAACTGCAACAGCAAGTGTGTTTTCTACAGCAGAGAATCATGTAGCGTTTTATGTGAACATCCGCGGGACTCAGGTGTCAGGTGACACGCTCGTATATTTCCCACTCTCTGACATCATAATCAGCAGGTTTCTGAGAGCATCAAAACCATTTTCACTCCATTTCCTATAAACTGTGTATCTGCATTAGAGAGTGTTTGCTGCACTGAAAATGAATAGAAATGTGCGTGCCTGTGTGTGTGTGTGTGTGTATTCGTGTGTGCTTTTAAGGGAGGATAAAACGCTGAATGATGAGCCACGAGATGTTCTGGAAACCCCACAGACACCATTAAAACCTGTGTCTCTCCAAAGCTCTCCCAGGATGCAATGCAGCGTTTAACAGCATCGCTCACTAAAGTCCTCACCCTTTTTTTATTCTGGTTGGATCATTTCTACAAATAGATCCTCATCCTAATCACCACCCCAGAGCATTCTGGGTAATAGTAATAACAACGCTGCATAACATACTGTATATCTTTAATCTTGTTTCCCTCACCACCATTCGACAAAAAAAAAATGTATTAAATTAAAGCAGACGCTAATGACGAATAATCGTCGCTCTTTATGTGACTGGTGTGTAAATGACGCCAAGCCAGAGGACAAATTAATTTCATTTTGTTCTGTTTGAAAAGCTGATCTAAATGACTTTCATCACCGCATACTTTAATTAACACACTCCTGTTCAGAACTGTTGCAGGCTAAGTGATGAGTGTCAGTGTGTGTCTGTGTTTAACTGTGTCATCTTGTAAAGGACAACATAGAGAAGAGGGAGACAAATCTATCTATCTATCTATCTATCTATCTGTCTGTCTGTCTGTCTGTCTGTCTGTCTGGCTGGCTGGCTGGCTGCCTGTCTGTCTGTCTGTCTGTCTGTGATGTATATCTATAAATAGAGAAAGAGAGTGAGAGACAGAGAGAGGATGAGAAAGAGACAGAGAATTGAATCAAGAGTGAGAACGGTAGAGAGAGATAGTGGGAAAGGTAAAGACAGAGAAAAGAGGTAAAGAGACGGAGAAAATTGAATTGAATTGAGAGTAAGCGAGATAAAAACAGAGAGAGAGAGAAAGATTAAGAGAACAGAATTGAGTGAGAGAAAGCAAGGAAGAGAAGTGAAGAGATAGGAGCGATTAGGAAGGAAGACGGGAATAAAATGTGACAGAGTGATAGTGCTGAGAGCTTTGAGGGACAGAAAAAACATGACCATGAAAATAAAAATGAGAAGGTGCCACCTGGGTGCCACTAATTACTGCTGCACATGACATGGCATGATACATTTACACTTAACTGGAAGAATCAGAATAATGAAAAAGATGAAAGAAAAATACAGCACAAACTATGTGTTATTAATTCTTTAATAAATTAACATCTGTAATCACTCTGGGATTTACTGTCGGGATTAATGTCCGGATTAGCATAAAAATGCAGAGGAAAAAGGATTAACGAGTATTTACAACAGTCGCCACTGCTAATAATAAAGACGTAGCAAACGGACATAGCGAGAGAGACAGAGACAGAGAGAGAGAGAGAGAGAAAGAAAGAAAGAGAAAAAAGTAAAAAAGAAAAAAAGAGAGAGCGATAATTCCGCCCTCTCGCCAGCAGAGGTCTCCAGCTTTTACTTCCTGTTGACTAGCTTCTTAAGATAGCCGTTAAGGCTGTCACGTTGCGAAGTATTCTCTAGCTGTGCGACATACCGAGCGTTCCCTCTGTCCTCCTGCTCTCCCAGTTTCTGAATTTTTGGCTAGTGTTTTTGATCTGTTTGCTCGGTGTGTTTTTGACATCTGTGTACCGACCGCTGCTCGTTTATTGACTGCCTCATCCTTCTGTATTTAATAAAGCAGTGTGATTCGCCTTCGTCTGCATCCTCACTCAGGAATTCTGGGAAATATTTATATAATATTGAGTCCATGTTAATTTTAGATTATCATTATTATAGTTGTAGATAACTAATCAGGGTTAAAGTGTATTAAAGTGTAAATCTGTATACAGAGAGAGAGAGAGAGAGAGAGAGAAAGAGAGAAGGAGAGAGAAAGAGGGAGAGAATGAGAGAAAGAAAGAGAGAGTGAAAGAGGAAAAGAGTATGTGTGTGAGAAAGACATCTGCTATTCGCATCAGTATAAATCAAAAAAGAGTGCCAGAAACTCTCCTCACGTCTGGACTTTATCTGATGGAGGATGAAAAACTACTGCACACTACTTCAGCTCTCCACATGCTTAACACACACACACACACACACATATACACATAACATATGACATAAGCTTAACCTTTAAAACCAAACTTTTAATAAATTGCAAATCTGGAAACAGACCAATGGGACAAACCAAAATGTCCCCATCCATGTAGCCATTCTAGTCAGACCTTCCTATTCCTAAGAAGACAATGGAGAATTAGATCATCTTTCCAGATGAGCACATTTACTTATTGGCCAGTGTTCAGCAAAGATCATCTCAAACAATTAACAAATACTGTTTTCTTCCTATTTCTAAAACAGACCAAATGTTTTGGACTCACTTTCAATCCAGAAATGACATCCCCCTCATTATACATTACTTTTTTTAAAAATCAACCCAACAAATACTTCCCCCAGCGCTGAGAGGAGAGTCACAGAGACAGGACCCGGCTTTGGTGATAATAACTCGCTCAGATCGGATCTGGGCAGACTGATGGTGACCTTTCGCTCGCTTGCCGTTTGCCCACATCACTAATCTTTAAACCAGTACTGACTGATCGCGCCACTGTTATCGATGTTCCATATGGAGGAAGAAAAAAAAAAAAGCTTTTCTGAGAGTAGGATAGGCAAGGATCGATGGCTCATCCCAGCCAGGGAATCTGTCTCTGACAGACCTTTTCTTCTTATAGTTTTATTTCACAGAATTACTTTCCGGTATATTCTTTTCACCTTAGATATGATAGATAAAACAACTAGCATCAGACTAGAACTAAACCACTGGAAAAGCTTACTAACACTCAAGACGCCTCTTATTAATGTTAACCAAAACTCTAGCATATAATTGCTTAACATCCACATACTATTAGACTAGGATAACAGTGAGCTTCTACAGGCCTTGGTAGCCCTTTAGGCCACTTTTCAGATTTTGGTAGCCTGAAATAAATTTAATTAGCATGAATAAAATAAAAGACATCAATGTTGTAAAGGAGACAAAAGATTAAACGGAAACACCGTTATAAAAATCGTAGCTTATAAACTAATCAAATTCAAATCATCCATACGAATATTTGGCTCGTAAATCATTCCATCCTATCATTTCATCTTATGCTGAAAGATTCTTCACTGCACATGGAGGTATCTCTAACACAGGCTTAGGCTTGCTGCGTCAGATTTTACTTGCCACGTGAAGACAGTAATGGCTGACAGGACGATAATCCAGAGCGTCTCTGACAAATATCGTGTAAAATCAGTACCGCCATTTTCTATACACAGTTTGCACGATCGAAAGTGAAAGTAAAATTTGAGAGTGCAATCAAACATAATTTCTAACATACACATATTAATAAACAGAAACAACATAATTACCCAGCTATATCTGTAACAGAATGCAAAAAGCCTGACAGGGAGGGGGCGGGGATACATTTTAGTACCCCGACTGGAAGACACAATAGCCCCGGGCCCTATTCTTTTTAAAAGTACTTGTTGCAAACAAAACTATATCACAATCAGCACATTAATTGATGAATAAAGCTGTGATTTTCCTCGTAACCGGAATTACTTTTTCAGAGCGCAGGTATAGAAAACAAATCAGCATCTGATTGCATATAAAGGGTAGCGGAATAGGGATCTGGATGAGTCTCAACTAATAAAGCTCCATAGAGGAACGCCGAGGTCACAAACACATACCTGATAAAGCAGTCAGTGTTTAAAAGCACAAACACTGGGAGATGAAAGCACACGCTGCGCTAAAGCACCAACGCATCTGACAGGCAATTAAAGCGTTTATCACGTTTCTGAGGCAGAGATTCTATTTAGATGGTTCAGCTTGTCACATTCGTGCTAGTTGGTGGTAGCAGGGTTTCTTATAACACACTCACTGACGCCACTGGAGGCTTTATTTTCACTACAATTTATTTTGGTAACACAAATTACTGTGGATTAACTGATGTTGTTTGTGTATTTGGTGAGTAAAAGAAATACTGAAAATATTTTAAAAATACTTTTTAGGTACTAAAAATGTCCACCTTTACCTTGTTTTTGGAGACCCTTATTTTAGATTTTTGGAGAGATACAAAATATAACACTTAAAGGCTGTTAATGGTCACATGATTCAAACCCCAACAAATGACACCATTAGAGGAAATATAATTATTTGAATTATATATATATATATATGATAAAACTAATAAGTTAATAAGTTTGGATTCAAAGCATAATAGATGAAATAGATAGAAATATAGGTAAAAAAAGTAGAGAAAAAAAAAAAAGGCAAATAAAAAAAAACAATTACCTGAAAAAATATTTTAAGGGTAAAAAAAAAAATCATAAAATAATTTACATCCACCATCTAACTAAAATAATATAATCAGAAAAATAATTGATATATATTATATTAATATATATATATATATACTTTTAACTCAAATATATTAAAACTAAATTTTGATGTTATGAATTAAAATGTTATTACCTACAGTCTATGTGTGAATAAATATTAATTTATGGCATAAAGTCATCTTTATCATTAACATAGTTTGCATCTTATAATCATATTCTGTCTGTAAAACACACCACGGATATTAGACTGATGAAGCCGGTATCCAGCAGCGTGGTCATGTGACACACAAATAAAGCTACTGGGATATAAAATCCACAGAATATCAAATCAACATAATAACATGTAATCTAAAAGCACTTCTATAAAGTCGTAGACTTTTAATATAATTCCAGTTTTAGGTTTTATGTAAGCAACCAGAGCTTTATTTTTATTCGCTGGAGTCTTACAGGACTTTCGGTATGTTGTTTAAATCTGATCTACGTCGAAATGTTAATACCGGGAAAGTTAAAAGGGACATGTAATGCTATGAACAAAACTTCTGGTTCAGAGCAGGAGTCTTTAGAGGCTCTGTGTAACCATGACACATGGACAGAGCTTTAGATCTTCCTCTATATCCTCCATCTGATAAAGGCATATAGTTTATACCTATATGTGTTGACAGATCTGTCAGAATCCTTCCAACTAACATGATATCAGCCTATATTTCACAATGTCCAGTCTTCCATCATGTAACATAATCCCAGCACCTCACATGCAACAAGACAAGCGGCGGATATTTTGCATTTTTCATGCGTGTTAAAGGGGAACATCTCATTTCACACAACTCAAATTCTGACTCTGGTCCCACTGGGGCTGTGTTAAATCTGCTAGTGTGTGTCAAGGTCACATGTTGCTAAATAGGAAAGAGACTGTTAATGTGTTCCGGCAAACATCTATTAAATATACCAAATATTTAATGTCTGGATGAAGTAAGATTAAAAAAAAATAAACATCAGCCATAACCCACAGCTAAATTAAGTTAGGTTAATTACAACTATAAAGAGCTGGATATTTCATTAAAACATATTGAAAACATATTACAAAAGTTTTAAGAGGTAAGAGCTTCTCCTCAAGTGATTGTCCTAGGGGAAAAACTCTATACAAAAGGATAGCGTCTCATTACGCTGATCAGATTAACATAAACCCGTACTAAGCCTCTACGAGAAGGTGCAGGTCAGCAAAAAAGGAAAGTCGTTGAAGCCCTGCCATGACAAATAGGCGCCTACTGACTTCGGATGTGTTGTGAGAACATGGCAAATCTCCAGCCTCCTGATGCCACATGCTTTAGTGCATGCAAGACCAACAAAACAGCAACTAATTATTTGGATGAACAAGAGTTCATTAATCACTACGACAAAAAGGACGTCCCGGTGTCCTCTGTCTGTTGCCGTGCTGTTTACAGACTTGTTTGTGAAGAAGAATCCTTGAAAGCCAGACAGTACAGGGGGTACATCGAGTACTAACGAGTTATGTGCAAAGGTTTTGGCACCCTTATCCACATCAAATTAAAAATAAACAGTAAATTTGTCGCTGTATTTATTTAAACTAGAAATAAACTCCTTCTTTTATTATTTGAAAATTAATTACGGGCAAATGGAGGTAAATTATATACTGCCAAGCTGGAAGGTGGCAAGAGGAGAAGGTGAACATGAAACATCCTCAGGTAAAATATGTAACCATAGTTCCCAGGAAAAAGAGATGCTGTGTCAAAATGCTTTGAAAACACATTTTTATAATCTGTGGTCTGAAGCACATGTGCAGTCCGTCTAATCGTAAAGCATTGCGTCAACGGGTAGGTGATGTCAACGACCAGGATATACATATATATACATAGAAAAACCCCTGGGGGTTTTTTGACAAATGTATGCAGAGTAGACCAACTTGCCATCTTACATATATTCGACAGAGGCAAGGCCAAGGCCAAGAGGCCTCATAAGCTAAAGTGATGTTCTCAACCACCTCTGCTTATCGTCTGTTTTGTTCAAACAAACATCAGGAACTTTATTAGAAGCAGGTCTAAGATCGTAATCCTCTATCCTTTTTTGGAACTATGAAGCATTGGCTGTAGAAGCCAGACTGCACTTGGTGAGGAGGGAAATTTTCTATCGCTTCTTTTGCCAAGAGAGTCTTTACCTCTTTTTTCATTACCGGAGTCCGCTAAGGAGCCCTGCTCGAGTACTGAATTGGAGTAGTCACTCTGTACTGTATGCAGGACCCATTGTGAGATGTTCAGCATAAGCTTTCATGCTGCCATGAAGTCTGGTGTATCTTGAGCCAGCAGCCTAGCTCCCTGAAGCGTATTCCAACAGGGGACAAACCAGCTGGCAGTAGAAAGGAGACCAGGCAGGGCTGGCTCCTGATAGTGCCGAAATCTCTGTGACTCTTGTGGGCGCTACCGACACGCCGTACTTTTTCTGGGCATGCCCCATAGTCGGATCCCCACCTCTGGAACACTTCTGGTGGCAGGGGTGAACTTGTCTCTCTATCCGGCTGTCGCTTTCTGATTATCTATATTTTTAGCAGGGTATAGGTAGTAACAATGAGGTAAGTAGGACATTCAGAAGGTAAGCCCTGTCTTCAGAAAAGGTTAGTGCCTTTTTTTGGCCAACAATTCAATATTTAGCTTAGCCACAGCCCTGTTGCCCACCTCCACCAACTCCTCATGCAGGGGATAGCATGATGGCAACTCCACACTCCCCTCTATGCACATATCTTTCACCTCCTTGAACCAAAAAAAACATAATTTTGGGAAGAAGTCGCAGAGCAGTCTTCTTGAACCAGATCAAGACCTGTTAAGCTAGTGGTTGGGGAGCGAGATAAGGTAGGATCATCTTATATGCCCCCTTGGGAGCCCCAATATATTAGCCTGTGCTGGGCCTTAGCCCTAAGGACTCTGTGCCTGGCCATCATTAAAATCGTTCACAATGCTCATAGTCAGCACCCTGACTGCGCATGCTCCACTCCCAGGCAGCTAAAAAACTTTAAATGTGTATCCATGCCTGAAATAAATTTAGGGCATGGATAAGCACACTGCTTACATTTCTTCCCATTTGGATTTTTCTTGAAGTAATGCTTTCTGATTGGACATAGGCTTTAGGTCAAAACGGCAATACTGTAAAATGATTCGATGCAGCTTGGGTTCCCAAAGGGGAATCAATTGCCTACAATTCAATACAGAAAAAAAATATTTTTTCTTTTTCTTTTTTTCTTTTAGTAGATAAGTAAAAGCTGTCTCAATATTTACTGTAAACATAGCCCTATGTTACTGCCAAGGTTTGTAGATATCAACCCGAACCTACAACACTGGTTTTTATGTAATAGACTTTAATAAAAAACCTCATATCTCAGTTCTGGTATTTATTCTCCTCTAAACTTTTGAGCACTCTCTCCATCTCCATCTCGCCTCATCAAATACTTTTACTGTGTTCTATAGAAAGCATGGCGTGATTAAAAACTCTAATGGAGAAGCAATGGAATGGAGGTGGAACTTGATGGCTTTTAGTCATAATTATTTCCTTCATTACGTTCATCGGGGGCTAAATTGAAAAGTCCTGAATAGCGTCAGGGAAAGGAATTATTCTTTCATTCCTCCTCCACTTTATCCTCCTTCTTTCGTTTTTTATCCATTTGATTGCTTAATAGCTGGGGTTCAGTAATTGTAGCTTGTGCATTCTTTTTTTTATCCCTCTTTATCTGTATAGCGCTTTATCTCTATCTCCACAGAATACGCAATGCCCTTTTATTTTAAATTCTTGGTCTGTTATTAAGGGGAAAAAAACATTTTCTCTTTTCATGGAATATTTTTTTAAGATTATATGGACATCGATTGCAACTGAAGGCCTCTGAACAATAAAATAGGATAGAAGAATTAGACGTGCAGTTGACGCAAAGGGATGTGATTATGAAGGTCGAAAGTTGAAATCTATTTCCATTCCTCTGAGTCGTGTGGTCTTATACTGTAAGATTCAAACTGTAAAGAATAAGGAAGATAAATGTTTATTAAAAAAAAAAAAAAAACTTCTGGGGATGTGTTGAGCTGCAGTTAATAACAATATTACATATTTATATCACCAATTATTATTATTAGTCATTAGTATAATTTTTTCTGCTGTTTGTAGTCATTGTAATTTTTTTTTCATTGTAATCTTATTTATAAATAATTTCAATGTAACCCAATTAAGTTTCTATTTCATTTTATTTATGTAATTTTATCTGTAGTTTTATCTGTATTTTATAACATGGACATTTGTATATACAGTAACCATTTTTTTTAAATGTACATTTAAATTTGTTCCAGAATATTAATAAACACTTTCTGACCAATCAGAATCAAGAATTCCAGAGCGCTGTCTCATAAAACGCTGAACATTGTTTCAAGTTGTCATTTATCTGAATTATAAATCTTGATCAGTTTGTGTTTCTGCAAACAGGCTGCAGTGAGAGACACATCAAGCTAACCGGTTTGTCTGAACTGTGTGTATGTTTGTGTATGAATCTGTGCTTTTATACGCTGTGTGTGTGTGTGTGTATGTGTGTTTGTATGTGTGCGCCTGTGCTTGTCTCAGGGCTTGTCATCAGGCTTACAGCTCAAAGAAACAGCTCTGTTTATTTAAAGTGCTCCTGAACAAAGAGCCTCACAAAACATGTTGGCTGTAATGGTTGGGAAAAAGTTGGGGAAAAAAAAAATAACAGTTATATTTTACAGCTAGGAAAATCTGACGAGTGTAATAAAAACACTGACTGACTGTTTTACTTTAGCAAAAAGAACCAGAACATTTTAGCTAAAATCTCTTACATATTTAATACCGAACATAACAGAGATGATGTAATGTGATAATTTGGCATGAATAGTGACGTGCCAGAATTCTTTAACACAACATTGTCTAAAATTCTTTTGCATACAATTTGATTGATTTGTTGGGAAGTGGTGGCTCATGGTCAAGGTGTTGGATTACCAACCTGAAGGTTGTGGGTTCGATTCCCAGCTCCACCAAGCCACCACTGTTGAGCCCCTGAGCAAGGCCCTTAACCCTCAGTTGTACAACAAGGAATATTGTAAGTCGCTCTGGATAAGAGCGTCTGCCAAATGTTTTCAGAAACATTTTTTGCTCATGGTTAAGGTGTTGAACTACCAACCCTGAAGGTTCAATTCCCAGCTCCACCAAGCCACCACTGCTGGACAGCTGAGCAAGGCCCTTAACCCCCCCATTGCATAGTTGTATAAATAAGATAAATGTAAGTTGCTCTGGATAAAAGGTGTCTGCCAAATGCCGTAAATTTATACGTATATAGATTTTTGTCATAGGACTATGAAGTGTTCGTCTAATCAAAATGTTTGGTCTGAACATTATGATAGGATTTCCTACTATATGTCTGTGAGTGCAGATAGGATAGGTCATCAACGCGTTAACATACAGAAAAACTTTGGTTTAAAAGACTAATGTGGGGGTGGGGAGTGTCGTCCATTAAATCAGATTGTTATTTGAATCAGGTTTTTTTGTCAAGGTGTAAAAACACACAGTACATACAGTACAGTAGTGTATATACCATACACACTATCTGCATACATATATGTGCAATATATACATTGTCTGCTACGTTGGTAAAACAATGGTCAATTCTGGAACTAACGGACTAGTGTTCCATTCGGAGACTACCCCTCTGTGGATTTTGTCCGTTAAATCCGATGTCCATTGGTTCCGGGACCCTTAAATCGAAGTTTTTCTGTACTACGAAAAAAGTCTGGATCAAAACAGAGCAAAAACTGGAATTAATATCGATGTTGAGTTTACAGGAGTAAACTGGAGTCAAAATGTCCGAAAGACGATGTCATGGTTACAATATTTCTTTTGGACAAGTAGGAATATGGTGGGATTTGATTTGGTGTGTTTTGATAATAACTCATTGTTTGTGTAGTTTGTAGTTTGTGTATTTTTTTTTAAATTAGATCAAATACAGCATTGTACTGTTAATAGGTTTGGTATTTTAGTACTGTTACTGATGCTACTATACAGTTTTCTGGTTCATGTGTTTAAGAAGCATGTCTTTGGACGGCGAGGTTGGGACATAGACTTTCAGTTTCCAAGATGTCCTACTGCACCTTATAAAAAACGTGCAGAAGTGACTTCAAATCTGCCATGTTCTTATCGAAAGTCTGACACTAACGGCTCTGATTCATCATTCCGATGAAAATACAGGTTTATTACAAAAAAACCTAACTAATTTGTCACACATCTGTGTTTACTTGTATTTGTGTGACAAGTTAATGACCACTTACAGAGATAATCCCAATGAATATAACGCTAACTGCTGATATTGCGTAAGAAACCGTTGGTTTAATTACGTTGTTTAATTAAATATTTATTAAGAGCCAGAAGCCGTGTGATGTTTGTGTGTCCTCTCGAGCTTTATCATCCCTATCAGCGGTTACTGTTTCACTAAAATTCCACTTATACACTCGTGCCAATGGCTGGAGATCAAAAACCTGTCTATGTCCAAGACTTTCCAGCCACATGATTTTATACCACAGGGCTATTTCAGGAAGGAATAAAGTTGAGCTTACATACGTGTCATGCACATCTTACACAGAAGTAAATGCATTTGTTGACCTCATGATTTATTCAATAAAAAAAAACAAAAAACAACATTTCTTTAAATTCTTTCACAGGTAAAGATTTTATCGGAATGAATCAGAATATCTATTATTATTTTTCTCCCACTGCAGAAGTAATGGATAAAATTTAGCAAACAAAAAACATTTCTTCTCAACAATACTTGATCCTTAGCCAAACTCACAAACAGAAAAACAGAAAGAAAAGAGAGAAAGACGGAGAGAGGAATGTTCTACTTTCACTCATATTTTGTAACTATAAAGAGAAAGAAATCCTCCGTACAGCCAGCCACTGGTTATAAGAGGAAAAGTAAAGGAAGTAGGAATGTGTAGGAGAAAAAGGAATGGAGAGTGCAGACAGGAGCGTGATAGAGAGAGAGAGAGAGAGAGAGAGAAAGAGAGAGAGAGACAGCGAGAGAGGAAAAGAGGGAGAAGGAGGGAGTGACAGTTTGCGACACTGGATTCCATTCTGTGTGTGTTTTGAAAGGGAGCTCTGGTTCACAAAGTGTCAGCATGCCAATGCCCATATTTGTGTCTGAATGTTAGTGTGTGTATTTGGATGACTTTCTGATCTCTGTACAGTGGTGAGAGCACAGTATGTGCACATACACCCTTACACACACACACACACTCTCTCTCTCTCTCTCTTACTGAGGTAAAGAGTGAGGATTAGTTCAGCTCCATTGGGGCTTTCTTCATCTCTCGGCTCTCTGTTATTTATTTGACTTGGGGACTTACACAGCTCACATTACAGCAATATCATTCAGCCACGACAGCACAACTCGCATTACCGTTTAGCCCATGCCCCGGGTCAACACTGCTCTCTATCTCGAGAGCAAATCCTCTTTTCGGATCCAGGGGCACTGCTTATGATGGAATTGGTAGAGATTTTGATGTGACTCGGCTTGACCCTGTCACTGTATCTGTGTAGAATGTAATACTTATCCATTATTACAGACAGATTTTTTGAAGCCAATCCAAGTAGTCTTACGTGGAGCTCGGAGTATGCTGCCAACTGCCATTTTCAAGCTTCCTTTACCACAAAATGCTCGTTGTTGTTATTTTTTGGTGGCTGGTCCATTGGCACGAGTGCTGGGAGTAATATAGATAAGTAAAAGATCTAAACCCCTAATCTAAGGCATAAAGGCACTTGAAGATCCAACGAGGGTATAAACTCCCAAACTAAACAAGTCATAGCACATAACCCAACTGTACGGATGACATCGAGTTAAAAGCTTGGATCTTTTTAGCATAAGTCATACTGTGTCTTCGGATCACATTATTTATAACGTTCCTTATTACATTTCCTTGCTTTTCATGCAGGGAAAAAACTCTTCTCTTTTCATCAGTATGCGGCATCATTTCCCCTCGCCATCAGTGCATCGTCTTCAGAATGTCATTTACCGCACCCTGGTGGAATTCCTAATCTACTGGACACAGTGTGCATTCCTGCTTTAAGATCGTGCTGTATGTTGTGATGCTGCAATAGAACGTTTGTAATCAAACGTCTGCTTATGTAGTAGGGCTGCACGATTTTGGACATTGAGATATATATTTTTTTGTGTTATATATTGCGATATAAAAAATTACACCAGATGATTTGAATAGCTCTATTTCCTTATTTTAGAAGGATCAGGGTGAATTTGAAAAGGAGTTTAGTCTGTAGATGGAATTACAGTAGCACTAAGATTCTGGGTTAAGCAGATAACCAAGGCTTAGGATTTATCAGTGCTAAGACAGCTCTTTTTTTTCCTCTCTCATCTGTAAACACCCCATCTAACCCCACACCACCCTGGGGTAAGGGTATTCCCTTATGTTTGGAATACCAGCATTCGATGGTAAAGTTCAACAGCTATTAATGAGTGTGAGCACTAAAATAGTATGTATGTATTGGCTGCATTTACATTTCTGGCATTCGGCACACATTCTTCTAAAGAGAAGCTTTCATTTTTTTATACATTTCAGCAGTTGAGGATTGGTAGGAAAGCAGTGGCAGCTTGGTGGGGGCAGTAAAATGTCTTTATTTGTCACATAAACGCATATCCTATCTTAAAAAGTTGGGGTCAGAGCACAGGGATTCAGGGTCCCTGAAGCAGAAAGGGATAAGGGTCTTGCCCAAGGACTCAGCAGTCCAGATCTTTACGGTCTTCCAATTAACAAATCACCACCTTAACCATTTAAGCCATCACTGCCTAGTTGGGCTGTTGATCAGAAGATCACCTGGGAAGTGGTGGTTCAAATAGTTAAGGCGCTGAGTTGTTGATTGGAAGACCGCGAAGACTCTACCCGCTGAGTTACCACTACTACGGTTGTAATATTTATGTAATGTTCTTGGATTGTTTGTTCCAGTCTGTACTGGAGCGTGAGTTCTGTGCTCTGAGAAGGGGAACATTGGAACAGGTTTGGATTCAAATGAACTGCATCTGTAAAAGCATTCTTGACGAGAAAACTCCTATCATGCTTTAAACCAGCCGAGACGCCTGCATGGAGAGTAGATTCCTTTTTCCGTGTATTTAAGTAGTGCTTAAACAATCAAATGTGTAAAATTGACTTATGTAACACATGAATGACTATTGAAAACATCACACACCTACAAGGTCCAAAGGTTCGGTCTTACATAATAGCTTCCTCACCCACCATATTGATCATTAATCTAATTTTACGAGCAGCAAGTGGGAGAGAAAAAGAAAGTGCTAGAGATTGTATGTGTGTGTAATTGGTGGTGGGGGGGGGGGTCCTTGGACAGAGAGCATACCACTTCTGAATATTAAACAAATGTCAAGGGGTATAAAGCGCCACAGAGGTGCCCTTGAGTATTGAATATAAACAATATATGTGGAAGGACCCAAAAACTAATTTCATATTTCTGAAAAACAGCTGACCGAGCGGAAGTGTAGCCATGTGTGTGTAAGGAGAAAAACACAGACACACACAAACACACTGCGAGAGCGCCCTGAGCTCTGGTGAACTGAACAGATACCCTGCATTGAATGGAGTGTCAGCTGTTTCTTTTTTTTCTGCTTTTTTTGTGCTGCTGTCGGCCTTCAGGCGACTCACTCGTCCACATCGACCGTCATCGATCAGCGGAACAATAGCACCACTTCAGACCAAGAGCAGTGTAGGGACACGAGCGCAAGGGTTTAACCGCTAATAAACACTGCATGGCCAGGCCTGTACTTCAAAAAATAAGGAAAAATCAAATAACACGAAATCGTTGGTGGAAGATGATGTGGCTAATTTATGAAGTTGTACATGAGGGTCATTTTTAAAAAATAAAGACACTAAAACCAATAAAACGAATAAACTGAAAGAACTGCAAACTAATTATAAAAGCGCAGAACACATAAAAGTTTTTAAGCATTTAAGTTAGTATGCACTTCTTGAAAAAAGTATAGATATAATGGAATGACTACATCCGCTATGTTGATAGTCATGCGACATACTACATCAAAACTGCGCAACGGCAAGGTTTTTTCTCCCTAAATTATTTAAAGCTAAACAAATAAAAAGTGCAGCTATCCGCCATTTTAGAATATGATGTGGCGTCTCTCCTGCGGCCTCATGGGATAGTATCCGTATACTTCCAAATTCATGTGGAAATAGTGGGTCCTCCAGGAACATTTTGTCCACCATTTTTTGCATACTAACAATTTTGGAAATACTTCCGTGTCTCCCATACTTGTTTTTGCATAGTGTAGTACAAAAAGCATGGGATTTTGGATGCAGCCAAAGTCCTGGTAAAACCAAAGAGTAATAATTGAATAATTTCAAGTCACTTTAATAGTGTGTGAGTAACTGCCTAGACATATGGGTATAGTAGGAGCGATTAGATCCTAGTTGCAGTATTTGTCAGCCATGTTTGTAGTTTGTGTTAGTGAGTTAGCATAAAACCTTTCCTTTAGATCAAGAAAGGAATTTTTACATATGTCTCACTTATACGGGAACACAAATCTACATTTGCGTACTTGAAAGCAGTCGACTAGCCACAATCCATTGCTCAAAATTCTTTTCCTTAAAAAACACAGACGTATCCAGACATGTTGCTAACAGACAGTATTGTATATTATTTTAGCTAGAAGTAACTGAAATAAGACCAAATGTCAGGGCAGGTCAAAACAACTCCAGGATCTCTTTAAAAAAAAACACCTTAGACTTCCAGTCTGATGAATCTTAGCGAAAAATCTCAATAAAAAAAAAATCCCATACAAAATGTACAAAATCCCGACTTACACTTATCTCTTTTATACATCTGAGCAATTGGGGGTTAAGGGCCTTGCTCAGGGGCCCAACAGTGGCAACTTGCTGGTGCTGGGAATCAAAGCATGATCTTCCAATTAGCAGTTTAACACCTTAACCGCTGTGCTACCACATTTCTTTGGAAAGCAGAGTTTCTTGTAATTGAATGATGCAAACACAGTGGGTACAATCAGTGTCTTTATCAGAGCGCCAACAAGCATTTACACAAAAAAACTCTATCAACATCTTATAAAGACACTGTTTCATTAAATTCCAACAAAAAAATCTTTCAATTCAGTGAAATATGAAGTCCAGACATTCACGAATGTAGCAGAAGCTGAGAATGCGAGTCTAAATCGAGACGTCTGTGCTAACACAAGGCAAACGCTACGCAAAACAAACAAATGGCTGCTGCAACGTGGCACGTCTGTCACATGTCCTTTGAAACATGGCGTTTAGACACTGTTTTTAAAAAAAAGTAAACAATTCACTACACAATAAATTTACATTCATGCCATTTGGCAGACGTCCTTATCCAGAGCAACTTACCTTTATCTCCTATTTATACAACTTAACCAACAGGTGTTTAAGGGCCTTGCTCAGGGGCCTACAGTGGTGGCTTGGTGGTGCCGGGAATCGAACCACTGTCTTTTTGGTATCAGTCTAACACCATAACCAAATGGACAGCATTTAGCACTAGTGGGTTTTTTTTCTCTTTTAAAGCTGGCAGCAGTAATAATTTATATATCAAAATACAGTAACAATAAATTGTTATCGATCAATATATAAAAAACATTTTTGCCATATCGCTCAGCTGTCCGGGAAGCACAGCAATAATAACCGTGTGGGAAGCCTTTCTATTTATCTCCTGTCGATTAACCTAACAACAATCATTCAACCCTGCTGCTCCTTTCAATGTTAGTGTTACTTTACTTTATCAGTTACACCACTGTTACTCTCACCGAACGCCACTAAAGACACGGATTATCCCATAACAAGTCGGAAAGGTCTTTGCAGCTCATTGTATTTGCATAGCAGGGTAATTTATTTACAGCCGCCTTTATTTTGTATAACTGATAAATGTAGTATCATGTTGCTTGTAGTATCTGTTATTTTACCTAATATTAATACTAATACATAAAGAAGCGATGCATCAAATATACCAGTCAGAAGTATGGCTCATTCGGTGTCCACAGTGTTAGCTTTTTTTGTTAACTTTACAATGTACACTAAAGCTAACTATTTTTTAAACATAAATATAGCTGCTCAAATGTTTTTCAGTCAATTTCTTTAAAAAAATTTCCTTTACAATAAAAGCTCCATAAAAGCAAAATAAAGAAGAATCCATAAAGATTCATCTATTTCTGTTTAGGGACTGAATTTTAATTACTTCGGCTCCAAAACACATCACAAGCAGCTCCAGTCAGTGCTGCGTTACTGCTCTGCCATGAGAAGCTTTTCCTGTGGCAAAAATGACGGCATGTTTCAATCAAACCGAATGTGCAGCCGGAAATGATTCTGCTCTTCCTGATGATAGAAATGTGGGATAATCGAGTTAAGCTCTGCTGAGCGATAGCATTGACCACAAACACTGTTCCAACAGACACCATAACAATAAAATCGGATTAGAGTTATCCCTCACGCAGGCCCTTAATTCTCTCTTTCACCCTCTCTAACTCAGTCTCTCTCTTTTTCGGGTTCTTTGCCCTTTTTGATTATCTGGTATAATAGTATTTGCTTTTAAACAGAATTTACATAGCATGAGACTGGTCTTTAAAATAATAATACATAATATAGAAAAAACAAACCTAAAAATTGGTATATAAACCTAACAAACAAAACAGATAGATAGATAGATAGATAGATAGATAGATACTCATGTAGATAGATAGGTGGGTGGATGGATGGATGGATGGATGGATTGATGAATGGGTGGGTGGGTGTATGGATGGATGGATGATAGATAGATAGATAGACGGACGGACGGACAGGTACGTAGGTAGGTGGATGGATAGATAGAGACGCATGTGGGTAGTAAATCTTGGTTTAAAAGATTTGAGATTATAAGTATATATCTTTTGTTTTGTTTGTAAATCTGTTTGTTTTCTTTTTGGACATACACACTTCCATATGTGTCTCCCAGATGCAGCACATTAATTCTGCTCTCAGATCAGCATGAGAATGATTTTCTCCCCCTGTCAGGTTTCAGTATGTCCTGAAAACATTGTAGTTAAAGTTCAGACTGGAAGCCTGAGGCCGTTGGCAATGCGCCTGAACAGCATTGGCACAACGTCTTAACCTCACCCCTTCTTTCCTTCCTTTACCCCCCCCCCCCCCCCCCACCTTCTGTTTTTTAAATTAGAGGGAGTTGATTACCCTCGTCCCTGAGGGAGGACTTCACCTTATGCAACCTTTCAGACGTGAAGATAGCGGAAAACCCACAGGGACGATGGCCTGTGATATCAAAGTGGCTCGAATGCCTCACATATATTCTGCATTCCTTGACACACACACTCATACACGCACCGGTGCAGATTGTTCCCACACACAGATTCATAGGACACGCGCTAAACGTCGAACAGAATTCCTGCCCTGGCCGCCACATGCATTATTTGCACAGACGGGTTCAGTAATGTACAGTAAAGAATAGCTCAGTAAAGTGCCCCGCTCCGCCGGGCCCTGTTATTTTAAACTGCCTGTGTGATCCAAGGAAATGAATTGCATTTTTGTTCTACAGGAAAAGCAGTGAGAGCGAAAAAGGGCAGGACAAAACCGACATGAGGTCGAACCCGAGACTGTGTGAGTGCCTGGTGTTTACGGAATCACAAGAAAGATCAACCGACATTCAGACAAGTAGCAGAGGATCCGGAATCAAAGTAGCTTCATACTGATACGTTATCAAACATCTGATGGAGCCCAACCTTTAAAGATGAGGAAAAGAAAAATGAGAAGCTCTCCATTTCCCAACACACATCAAAGCATCTGACTGGCATTCAAAAATGACTTTATCGTCCACCCGTCCGCCCGTCCGTCCGTTCCTTCCTTCCCTCCCTACCCACATACCCTCCTTTGTCAGCATTTGACTGGCCCTTACAGATTTACAGTTAGTTTTTCCTTTCTACCCATCCAATTCCTCCTTTCCTTTCTTCCTTCCTTCCTTATTTCCCTCCTTTCTTCCTACCTTTCTCAGATGCTCAGATACACCCTGACTCAGCCGGGTCCCTTCGGAGTTGACAGGGTTGATGGGGGTTACCCTTTTAAATAGATTCTGTTCCAGTACATGGCAGCTCTTAATTGTTACACTTTCCTTCTTAGTAAATAGAAAAAAAGCTAGTGAAACCAGCGGACAGCAATAACACCTCAAGCTTAAGAGTGAAAGACAAAGACAAAGACATATCCGACCAATAACTACTGTAGGTCTATGCTTACACCTCCTGTTGTCTTTGTCTTTGCTGACGCCGAACGAGGTCATGGGACGTCCTTGCTTATTAAAGAGTGACTTTAAAACCTCATCACTTATTAAACAGATCCAGACATGATGAAGTGTAATTACAGGCTGAATTAAAGTCGTGTATCAGGAAGACATCCGCTCTGAACTCAGGCATGTCAGTGTCTCCTCAGAGACCGGGGTCACCTCAGTACCGTTAACCTGTGCACTCTTATACCGGAACTACAGTCTATTCTCTTTCTTTCTTTCTTTCTTTCTTTCTTTCTTTCTTTCTTTCTTTCTTTCTTTCTTTCTTTCTTCTTCCCTCCCTCCCACCTTCCCTTACTTCCTCCTTTCTTGCTCTTCTTCTTCTTTTTCTTCTTCTTTCTTTCTTTCGCACTTCCTTCCTTACTCCCTCCTTCCTCTTGCCTCCCTCCCTCCTCTCGGCTTCCTACTTCCTCCGGTACTGGCCCTGGGCTCTTTCTTTCCTACATTCCTTCTCTTTTCCTCCGTCCTCTTCCCTCCGCCTCTTTTTCTCTTTCCGCCTCCATCCTTTTGCTTTCTTCTTGCCTCTTTTTCCTTGTTTCCGCTCTTTTTCTTTTCTCCTTTTCTTTTCTTTCTTCCTCCTTCCTTCCCCTTTTTTCTCTTTCTTCTCTTTCTTTCTTCTTTCTCTTCTTTCGCCTATTCCTTCTCTTTTTTTCCCCCCCTAGTACTTCCTCCTTCTCGACTTTATCTTTCCTTCTTTTCTTTCTTTCTTTCTTTCTTTCTTTCTCCCACCCTTTCTTCCTTACTCCCTGCTTCCTCTTGCCTCCTCCCTCCTCTCGCCTTCCTACTCCCCTTTTTTTCTTTCCCCTCTTTATTTCTCCTTTTTTTTTTTGCCTCCCTCTTTCTTTCTTTCTTTCTTTCCTGGTCCATTCGTCCGTCCGTCCGTCCTTTCTTTCTTCCTTCCTTCCTTCCTTCTGTCCTTTCTTCTTTCTCCTCTCGTTCCAAATAGACCGCTTAATCGCTTCCTCCTCCACTATCTTCTTTTTTCCCTTTTTCTTTACATGCAGGTGACATACAGTAAAAACACACAGGCATGCCACGGATGCAGCCCCTGCTTTTTTCCCATGAGTCTTACAAAATAAGTCTTGTGGTTTGTTTTGTCAGCGAGTGTGAGGCAGCTCTGTGAACGTGCCAGTAGTTTTCCATCCACACACACTCATCCACACGTATACACAATTCAAAAACCACACACGCTCATCCACACGTATACCAATTCAAAACCCACACACGCCACACTATACCATTCAAAACCAACCGCTCCAACGTAACCATTCAAAAACCACACACACTCTCCACACGTCCATCACACAATTTCCCACAACAAAAACCAAACACACATTCAAAAGACCAAAACCAAAACACCTCACTCTCACAATATACACAATAAAAAACCACACACACTCATCCACAATATACACAATTCAAAAACCACACACACAATTAGACCATCTCCACACATACACAATTCAAAACCACCACACTATCCACATATACACATTCAAAAACCACCCACTCATTCAAAAACACATATACACAATTACACCAAAAACCAAACCTCACATACATTTACCACACAATACACATTACACCACAATTCAAAAACCACACACAAGCAAAAACCACATCCAAGTTCACACACATATAACATCCGACACAATCAAAAACCACACACACTCAGCTCATTTATTTAGACCATTAAAAACCACACACACACTCATCCACACATATACACAATTCAAAAACCACACACTCACCATTCATACTACACAATTCAAAAACCACACACACTCATCCACACATATACACAATTCAAAAACCACACACACTCATTATCAAAAACCACACACATTTCCAAACCACATTACACAATTAAAACCACACACACTCTGCCAACATATACACAATTTTCAAACCAACCCACAACTTTCATCCATTCATAAACACAATTCAAAAACCCCCAACACCACACATAAACACATTCCCAAACCACACTATATATATACACAATTCAAAAACCACACACAGTCTATTCACACATATACACAATTCAAAAACCACACACAGTCTATTCACACATATACACAATTCAAAAACCACACACAGTCTATTCACACATATACACAATTCTAAAAACAACACACAAGGTCCTATTCCACATTACAACAATTCAAAAAACCACACACAGCCACATATATATATAATACACACTTAAAAAACCAACCACTCAGTACACACATACACAATTCACACAGTCAAAAACCCCCATCAGGGCACTCAGGGAAAAAAGAGAAGAAAAGTAAGTAAAAATAAACAGTTTCCTTGTTACAGCTAACTTGCAAACTAATCAGATCCTAATCTTAAACCTTGTGTTAAACTTGCAGCAAAGTTAAAAAGATGGATCAATGATAGATTGTGAAATGTGTGTGTGTGTGTGTGTGTGTCTGTGTGTGTGTTTATGGCTAGGACAGCATAACAGCATAGAGGGTTAAAGGCCTTGCTCAAGGGCCCAACATTAGAAACTGGTGGTGCTGGGAATTGTACCTACTCTCTCTCTCTCCCAATCAGCAGTCCAACACCTTAACCACTAAGCTACCACTTTCTCAACTTCACATCTAACTGAACGCAATAAAATTTCAGATTGTTACTATAATAAAAAACTTTTATAACCCCCCCCCCCCTTCTGGTGGAAATGATTAGTTTAATTTAATGTATGAAAATGAGGTGCTATTAAGTTCTTTCCTGATTTGCATTGCTTTTAGTTGATCAAGTTGTTAGTAGAGTGAAGTTCGACGTGCAGGAGAACACAAAGAACTCCAAAATGTGGTTCAAATTCTTCAACTGGCACATAAGAGACGCTCCCAGCTCTCACTGCTGATCTCTCACCTGAATTCATTTACTTTTTCTATCTCAGTGCCTATCTGTATCTCTCTCTTTCTCTCTGTCTCTGTCTCTCGCTCTTGCTCTCTTTTACTCTGTCTCTCTCTCTCTATCTCTGTCTGTCTCTTTCTTTCTGTTTCTCTCTCTCTCTTTGTATCTCTCTGTATCTCCCTGTCTCTGTCTCTCTCTCTCTCTGTCTCTCTCTCTCTCTCTCTGTCCTCTTGTCTGCATTTTAATTCTGATGTTTGTGTTCCTGCAGTGCTTCCCGGGCTTACAAATAGCCTGCTTAAAGTCATAAGCTAGCTAAGGAGGGGAAGCGGGGGATAAATATCAGACAGGACGAGAGATTGTGAAAAAGGGAGAGGGACAGAAAGAAACCGTAAAAGCCGACTCATTTCATTTCGAGATGCAGGACACATCATCTGAAATAGTCAGACGTCACGACCCAAAACGTCATGACTTTTTCCATCTGACTTTCTTTTATTTTTTCACTGTTTATCTTTCTTCCTTTTTTCTTTCTTTTTTTCTTTCTTTCCTTTTTCTATTCTATTCTATTCTATTCTATTCTATTCTATTCTATTCTTTATTTCTTTTTTCCCTTATCTTCCTTTCATCCATCCATCTATCCATCCATCCATCCATCCATTCATCCATCCATCCATCCTTTTTTCTTTCTTTCTTTCTTTCTTTCTTTCTTCTTCCTCCCTTTCTATTCTATTCTATTCTATTCTATTCTATTCTATTCTATTCTATTCTATTCTATTCTATTCTAGGTGGTGCTGGGGAATTGAACCCACAATATTCAGATAAGCAGTCTAACAGCTTAATCTCTGAACTAACACTTCTCCACTAGCTCTTTGTGGGTTATGACCCCCCGCTGGCTCGTATCTGTTTCTAATTTGTATGTGTGTGTGTGTGTGTGTGTGTGTGTGTGTTTATGTACATAAGAAGAAAAGCTCAGCGTCTGTTTTAGTAAGAAGGCTGACAGAACAATCCTCTACGGTCTTAATGATACATGAACCATGTAGTGTGCAGAATCGATGCTTTCGCATTATTTTTCGATGGAACTGGAATTGTCAGTGATGTCTGTTGTGTTGATATTTGCATGAGTTTATCGGCTCTGATCCCTCGTCTCAGGCCTCTTTTCTCTCTGACTGATGGACGAGACTGAACCTGGTGTTAACTATCGACCGTCTCCGAGTGCTGTTTTGATTCAATTTGCTCATTTTTTCCACCATTATATCACAGGCGTCGTCCTCTACAGCAGCCTCTTTTTATCTCTCCATCATTTTTCTGTCTATTTCTGTCTGTAATGGTTGTCTGCATCTGTCGGTTTCTCCCTTATGATGACGACAAGCTCTCGTGTTGTACAAAGCATGTGTTTATTATTAATCACAGAGCTTGTTCTGGTCTGTGCACAGGAGAAAAAGACGCAAGGACGTGTTCGAGGGGGACAGGGCCTCTTTTACTGTGTCTCTCACACTTGAACAAGGGCAAGGAAATCTAACTTGTCTATCACCAGAAGGATAAAGATAAAATTTAGCAAAACAGTAACAGCAAACAACTGCCAAAAAAAAAGGCTGAATCGATGAAGCAAAGCCTTAAAACAACTGTCACTGTAATCAGAGGCAACCTCCGGAGTACAGGGGCAATTTTCTCTTCACACAAGTCTTCAACCGACAGCTCAATTATATGAGCTCTTCTGCCAAACATAACCCTCCCATCTGCTTCCAACGCAATCGTGTCCATTAAACCAGCACATACACACCACCCTGTCACGACCAGCTGCTTTATTTAAACTGTTCATTTTAACAACACACGGTCTTCCCTCATGTCCATCCGTCCACAGGAGAACGGCGTGATTTACGTTACTGATCACACTGCTCTCATCATCATTCAGCTACAGCAGCGGGTTCCAACCACTTAAAGTTCTCACAAAGTTCTCACATTATTCGAATAACACATTTGTTGTTGCGTTTCTTTATTTTAATTGTATTTCTTTTAATCAACACTTTTTCAAAATCTAAACTGATATATTTATTCAGATATTTTTACTTTTTATTAAGACCACATTCATTTTAAGGTTTTATATCTGATGAGTTACAGAAGGTAAAAACATGTTTTTTTAATTATTATAAAGGAACAGATATGTTTTATAATCGACGCCTACAGCTTTTTTTTCTTTCTTCCTTTTCCTGTCTCTATGTCTTCTTTTCTTTTCCTGTTTTTTTTCTTACTTTTTCTTTTGTTCTTTCTTTCTTTTCCTGTTTTTCTTCTGTTCTTCATTTTCTTGTTTTTCTTTATTCTTCCTTTTCCTGTCTGTATGTCTTTATTTCTTTCATGTCTGTACATTTTTCCTCCTTTTCCTGTCTGTCTGTATGTCTTCCTTTCTTTTCCTGTTTTTTTTCTTCCTTTTCCTGTTTTTATTTATTTTTCCTTTTCCTGGATGTATGTCTTTATTTTTTCCTGCCTTTATGTCTCTCCTTCTTTTCCTGTTTTTCTTTCTGTCTTCCTTTTCCTGTTTTTGTTTTTTTCTTTTTGCCTTTTCCTGTTTTTTTTAAGTCTTTCTTTCCTTTTCCTGTTTTTTTTCCTGTTTTTTTTCTTTCTTTTCCTGTTTTTTTTCCCTTTTTGCTGTTTTTTTTAAAATTTTTATTCCTTTTCCCGTCTGTATATCTTTCTTTCTTTCGTCCTATTGTCCTTCCTTGTTGTTGATTCAGTCCATGCATCCCCACACCACCTCTCTTAACCCTGCCCCTCCCCAGTGCTTTTTCCACTAATAGACTTTGCTTTGCGAGCCCATTAGACCCGATCAATATTGAAATGATTTTTTTGCTTGTGAGGTAAACCCTTATCGAACTGTAAGCAATCATCAGAAGAACATTTCATCCTCATCGATTTGATGCTGACTATCCAACTATTTTAACATCATACCTGGGTTATACACGGCGCCATGACTCAGTACTGGTGAAGCAGCAATATTTTTAGCAGTGATATTCCGTAAATATAAAAATGGAACATGTATTAGTGCCAGTGTTGTTTTTTTATTGACAGATTTGACGAACCAGTTTATAAAAGTGGTTTAAAACACATAGTAAATAAAGAATAAATCTTTAATAAGAAAGAAACAATACCATTAGCGGCTTTATCAACGCTTTGTGTTGATTACAATGTGATTATTTTGGTCTTCTTGGTGTTCCACCACTTTATTTTATTCTCAATTTGCCGTAATTTAAGTTGTTATCTGCTGTTGGCGGAGTGTTTTAGCTTTTCCCACCATGGAGGAACTCCTGTATGTATCAATGTCACATCCCACACACTTACACTCAGCAGACCTTCAAGGAGGACTACAGCTCCTGCAAATGTGTATGCAGGTTACATAGAAACAAGCTGTTTTATGTGTTGTCTTAGTGTACAGTATTTGGTGTGTGTGTTGTGTGTGTGTGTGTGTGTGTAGACCTTATTGGGTGTTTATTAAGATATTATAAATTTAACGTAGTTTCAAGTTAAAGATCTACATACACATACAGTCCACATACAGTCTTGAATTTTCTTGAATTTAATTTGATATAATTCAGTCAAAATTAAAATGGAATAAAATTGATATATTATTTATTTATCCATTTTTAGTAGCCAATATTATAATGTTGTATATAATTTTGCTATTTATTTAAGTAGTTATCCTAATCAAGCGTTACTTTCAATAATTTTAGTTATTTAAAAGCTATTTAAAGTTTAATTTATAATATGGAACATTTATTTTAGAGTTGTTTGTACAATATATGTATATATTACATTTTTTTTATTATTTTATACATTTTATCTATATTTAAATTATAATATAGAGAATATATATTTAAAGAAATGTATATATTTTAGTATTTATTTATACTTTTTATATAATGTAAATTTTGTCATTATGTTTAATGTGAGTACTCTACAGATCTACAGCTTCAATGAACACTTGCATACCTGAAACTCTTTACAGATAAACGTTTTGCCAAACGCGTGGAAAGGTGGCCTTTGTTCGTACCTGACACATAATTTCCTGTTTTGTTTCAGGCTTTTTCCTGGAACTAATCTGACTGAAACTGAAGCAATGATGAAGACTTATTCAGCTTGGATCGGAAAGTTTTTCTGCTTCTTTTACTTTTTCCGGTAAACGGAACGCAACAGCACGCCACGTAGTGAAAAATGCTGCTAAATGTGTAAATGATACCAGCCACCATGCTGTTGAAAGGTGGGCAGAAAAACTGTCAGGAAAAGCCAAGATGTGTGTGTGTGTGTGTAAGTGTGTGTGTGCGATGTGAGTGAGATCAAGCTGGCCCTTTTACCCGTATGACTAACACAGCGTTTCTCCCTTCGGCACAATCCAGGCCTTAATATCCAAATCTTCTTTATCACATTTATATCCTTTCACACACAACTCCAGTGCAGCAGAGGTTCTAGCACATTATGAAAGGATTTGACCTCTGAAACAAAAGTTATACAATTTAAATAGGATTGAAAAAAAATTCTGGGAAAAAAATAAACTAATAAATCAAATTGGCGCGATGTTCCGAGCTGCTCAGCCTCCCCCTGCCCCAATTCCTCCTTCCCTGATGTTCGTTACTTGACTGAGAAACAAAGCTTATAAAGTTAGCGAGTAATGGAAGTCTGTCTCACTCAAGCTATTCATGTTCTTTCTCCAAATTGAATTATTAAACATGCGGCTCATCAGTATTAGTGCAGTTCATCGGGGCTAAACATACACATGCTCTGCTTCTGCGGGTTTTATAAAAGATTCAGCTGAAGGCATAGAGATCAGACACCCTTGTTACTCTTTCTGGGCTGCTTTGTACACTGAAGACACGTTTAAAAAAAAAAATGATTAAAAAATAAAAACAGATGTTCAAAGACAGATGAGCAAGTTTTGTCTTCCTGCATCAAATTTAAAACAAATGACGTCTCTGTTTCTGCCTTAGCACAGTCCTAGTCAAAATAGCAACAAGAAGCACCATAAGAGAAAAACAAAACTTTTAAATGACCTCCTCATTAATCGCTGTAATTACTTATAGTGTTTTAGTTTACGTATGATGTACTCATAAATCTACGTTAAAACATTTATGAAGGAAAGAAAAACAGGCGGAAACAAGATGGCTGCCTTATGAAACAATAGCTAGTTATATAAATGTTAAGTTTTAAATTACAATGCAGAGGCTTTAAATTTAAGATCACATTAGATATGATTCTACTTTGTGGAAGTGTAAATAAGGGCATGAAACGTTTATTTTTAATAATAGATAATAAAAAGCGCATAAACTGGAATCCGAATCAATGAGCACGCTTCTGTTTTTTTCCAAATTAAGGAAAAAGGAATTGAGGTTTTTAACCAATTCAGGTTTTTTTGTGTCTTTAAAGAATGTTGTGTCTGGTAGAGTCATATATCATCATATTTGCTTTAAATTTCATAAGAAGAATCAGTCTTTTCTTTCAGTAGCATTCCTGTAAGTCAGGAACATTCCTGGCAGGTCAGAGCATGAACTTTTAGGTTGTCAAAATGGCAATCACTAACAAGAACCCATTTTATGTATCTATACTAGATTCCCTATAATCCATTTTCTATGTGCACATGTATAAATGAAACTTTTACTGCATGCCCGAAAATAGGGGACACATAGATTTTCACTTTTTAAATTAAGGCCAAAGAACGAGACGTTCCCATGAGCCCCACACGTCTAAATACAACCTCAAGGACAATTCTAAAATCGTACATTAACACAGTTTTCCACAATTTATTTCATCCCACTTCCTGTATGTAGGCAAAAGTAACATATTCCATTAACCCCGATTTAATTCTTTGTTGTTTTTTTAATCGTGCCAATGAACATGTCTATTAGGACAGCAACAATTTTATTAAATCACTGTGAATTCTTTGCAAATTTGACCAATCGTTGTAATGCCCCGCCCACCAGAACATTACAATTAGTAATAAGAAGTCCGGTCCTCTCTGACAGTTCCTTTCAATTAACCGGTTCACCTGGTCCTAACCTAACGACATCATTCGCTGCAACAAAAAAAATTAGAATATCAAGTTTATCCGCCTGTACTGGGCTAAAAATAAACTCAAGACATTCAAATATATAATACTGGTCTAATACAGTGGTGCCTTGACTACGTACTCATATGTAATTTTTTTCCATTGAAATAAATTGAAATTTTTTTCCGGGTTCCCAAAAAACACAGCAATTTTTTGTTACATGTTATAAATAACGAATATTGTATAAAAAACAATACAATAGAAAAGGGGTGGGCAATCTTGGGCCTGGAGAGTTTAGCTTCAATCTGCCTTAACACACTTACCTGTAAGTTTCAAGTATACCTAGCAATACCCTAATTAGTGGGTTCGGGTGTGTTAGATTAAGGTTGGAGCTAAACTCTGCAGGACACCAGCTCTCCAGGACCGAGATTGCCCACCCCTGCAATAGGATGTACTGCAATAATCTGGTTTTATTAAGCATAATTTACAGCATTTACCTTGGAGATCTCCTCTTGCTAACATGCATGTCTGACTAGCTATCGAGTGAGAGACGGCATGCTGGGCAACTAGTGGTGGGGTCGCAACTCAAAGCAAAAAATCGGATGAGGGACGGCTCGTATCTCTCGTAACAGTTAAAACATGATTATCATGAGTTGATAATGATTGCAACTAAAACACCCAAATACAGGTACAGGCAGTGCAGTGTTTAGTAAACAAAAATGTTTAACAAGTCGTGAAAATTTAAAGTTAATAAATTAGATCCATTTGTTATGCATGATCTATTACCATTTAGTTGTTATTAATTTAACGTACATTTCGCTGAACCGGTTGCCCAAAAGAACTAGTTGGGGTAAAACGATGCTGTTAGTCAGTCAGTCATAGTGGGCAGTCATGTACTGTTTGTACGAGGGTTTACACTAAATCACGCATGTGCGGTATCATCAGTCGTCCAATTGGACGTATCCGAAAAAAAACCCAGTTCCGGGATCAGTGTGCAGTAATCCGAACATCGCTGCAACCGACTCCTAACAAAATCGAATAAATTCAGTAAGTTTAAAAATATTTCCAATATGTTTTATATTATCACAACTTCTTATGTTTAACAAAACATCATCAGTTCTCTTTTCACAGCAGTTCAGTTCAGTGAGTCCCGGAATACTCCGGAATACTGGTTGGTTTTAAGTCACACAAGTAAATAAAAAGTTATAAAAACTGTAAGTAATATATGGATTTGTTCTTACTCGAGAGGCAAACCGTTTTAAACGATTCATTTTGTGAACCAAACGATTCATTGTGAATTGGCTCAGAAAAACACTCATATTCTTAAGATGCAGACATGTGCGATGAAAGTGTCTCCAGGAGACATCTCAGTTCTCTCAGATGCTGAACTTAAGCAATATCAATATATAAAAGTATATTGTAACTAAATAATTCAATAGTGCTAAAAGGTTAACTTATGAAGGTACGTGATTCATGGGGCACTTCCAGTCAATATGCTATAAGGGTAAATTTAAAAGATAAAGTAAGGAGAGAGAGAGACAAAGATTGAGAGACAGACAGACAGAGAAAGAGACAGAGAGATATGCAGAGCGAGAAAGACAGAGAGCGAGAGAAAGAGAGCGAGAGAGAGAGAGAGAGAGAGAGAGAGTGAGAGCGGAAGAGAGAGAGAGAGAGAGAGAGAGAGAGAGAGAATTTGCTTTCTTATGGTTGAAACAATCAATACTCCAAACCGAATAACAGGTTGTTATTAGAGAGGGAAAGAAAACTATGTTTACTTTTCCCATCTCTGAGGACTGAGAACTAAGAATTATCATGACCACAGTGAAAGAAAACGACATGAGCAGCTCCAGCAGGATGAAACTTCACCACTAAGACTCTCTGATGATGAGACTGAGGTTAACTGTAAATTAATCCGATCATATTTATTGGAAATGGGATCAACAACAAATTCCTGAAACACAAATCCGAACCTCTTTCTGAAGTAATAATAGTCAACGGATTAGATTACAGGCTACCAGTGTAAAGTCTGTTCTAACAGTTAAATCAGCCCAGAATTCATGGAGCCAAAAAACTTATTTCATTTATTTTATTATTTTCATAGTATTTTTGTACTCACCACTAGGGGTGATATCTACCTATCCACTGTCTATACCCACTTATTCCTGATCAGGGGGTCACAGGGATCTGCTGAAGTCTATTCCAGCTGTTACTGGGTGAAAGGCAAAGATGCAACATGGACATGAGAGGGACACATACAGATAAACAACCACATACACTTCTATGGGCAACTTAGAATCACTGATTAATCTAACATATATATGTTTTTGGAGGAAACCAGAGTACCCTGAGTAAACCTACACAAACACCAGGAGAACATAAGACTCCTGCTGGGGATATGAACCTGGGACCTTCTTGCTGTGATGCAACAGTGCTGATCATTAGGTCATATTCATTTAAAAAGTTTCAAACACAAATGTTTCTATCCTAACAGTAGAGGGTGATTTTAAACCTATTTCTTTTCTACCACAAAATAAAAATCGTCCTTTGTGTACCTTCTCAAATTGAATGCCAACAGAATCCTGATCTTGTTAAAAGGTGATAAAGAAATATGTAACTGTAAGCTGCGACTATGAATCCTTCAGTCCAAACACACACACACAATGTACTGACATGATGGTGCTTGTAATGTGAACACGGTCTTAGGGATAAATAAGTCAGAGGTAGAATCACTACTCACTTTGAGGGAGTCGAAGCAGGCGATGACTCTGCCGTTCTCCACCTGGCAGCTTTTGGCCGGATGGGCGAACTTACATTCGGAGTCGGGTCGGGAACATGTGCCTCGCTGGAACTCGCGACACACCTCCAGCGTCAGCCATTTGGTGTCCCGGATGGGTGTCACGTTAACTGCCATTTCGGCTTAAAATGAACGTCAAAGCAAAAAAAAAAATCCAGGTGATATGCAAGCACTGATGGAAAAGGGAGGTTCTTTTTGTCTGGTTTGGTTTTGTGCACTCGAGATTTTAAAGAGACGAGATTTAGGTTGTGTTTTGGCTTTTCCTTTTTTTTTGTAGGCACTCAGCGAGCAAACTTAGAGGCCCATTGTTGTGACCTTTTGGTTTATTTGAAGCCTCGATCTGTGGAGGCCTCGGTCTCTCTCCAACTCCTCGTTCCTTCTGTTTCGCTGTCACTCAGTCACTCCTCAGCTGAGCTGCCAGGACAGACGTTTGCTATAACTCATTATTGATCACATGTGGCTGCGAGGGCAGAGGGGGAGCAAGTTGGCGGTTTGAAAAGCAACACTGTCACCTCTTACCCAGACTCACTCACTCACACACTCACTCACTCACCCACACACTCACTCACACACACGCACTCACTCTCACACACGTACCTACAAAAAAAAAAAAACGTCCGGGATATGTCCTTATGATACAGACTCGAGAAGCAACATTGGGACACACGCAGGGGGGCTGAGGGTGTTGCTGTGGCGACCAGGTGCGTAACCGTTCTTGTCCAGTTCTGTGGACGTCACTCGGCGCTGAAGCGGGTGGCAGGTGGCAGAAGCGGGAAACAAAGGGGCAGGGGAGGGGCACGCTTTTCTTTCAAGCGGTTCAAGCAGCAGTGGATGTCAAAGGCACGTCTGTCAGTAGCAACCTGCAGGGGAGAGTAGAGAGTTAACGCATAAATCTAACACACACACACACACACACGGGCATCATTTACCAGCCTGGACTCTAAAGTGGAATAATCACTCTAGAAACAGAAAAATCTAACGGAATTTGTTAAAAGGTAGAACAAGAGTGCTAATGTGAGATCAGGTATGGGTCTCTCAAAGGTGTCTAGTCATTAATAAAGGGGTTTAAATCGTCAAGCTTTAAAAAATATATATCTCCAATATAATGACTATTTTTTTCAGTAATTTTTAGAAATGTAATTGCTTTATGCAATTCTTTGTGTGATGCTGTTAAATATTGTGTGAACTAAAAAGCGGATAAACAAATTTTAGTTATAATTCTGTTTAAAGAGACGAAAAGCTTTAAAGAAGGGCGTGGCCTTGAAAGCCAGCACCATGGAAAATGGAACAAAAAAGAAAAAAATTTGTGTGTGTTTGTCTGTGAGAAAGAGAGAAAAAGACACACACATGTGCTCCACTTAGCTCAAGTAGGAAAAAATAAGGTTAAATAAAAATACTCTATATTGTCTTAACGAACAGGGTGAATATGTCACAGCCTGTCCCCTCAGCTGGAATATTCACCTGTCTATTGACCTTGTTACCCCAGTCTTCTGCCCCACCCTGCCCTGCCTGTAGAGGAAGCATTGTTTTGGTGAACACGTCCCTGCAGCGCCAGCCTTGTGATGCCCACAGCTAATTCCATTAGCAGCACATTAAATATGAAGCAGGCTATTTGTCTCTGCGCTGCCTGCTTTTTCCTCTTCTTCTTCTTTATTTCCTCTGGGTGAGGGTGAGGGCAGGACAGGACAGTATGCGCTTATCAAGACATTATCCAGAGCGACTTACAATTATTTAATTTATACAACTGAGCAGTTGAGAGTTAAAGGCCTTGCAGTGGCAGCTTGGGGGTTCTGGGAATTGAACTTATGACCTTCTTATCGGTAGGCTAACACCTTAACTACTGAGCTAACAAAAAAAAAAACACTAGATCTGCCTCCAGGGACAAAGTTGAAAAAGACAGAAACTGAGAAAGAGAAAGAAAGACAGAAATACACAATAGGAAACGATAAGAGAGAGAAAGAGATAGATAGAAAGAGCAAGAGGGGGGAGAGAGAAAGAGAGAAAGAGAGAGCGAGAGAGGGAGGGAGGGAGAGAGTGAAAGAGAGAAAACAAACACACTGACAGGCAGAAATACATCAAGAGACATAATGACACAATGACTGAGACAAAAAGATTCAGAAAAGACAGCAAGAGATAGAAAAGTAGAAAAACTGAAAGACAGAATTACACAGAGAGATAGAAAGACACAGTGACAGGGACAAAAAGACACAGAGAGACAAAAGAGAGTGAGATTTAGATGCAGAATTAGAGACAGAGGGAGAGACAAATAGAAAGACAGTGAAAAAACTACAGATAGACAGAAAGACAGGAGCAAAGCCCCTGCTATGCTTCTTTTCCTACTATGCTGCGGCCTGCACTGTTTCACTCCTACACCTGCATGCTGCAACCTTGGTACACACACACACACACACACAGTTCTGGTGCTAGGAGGCACTGAAACGACCATCCAATCCCACGCCATTACCTTCGTATCGATAAGACACACACACACACACACACACACACACGCACATGCACATGTACAATACAGATACTCTGTAAGTAAAAAAATAAACATCCCACTCTATATAACATATAATCTTGTCATTACATGCATGTGAAAATGTGTGTGTGTGTCGTACCCATACATTTAGAGATCTCAGTAATCAGTCATGCCGTCATTATACTTACATGGAGATAATAATTATGTCGTCTGCCGGAAAACCGGTGTTATGACAAGAGGTGTATACCGCTTAACTCAACTGCACTTCCACTCGTGCCGCAGGTGTGAGATTTTCTTGTCAGGATTTTTCCACACTATTAAACTCAATGTGCAGTAACTCTGTCATCTGCCTGGTTTAACCCAATGCGGTGCGTTCACACAGCGCTGATGTTTACAAGACTCCAGAGATCAGTTATGACACCAGTTCCGAATTTGCATAGCGATCTGGGTGCTAAGTAGTAAAAAAAAAAAAACATCTGGAGGCATACCATTTGAGGAAAATCACCAGCGACGAAAGCGGTTATGCAACCCAGCGTGGATCGACTAACCGTTTCCCCTTTTGGACTCAATTATTTTTCAAATAATATCGCAGTAAGCACTAATGATCAACAACTGGTCACCTCGGATAATCTATATCCTGTCTCCACTAATTCTTTTTTTTATTCTTCTTCTGCCTTTTAAATTACCAATTTTTTTTCAAAAAGTTTGCTTTGTAACCTCAAAATAATAAAATTAATATAATAGAATCAATGGTAGAATTTTACTCTTGCTGCTACCTAAACATCTTTCATACAACATAACTACATCAGGTCGGTCCACACATTTTAACGGCATATGTCACATTTGACTGGTAGCCTGGGTGGAGTTAGCCAACAGCTAACTTTAGGACAAAGCAATCTAATGTGCAAATCTTAAATTCATGGCCATGGCAAAGTTAGCAAACAAACCAAGTCGAGTTTTGTGGAGGGAAGTGTAGAAAAGATAGAGAGAGTGATTAGACATAAATACGAATCTATAATAGGACAGGTTTACACTCGGTGACTCAAGAATTGAACCCCAGTCTTTCTGGTATCAGTCCAATACATTAATCACTGCGCTACCATTTCCCCTCAACACTATGTTTTGTGATCTAATGCACCAGTATTGAGCTGTTCAGTGATGTAACCCAAAGCACTTTTGTCCGTCGCTCTGGATAAGAACGTCTGCTAAATGCACGTAAATGTTGTCTGTTATTAAATTATGAATGTACATAATTTAAGCTGCTTCAAAAAAAATGCATTATTACTGTTATTAATAAGTTACTTACTTAAGAAAACTTACTTGAGAAAATACTGACACTGGAGCCTTCTTGAATAAATGCCACATAAACACCTTTTTACCAGCCCCAAAATCTTGCTGGTCTTAAGTGGGAACTGATGATGTCAGTGGGCAGAGCTTCCACCACACCCGACAGATAATATAACAAGAATAATTAAATCTATCAGTTTATTAGCGGTCAACGGAAGAGATAACACTTTTCGGATTATCGGGTCAACAAGAAAATCCAAGTCAAAGTAGAAAGTAGCATGAGGAAAAAAAAGTGTACATGAGGAAATAGCAGGAAAAGCAGTTAACAAATTAAATATAAAAAGCTAAAAAATATTACTACAAATAATACAACTCTTTCACGACTCCAGTCCTGTTCTTCTCCTCCGCATAGGATAAAAGATAAGTGCTAGTTTCTCTTAGACATCAGTTAATTTCCCTTACTGTTACCGAGTCTCTTAGACATCTCCTCCAGTCATCATCTCCACACACCTTCTCCAAGACCTGTGCTTTCCCCATATGTCTTTATTATTTCAACGCTGCGTAAAATCTGCTGAACCTTACAAGCCGTCTCTGTGTCTGATTTCTGACAGAAGACCAGACCAAAGTGATTTACTCACCAGGAGCATGAGCACCCACACAGTGACTAATCCAGACATCTGGACCTATTCGCCGATCTGAGTCACCGGCTGCTACCTCTGCCAGTCCACGTGCTGTTTTCGCAAGTCCCATGGCACTACCTGCTACTGGTGTTTTGTTGGAATCTAAAGGACTTCTCCTACAGTGATCACTCCACCTGAACATGCAGCCCCACCAGTTCGTTACAGAATGCGCTAAGGTGGCCCACATTTTCTCCTTCCTCACCAGACATGCATTACAGTCAGCATGCTCTATGTGGAACTCTAGCAGTCCCGTGATTAACAAGCTGGAGCTTTTTGGTCAGGCTACCGGTGAATGAATGATTTCTGAATAGTTGGTTCTACACTTGGAAATTGGAAAACCTCCTTTAAAGGGAAGTCTGTATTTCACAAAGATTTTCTGCATGACGGTCAGACGCTGCAACAACTCCTGGTGCCTCGTTGCAAGCATGGCCATCCCTGCCAAAACCAGAGGCCATGTAGGTGAACTCTCGTACTGTATCTCTTCTGCTGAGCTGGCTTGAAGGGTGACGAATGGATTACGAGGTCCTGGTTTACCAAATGCCATCGTGCTTCATCTATCCTCCATGCTTGATGATAACTTCAGTTTATATTTCGCCAGCCATATCTCATCCTGAGCTGCTTGCAGTTCAAGTGATTATGCCTTCACACGGTGTCAGTAAAAGCCCTCCTCGACTTAGGGTCATCAGAAAACTTCATCTCTTTAACACTAATGAGATCCCAACAATTGAGTCCACTGACACTTCCACACAGACTAACAATCCACACGATAGAGGATTAATGGTTAGGGCATGTAAGAGTGACCCAGTTTTCCCCCTTAGTCTGTCTTTAAGTTGTATACCTGCACAGAGAGGATATATCATTTCTGGTGTTAAAGAGCAGCACCGTGAATATCATCCTGGGATGCCAGTGATTAACTCAACACTCCCGGTCATTTAGATTGGTTTCCAGCAAAATCACCAGATGAGGTGAGAGCTGTATGGAACATCGTCTAAGAAAGATCGAACAAACTGTTTTACCCTTTAAAACCCCTGTCCAGATTCTGTCCACCAACATTAAGAACCCTGAAGTCATGATCAAAGTGGAAATCCCTGAGGAATACCGGGTGCTCCAGGAGGTTTTTTAGCAAGCAGGCAACCACTCATCTACCACCCCACAGGCTATGGAACTGCATAATTGACCTGCTTCCCGGAACAAAAGGCCATGGAGAAATACATCAAAGAGGCTCTCTAGCAAGGTTACATTCGACCATCTACCTCACCTGCAGCATCAAGCTTTTTCTTTGTCAGGAGAAAGGAAGGAGGGTTAAGCCCCTGTATCGATTACCGAACCCTCAACTTCCAAACTGTAAGATATCCATACCTGTTTCCACTGGTCCAATGTTTTTTTTTAAGAAATATTTTTTGTTCATAAACTTTCACAGTTTCTACACAATTGTAAAACGTGTCAAAGGCTAATATTAAGTTTAAGTTTATATTATTGTTATTCTGCATTTCAAATATAATTCTTTATATTGCAACTTAGCTACGTAACCCAATTCCAAGAAACTAATTTAGTGTTAAGGTATCAACCTTACCTCGATAAATAATCCAACATAAAAAATGTTACACTTGTAGCTATTAACAACTGCTGCTGTAACCAGAAAGCTCTACTGGGTTTCTCCCATAGCTGTGTCTGGACTCGAAAACTCTAAATCCAATTTTTAAGTAAAATTATTGATAATATATATTTGTTAATACTAATTTTGTTCATCCAAACACTGTTTTATGTAATTAATGTATGAGATGAGGAATATACTGTATTTAAATATGGTATTTAAATAGTTTAAAAGATAAGCCAACCTAGAATTTACCTGCTATATTTATAGCTTAATTAACCTTCCTGTTGTCCTCGGCTCAAATTTGACCCCTTTTAAAAGTTAGTTATATTAGAAATATGGCTGTATAAAATTGTTTAACCCATAATATATGTTTCAAACTTTTTATTAATAAAAATACATTAATAAAGAGCATTACGATAATAATAATTTTATCTTATTTAGTATTTAATTGTAAACTAATTTATTCCTTTTTTTTAGTTTTTGTTCATTGAAATCTCAAGTCCTCCTTTTTACCATAAAGTACCATAAAGATTTTATCACAGTAAAGATTAAAAAAATGAAGAAAACCAATTAAAAATGTACGATTTCTAAATTCTGTCACAATGACTTGTGTGCTTCCACGTTGTTTTTAGATCCTTTAACGCACGATTAATATTTTGGTCCTTAATATAAAGAACAATACAAATCCCGCAATGTTAGCAAGAATAGGATGAAGTATAAGGAGCAGAGTTTGTTATTCTATTTTTTAAATTTTATTTCTTATTTCCAAAATAAATAGTTTTTTAATGAATACTGCCTGAAACACACTGGTAAATGAGTCATGGGTGTGTGTGAATTCTGTAATTAGATCAAACAGACAGTTGAATGATGATGATGACGATGAAACTTAATCAACGACTGGACAATGCTGAAAGCGATGAACATTCAGAGCGGGTATTTCTGAATGCATCTGAATTATAGTGTGTTGAATTGAAACATAGAGGCAGCGGGAATAAGGCACATTAATAAAACCGCCGAATTCAACAGGTCATCAATAAAGAGTCTGAATGCAAATAAATTATAAATGAGATCATTTCTTACGGCCAAAGGCGTCGAAATATTCCACCGCCACGTCCCGGTCCATGCATGGGGATGACTAATACAAAAAGCGAACATAAAAACACTCTCATACATTTGCTTGCTCTGGCACTTAACATGTCAACACATCTGCAGGTGTTTAACATGCAATCTGTAGGCCACTCGAACCAGAATTCACAAACAAATCGACAAATCTGCATGATTTTCCACTTACGAGCAGCTTTGATTTTCATATTGTGTGTATGAGAGCATGGAATGCCTTAAAACGTTTTTTAAATTTCTTTCAGCATTTAAAAAATAAACATTCATTAGCTGTCTGTTATGAATAGAAATGCCACCAATGATGTGTTTATTGCATACAAAGCAGCATGAGGCTTTTTTCTATGGAATTACATGCAGAGACACACACACACACGCAAACACTGCTTACTTTAGCGTGTTCCAAACACTAGTCATGAGACACATTAACACAACCACACACACACATGCATGCACACAGTTAGCAGGCATCTGGTTTCATTTGTTAAAGAGCTTCAGTTGATAGTGTGCAAATCACATGGGCCGTTTCACCCTGGCCAAGTCGCATTCTTCAGGAAGGATGGAGAAAATTACAGGCTATTAACTGTAGTAAACACCACAACTTTTATCTGACAAGTGACTTGATTCAGTTCATTTGTGCGACGCGGAAACTTTTAAAGGAACCCCTGAATTGTATGTTTTATTGTTATGTTTTATTGTCAGGGTTCTGCTGCCGGTTGTGTGAAATCGGTTTTGAATCATACAGTATGTCGAATATATGATTGCTTAGAAGATCATTTTTTTTCGTTTTTGCTAGAACAATTAACAGTTTTTCTCTTCGTTTTCTTTCTTACGACGATGAACACAACACGTTCGAATTTGTTGTTTGTTCTGATCAAATTTCCACCCTGTCATAATAACGGTTTGCTGCCTGATTTTGTTCACCTGTTTTTTGTTAAACTTCAATTGGCTGTGCTTCTATCTGTGCAACACCTGCTGATGATTTGACTTGGATTATGATTTGTGGATTTGACCTAATAAAGCGCATAGCAACTTTATGATTACTGGCACCAACTGCCTTGCTTTCACCCAATGCCAAATTAGAGCAGATGTTGGAGCTATGAAGCAGTAGATCCACCATTTAAGTTATTATGATGCTACCTAAAACAAGCTACTAGATGTTTTTTTTTTATTTATTTGTTGACGTAGGTTACAACAGAGTTTGTTCTTTTTTGTTGCAATCTGAGTTTGATGTCATACTTTTCCCAGAATTCCACAGTAAACGGGCTGAAGTGTGGCAGTGGTGGAAATATGACTCCGTCTGCCCTTTTCTACCGCTCGTTTTCTTCACGCTCTCGTTCAATCCCACTCACACACACACAAATGCATTTATGTGGCACCCACACCTTTGCCTGACACTTTACACCATGGGCAACAACCAGAAAGACTAAAAAATAAAGACGGTGGAGGGAAAAAGGAGCAGGGTTTCGAAAAGGTTAAACTGAAAACTGAGAATTTTAGAAAGGGAGGGAGAAAAAATGAAAGAGAGAAAGGGAGGGGGGGAGGACACAGCACCGCTCTGCCTGCCGCCATCTTTTCACCTCAAATGACTCTTAGGCAAGAGAAAGCCAAGCTGCTGTTCCAACCACAACGACTGACCTTTGGAATGCAAACAAACCTCAACTACATCTAATCAAAAAAAACAAAACAATCTGGACCAAATAATTACCACAAAAAAAAATAAATAAAAATACTGTACGGTTGCATTTTACTCCAGTTCCCAGATAACTCACCTCTCATAGATGATCTACAGCTTTAGGTTTTATTACAATATATTAGTTTTTTCCTTTTTAAGAAAAATGGGAGGACTTATTTCCCACTGAGCAGAACAAGCTGGAGAGCTTGAGCTTGTTCCTAATCGTTTCTTAAGGATATTACGAAAGCAGATTTCCCCATAGATGCTTTAATCAGCGTTATCTGAATACATTTAATTTAAATTCTATTGAATGGAAATACAAAGTGTTTTTTTTTTTAGAAACCTTTTAGAGAAATGAGTTCACAATGACTTTTTGTGGTTCTGTGGGAAAAAAGTGCCACTTCACCTTCATATGAGTCATCCAAGAAATCTAATGGTCTAGATTACTTTTGTGTAGAGAAGCTGACTAACATCTGTAATCGTCAGAAAGGGCAAGGTGGGACAGCAGCGAAGCACTCAGAGCTGCATCATTCAGAGAAAAGATGTTTAAATTATTATGTTGTTATACACTCAATTCTGATTGCTCACTGTCAATCAACAGCAGCATCTCCAGCTGCAGGGTTTATAACCAAGTGCTTATTATATATATGTTTATATGTTTTCTTTCTATAGTAACAAAGTGGAAGCTGTAACCTCACGTTATTTAAAAAAAAAAAAAAAAAAAGGGGGGGGGGGGTTTCCCAGCCTAGAGGCAATATTTCTTAAAAAACTTACAAAAGGACCTAAAAATGGTTAACTTTTTTATCAACCCTATTTCTTCTCTGGTAGACGCAGATGCAGTATCTTTAAATGCTAAAAAATTGTGTAAGGTTATCTGAAAAGCGGTTAAAACAAACATCTCAAACAAAAAGGCTGATTATATGTTATGATTTTTATATCAGATTTGCATCTGGCCATGAAATAGTTTTTGTTTATATCAATTCAATTAGTTTTATTGTTTTTCATTTTATTTATGAAACAGCAACATGCTGGAAAAAATTAATAAAAAGTACAGTGTGTGGACCTTTCATAAAGAAAAACTGTAATTGTTGGATTATTATATTCATATAATATATAATATATTTTATTACAATGATTTCAAGGTCGTGCGAAACAAAAATGTTTAAAGTTATAAAAAAAAGCCACTATAACTAACACTAATTCTAACCTTTATTATTTGTATACATTTCAATTTGAATTTTTCTCATTGAAAACTTCTCATCCCGAGATCACCCTTGTGTGAGCGAAACTATTTTTGGATCAGTGATGGGCATTAAATGATGCCAGCTGCTTTGCCAGGCAGGATCGAATGTCCTGCAGTGATGAGTCAGTGAGCGCAAACGAGTCAGAGGTCAGAGATTGCAGCAGGAGAAAGCACACGCTCGTGGCCTCGGATTACAAAGTGCTGCTTACTGCTGCAAAAAAAAAAAGGAGAGAGGAGAGAGGTAGAGTGTGGAGGAGAATCGAAAAGTAAGAAAAGGCAAGACAGAAAAGGCAGAGAGCATCAGATAGGCTGAATCAGATCGAAGAGTTGAAGGAGGACGATGTACGAGTGGAGATAGAACAAAGTGAAGACGGAACAATTTCATTTCCTGTCCTCGTCCCTTTTCACCTCCCATCACATCTCAATTTGGAAATGATATTTTGTAGAAATTGTCTGTGAATTGAGATGTGGCATATGTGTTATAGGAACTGGAGCAAATTGTAATTCCATGTACAATTAGCTTGATCCTCCTTTTTTGTTTGTATTTTAATTAATTATTTTTTTTTTTTTTATATATGATGAACCATGATGACTTTACATTATGTGTGATTAACTTTTTCCTCTTTCGGTTTATGCTAAGCTAAGTTTTGATGAGGTTCTCTTGTAGCCCTAAAGAGGTGAACGTAAAAATATTTTGATCTTTAAGTTGATGTTTTTGGTGGAAATATACTAGTGATGTGGAAATATACCAATGTACTTTTTTTTTACAATTAAAGAAAAAGAATATATATTCTTTAAAAAAATCCTGTCAGCTTGGCTTAGGTTAGCTATTTAGCTAAAAGCAGCAGAAATATGTTGATACTAATAAGTCAAACTTTTTAGTTTAAAATCTACCATAAACTATGCTGTCATTAATAAATGACTTTAAACTTTGTTAGGAATTCTGTCAGGACAGTAAGTACCCACTGAAAACGATATGTGGCAGAAAAACGATGTCACAAAATTATTCAGATTAAAAGCATCAGCACATGTAAACCCTAGAACAGATTAGATAATATTTATAATTGGCTAGATTTTTATGTATGCCTATACATATTATTAACTTATTAAGCATCAGCACACTTAGGCAAATTTCTTGTACATGTAAATCCACTGTACTTTACATGTTGATTCTGATTTTTTGTTTTAATAAATCTAAGCTTTTGTATTATTTCCCGAGTTACACTGTGTTCAGAAAGTCCTAAAATCTGTTTGTTATTTACAAATCATCCTGCATCTTCCAATGGAAAGGTACACAGTGTCCTAATAATCTGACTATATGAGTAGACTGTGTGTTATCAAAAGTTTTGCCATCACACTTTTCTTTGCATAGCTTTGATCCTGTTGTTAACTCGCTAGGGTGTCATTACTAAAGTTTCTATTTACGCTTCAAATTTTTGTACAAACAAAATCACTGCAGGTATTAAATAAAATGTCAAAAATTAAGAAGCCTAATAAGTTTAATAGGAATCCTTTTAGGAAATTCTGTTAGATTTGCTCATTCAAGAAAAAAAATCTCTCCGAAAGCCTGTCACGTTCGCTAATCTTATCCACATTGTTTTTATTAGCATTTTACTGTAAAATCTTTTAAAAATTTATTTAAATCTTTATAGAAATCTGTTCAGGATAGCTTAAATTTGCAAAAGAATGTGATACGTTTAAAGAAAAATAAATTTAAAAAACCTGCAGCAACAGAAAATATGTTTTAAGTCCTGTCAGGTTAGCTCACGTTAGCTAACTGCATAATCTATAATGGCAACAGCGGCAACTTTTAGAAATCCTGTCAGAATATCTAGCTATTAGTACCAAAAGATATAAATCATTTAACATTGTGACGTTATATCCTTTTAAAAATAACACCAAGTTCACTGCTTTTAGCTAGCAAGCTGTTGTTTGTAGTGGTTATAAACCTTTATAAATGTGTCAGCCAGCTAGCATGAAATATAATACAACTAATATAATTAAACAACCTAATATAAATCCTATGTTAGTTAAACATTTGGGATCTATGTAGGTAGAAACAATCTCAAAAAATCAGTCAGTTTTCTTAGATTGGCTAGCTAGATTGAATTAGCAACAGAAAGTATAATAAAAGATATATTTACAGAGCGATTTACATTTATCTCATTTGCACAGCTAGGGAATTGGGGGTTGGGGGCCTTGCTTGGGGGGCCTGGGGGTGGTGGCTTGGTGGGGCTGGGGATCAGGCCCACAATCTCTGGGTTGGTAGTTCAACACCCTGGCCATGAGCCACCACTTCTTGTTTTAAAGATGAAATCCTGTTTAAATTTGTTTGTTGGCTACGCACTTTTGGAAAATTTTGGCATTTATACTCATTTTGTACGATCTCATCCTGATGAAATAAAATCCAACTGAAATCCAACTGCACCACTAGCTTTTTTTTTTTTTTTTCCCCAGAACCCTTTTCACCTTAGTCAAATCTCCCATAAAGCTACTTCACATTGCTATAGATTTTCCTGAGTGTAAAGAAGACTTAAAAAAAGGCTTCATGGGATGGGATGAGGTTTCGCTTTGTAGGTGTCTTAAAAACCCTCTGCAAGGTCATTACCATCAAGAAAGCCTCACAGAAAGCCCAGATGGTGCATGCAGTGCATCAGGTGTGCAAAATGAATATGGATATAATCATAACATATATGATTAACAAGGTAGAGCTCAAATAATACTGCAAATGTAAAGAACATCATTTTATCTGCAAGGTTTTTTTTTTATCGAAAAGGCAATAATCCTCGTCTTTTAATGTCTCATGCCTCTTTTTTTTTGCTGCATTCATCACAATCTGCCGGATGCTGAGCGTGAGAAATAGCGGTTTCATGTGTCAGAACACCGGGCCTTACAAAGGACTGTACAGTAAAGAACGCTGATTAGTTTGAGTGCTTTGTAATCCATAAGTCTTAATCTGTAAGCAAATGCCGCTGTGTGAGCTCGACAGATTACTCGTTAGCATAAAGCTGGAATCTGATCTTGTCTTACATGTAAGGACAAAAGGACAAAGAGATATTTGAAGGGCATAAACAGGGAGGATGATGCAGCAATACAGCAGAGGTCAGAGAGTATGTTATTGTATCAATGAAATACTATAGGACTAGTTATAATGATTAATGTAGATCTAAGTCTGGTAATCCAGGGACTTTTCACGTACTGTTTATTAAATACCATCTATTAGGAAACGGTGTGATTATAGACCTTTATAAGCTATTAATGGAAATAGGAAGACATAAACAGCTTGATGCAGCTGGCAAAAACCACTGTACAGGGGACGTGGTAATGCAGTGGTTGTTGGACGGTTAATTGGAAGATCAGGCCCTTGACCCCCAATTGCTTAGTTGAATAAAAGGTATAATTGTAAGTAGATTTTATATTATAAGTTGATTTTATATCATAAGTTGATATAACTCTTCATAACTTTTTTTGATGTTATGGACATCAAAAGGGTCATGTCCTGAACTACAAGATTAATTGTAAACAATTGTAAACAACACACAGCACACCACATGCCAACATCACAAATGCTGAACCTTTATGACAGCTAACATTCATTATAACAAGCCTTCATGTATGCGTATAACTGTATAAATGTAACCTTTAACTTAAGGTTCCTACAACACACTGATTATACCGACGTTTCAAAGTCACTCAAGCGAGCAAAACGTTTTGCGATTTCAGTTGTTAGCAAATTGGTCATAGATTCATCAAGACGGGCATTCAAGATACATTATTATTATTATGCTAATGAGATTTAGCAACCAGGCTGCACCTGTAAGACACAAGCAAGAAAAAAAGCTATTTGAGATAATAAGTGATTGCTCAGAATAGGCCACACCCACCAGACCTTTTCAGAGATATGAAGAAACCAGAGAACCCTGCAGAAACCCAGATGAAGATGGGAAGAACATGTGATAGTTCGCTTTTATTCTTTCAAATTTATACCAGAGACACTGATGTGTGGCCTTGGTGTGAACGTTCTGCTATGATATTTATTCCTCAAATCTGCTCCGGTTTTCTTACTCATACTTAATCATTAATGTTCTCATGATTTCAAATTTGACTGAAACTGTCTGTCTCAGCTCTATATAACGATTTAAAGGTCAGGCATTAAAAAATATGTATTTTATTCATTTTAATACACTATACGACCAAGTATTTATGGACACCTCACCAGCACACAATCATGTCTTCCCCAAACTGTTTTACAAAGTCTGAATCATACAGTCATCTAGAATGTTTAAGTATGTTGGAACAGTCCATTATTCCTTCACTGGAAATAAGACACTAAAACATGACAATGTCCCTATGCATAAAACCCCTGATGTCCAAAAAAACATGCTGTGTTATGATTGGGGTGAAAGAACTTTCATGTCTTGATTCTGACTCAACCGCACTGAAATGAACTGGACCCCCCAGACCTTCTCGCCCCAACATTAGTGTCTGATCTTACTAATACTATTGAGACTGAATGAACACAAATCCCTACAGTCACATGACACAATAAGTAAAAACACAGTAAGGCTACATCTAGAATCGGATGTAAAAACATTCACAAACTACCAGGGAGGTAAACATAACTTTATTCCAGAAAACTTTAGCATACTTGTTTATCAAAATATCAAAATATCTTGTGTGTACATGATGTGCCAGAGGTCATCCTCACCCTGTGGTTTACTCTTAAAATAGTTTCTTTTCTATTTCTTTGCAATATTTCTGCACGCTCGAACAGGTTAGCACATTTAGATGTTTGTGGTGTGGGAGTTTGTACTGATTTTTTCCCCTGTAATTGGGATATTTGTCCGTGCTTAGCTCGCAGCGTGTAGGAATGCGAGCGTGCGCGAAGGCGTATATGTGCCGAACGCCCACTGCTTGACGTAAACCCAGCTCCCACACCATGATGGCCGTCTGCTCTAATGAAGTGGAAGTGAGAATGCTTATTTAGAAGTGGCAGCAAAATGGCTAATTGAGTGTGGCAGTGTGTGGAAGTGACCCGATCCGCCCCTCGACCTCAGCGTGGACACAGCACTCTACTGTCTACAGATCAGCCCTTTTGCTTCTGCTTTAACAAGGATTAATATTTGCTAATGAGGAATATAATAGAGAACAAACCAAAGATTAACATGTTAGTTCTTGAAAAGTGTTTACTGGTATAAAATTAATTTTTTTGACAGGATAAATATTAAATTTGACCCTGAGTTCTAAAAATGATGTGCTACTGCATCTGAATGCAGGTTAAATTTAAAATTGCTAGTTTTGTGTATATTTGTATTGTGGCCTACTAATAACTAGATTTTATTAAGATATAATGAATCATCTTTAATGTAATTTTTTAAATTGACATTTATGGAATTAGTCAGAACCCCCTAACCCAAAGTGACGTAAAATTAATTCTGAATTTTTTTAACTAAACGGGCATTCCATAACTATCTAATGTTACATCTCTGTATATTCCTTCCATATTTACTCTGTATTTACTGTATCACACATCCGTAACTATCTATCCTTACACTTCTCTCTATTCTATCCATCTTTACTCTGTATTACTGTATCACACATCCGTAACTATCTATCCTTACACTTCTCTCTATTCTATCCATCTTTACTCTGTATTACTGTATCACACATCCGTAACTATCTATCCTTACACTTCTCTCTATTCTATCCATCTTTACTCTGTATTACTGTATTATACATCCATAACTATCTATCCTTACACTTCTCTATACTCTATTTAGATCACACTATCTCTCTATTCTATCCATATTTACTCTGTATTTACTGTATATTATACATCCATAACTATCTATCCTTACACTTCTCTCTATTCCATCCCTATTTACCATTTACTCTGTATTACTGTATTATACATCCATAACTATCTATCCTTACACTTCTCTCTATTCTATCCATCTTTACTCTGTATTACTGTATCACACATCCATAACTATCTATCCTTACACTTCTCTCTATTCCTATTCCCTCCATATTTACTCTGTATTTACTGTATCATACATCTATAACTATCTATCCTTACACTTCTCCCTATTCCCATCCCATATTTACTACTCTGTATTTACTGTATCACACATCCATAACTATCTATCCTTACACTTCTCTCCTATTCCATCCATATATTTACTCTGTATTTACTGTATCACACATCCATAACTATCTATCCTTACACTTCTCTCTATTTCCATCCATACTTACTCTGTATTTACTCTATCATACATCCATAACTATCTATCCATTACACTTCTCTCTATTCCCCCCATATTTACTCTGTATTTACTGTAACACACATCCATAACTATCTATCCTTGCACTTCTCTCTATTCCCCCCATATTTACTCTGTATTTACTGTATCATACATCCATAACTATCTATCCTTACACTTCTCTCTATTCCCATCCATAGTTACTCTGTATTTACTGTATTGACACATCCATAACTATCTATCCTTACACTTCTCTCTATTCCTATTCCCTCCATATTTACTCTGTATTTACTGTATTATCCAAACACTTGTATGTATTTATACTATATGTCATACTTTGCCTGCTATAACTGTATTATACTATATATACCCTATACCATATATACACACATACACTACTGCACCTTCTGTACATTATTCACTCTCACCTCTGTAATTATCAACCTCATTCCCTTATTTATTTACACTGCTATTTATTGTAATTAAGCCACTTATGCACTACTGGTTAGATGCTAACTGCATTTCATTGGTGCCGTACATGTACGTTACACAATGACAATAAAGTTGATCTAATCTAATCTAATCTAATCTAAAATTAAGGTCTTGCTTAAGGGGTCCAGCGGTGGACGCTTGGTGGAGCTGGGAATCGAATTCTTAACCTTTTGAACAGATTGAATTAAATGACTCCTTAAAGTCTGCACTTGGTAACAGGCAAAAGATTCATTTAATAATTTATTATAAATGTATTTTATAATAAATCATGTGGGTTTTTTTAAACTAAACGTCACTGTTTAGTAGACAGAAAATTAAAGAAAAAGAAATTTCCGCTGCATAAAAAGAATTAATGATCCTGTTTTAAGGACATACAGTATGTGGTTAAAAGAACTGAATTAACTTTTAGTAGTAGTAGCTGTTGATCAAAACGTCATAAGTTTAATTTCCAAAACCACCAAGCCTCCACTGTTGAACCACCGAGCAAGAAAACTCAATCCTCAACTGCTGTGTTGGATAAATAAAATTGAAAGTAAGTCGCTTTGGATAAGGGTGCTTTATAAATGCCGCAAATATAAACTCGAATCTGCTTTACAACTAGTTGATGATGGTTTTCCTGTCAGCACACGCCCTTAAATTCGACTGTAAGTTCCTGTTATCACTTACAAAAACAGCCGTTCCTTCCCTCTTCTTTCATGCTACTGAACTTAGCAGAATAAACACAAAGTCTATTGTAAAACAAAGACAAGACACTGACTGTCAACTCCTTCAACACCAGTACTGACAAATAACCTTTTAAAAAAGTTTAACAAACGTCCTTTTCCACAGGAAATTCATTTAAAAAGCTACGAATCTGTTGGAGAAAATGAGTCAACACTTTCTGACCAATCAGATTCGAGTATTCTGTTGCGTCGTGTTTTATTACATACTTCCGTGTCTTCGTTCTTTCTTTCAATCTCTAGGTCACTTATGGTGCAGTACATGGCACTGTTTCACATGCACCACATAGTCACAAGACCCACCCGCATGATTGGACACACACACACACACACACACTGTAAACTACTGCAGAAGCTGCACTCACAAAGCAGGAACTGTCTCTTTATACAAAGCCAGTACTACCTCCTCTCTCTTACAGCTGTAAATCGGGGTGTGTGATTTAGTTTTGTGCACTGTCTGTGTCTCCGCCGATGGCGTTGGATGCGTGTGTTTTGTGTGTGTGTGCGTCCACACACTGACAAAGACCCTACTCATAAACGAAACGGACGGGCCGAGGCAGCGCACACTGACTCCAGTGTGTCACAGGGGAGAAGTGGACTGATGATGCAGCTCATGTGAAATGTGCTACGCTAGCTATACTGGCCAGGGGAGGAGGATCAGGAGTGAGGGGGGGTTAGGGTGATGAGGAGGGGGTCTTGGTCAGGAGACGTTTGCGGCGTGCTGTAAAGACGTTTCAGCCTTTAAGAACTTAATCTTCATGATAGATTGGGCCAGAGACGCTACTGGAAAGCAGGAGTGTGATTAGATTCGAGCTGTAATTAATTATCAAGAAAAAAATACAAGGAAAGAAATGAGGACGTGAAGAGAATAAAGCATAGGAATAAACAAATCTACGAGTTCTGAGCTGCCTGGTGATGTCATCTGTCAGGAGTTTTAGCAGGGTTGACTGTTGTGTGTGTGTGTGTGTGTGTGTGTATGTGTGTGTTGTGTGTGTGTGTGTGTGTGTGTATATGTGTGTCTCAGAATGCCTTTCTGACACCATAATCTCCCCAAATTACAGACTCCACGTGCCACCCGCACAGCAGTCGTTTAACCCTCACACTCTAATGAACGCTTCCCCTCAGACACACACACACACACACACTCATCTGCATTCCAGAGAGAACTCCTCTTTTTGCAGAAGAGACAGAATGGATGTCCCTGAATTCCATAATCTGGACATGAAAGCAAAGACAACATGAAAAGGGTTATTTAACTATCTTAACATGTACACACACATGTGCACACGCACTCACAGGTTCTGATTAATGATATGAAAGTCAGCTTTGACATCTAGAACTTCTCTGTCTGTCGGATCGGGGCTAACGTCACAGATGACACGATCGTCTAAGGCTTGCTGCTCTCCAAATATCCTGCAGTAGTTGATCACTTCGAAACATCCTGAAACGTTTCGACAACTTGAACGTCACATAAGAACATCTCAATAAACTTAAATATCAAACTATTAGAGGACTTTCAGGTTACCTAAACGTTCTGCTTTATTGTCAAGTAATCTCCATTCTACATGCTATGACTGAATGCATAAAGTTTATGGCTTGGGTCTCTTCACCCAGACAAACACACACACACACCATTTTTAGGCAGACCGGTGCAGACAGCAGTAGAAACGCAGGGAGTTTTTAATCATTTCCTGAGGGCTGCACCAGTATAAACATCAGGAGTCGGGTCATCAGAACCGCACATCCAAGGACACAGAGAACACCGACGAGCTGTTACGGACACGTGTCCGGTTGTAAACACTCTGCAACGAACACTGACATTGAACGCTGAAGTTGACAAATTATCAATCAAACCTTTGCTGCAGAGCTACGAGGAGAGCATATGCGCAGTTCCCTGCAACAGCCCCTCCTTCCCCTCCCTCCCACACACACACACACACACACACACACACACACACACACCACACATATATATATATATATAGATATATATATATATATATATATATATATACACACTTATGTATATACACAAACACACACATACAGCATACAGTATATACACACAGAGCTTTAACAAGAACAAGTACTTACTACGCTCCAGTACGGGCTGCTGCAAAGGAAGCAAGTGAACGCTTCACACTCCTCTCACACTGCCTCGCTACTGCGCTCTCTCTCTTTCTCGCTCTCTCTCTCTCTCTAAGTGGACTCTACCAAGCTGAGAGAGAGCGTGCGCCATAAAAGGCAGCCCAGCTAAACATGTCACACGTAATTTATCCACGGCAGACGGCAGAGCTTCACCTTTCCGTGCAAGAGTTTGGAGAGAACGAACGAATGGCTGCAAAACTTCTGCTCTGTGACCACGTATCTGAACGTGTGTGTGGGTAAAAGAGTGGGTGTGTGTGTGAGTTGTCTAGACCAAGCATGCCAATTGCAACACAGTCCCAATAGTGTGTGACTCTTTTTCCTCGCTAGAGAAAAAGCAGTGCGAATCGAGTACCTTGAATAGAAAGAGTTATACACACACAAACACACACACAAACACACACTCAGACACACATAGTCTGATATGAATCACTCAGGCATGACAATATATACAAACTCATATTCATACACACACAAACCCACACTCTTACACTGCATTTCTCTCATTCCACAGACAGACGGTGAAAGTCTTACCTTACATCACTGAGCAGTGTGCGAGCAAACGGGATGAGTGTGTGTGTGTGTGTGTGTGTGTGTGTGTGTGTGTGTTAGAGAGAGAGAGTGTGTGTTCAGATGCAGGCGGACGGAATGGGCAGAGTCGCTGAAGCCGAGAGGCTTATTGTTCTGACCAGCATTGTGCGTGGGTGTGTGTGTGTGTCACACTCTAAACGTTCTCCCCATTTACAGCCCCTTTGCTGTTGCATACACACACAACATCTCTCTCCCTAGCGCGGTCGATCCCTCTGTGAAACCCACATGCAAAGAACACACACACACACACACACACTCCAGCCTGTAGCTCTGCGTCTGAGTCCCTCCCGCCACTCACAGCCAAGGCCCCGCCCCCTAAACCATCCCGCTAGAACGAGAGAGAGAGAGAAAGAGAGAGAGAAGAAAGGATCATGCAAACACAGAGCAAAAACTAAACCTTTTAATTGAAGAACTACTTTTTTTAATCGAACAAAGGTTTGTGTATTCCTGTATAATGTATAAAAAACAGTTAAGAGAGCAAAGGAGAAACATATTTCATATGTAATAAATGTATAATAAAAGGCTAATACCAACTCTTTAGCTCCAAGAACAGGCAGAAACACTTTTTAAGTTTGTTTTTTTTTTTATGTTAGAATATTACACTTAATTTTATTTAGAATAAAGTCCATAATTATTCAAGATTTATATTAAATAAATCAAATAAAAGAAATTATTTATAATAACATAGAAAAATTAGTCGAACGTCCACAGAACTGTTTTTTTTTTTGTCTTTCCAATGCAACTAAACTATTTCATTCGAGTTAGGATTCGAGTCACTAGCTAGCTTTTTAGGCAGTCATGTTTTTTGCTCAAACGGATTTAAAGTAATTCTCTCAAAAATACAACATTCCAGAGGTGACAGTTTTTCTAAACGTTCTAAACGTATCCCACAAAAAAAAAACAGCTAGATTTTTTCTAGAAATACATGTTTAACATTTGTCTTACAAACGCATCAAAGAACAATCATCGCATAAAAAAACAAAAACAAAAAAAAAAAAACCCCAAAAACACTACTTTAATTTCATGGACAAAATTAGTTTTAAATATTGCTTTAAATTATTTTCTCTAGAATCATCCAGAAAAACAAATTTCGGTTCTGCCCAGAGCCCTGACTCTGACCTCCTCACCCAACATTAGTGTCTGATCTCATTAATACTACTGTAAATGATTAATCAAATCCCCACAGTCACATGACACACAATCCAGTGGAAAACCAGTCTGGAGGTTATTATAGGACAAAGAATAGAACTACATCTGGACTAGAATGTTCAAACACATATGGATGTTATAGAAAGGTGTTCTGAGACAGGACACTAGTCTTTTATTATCCCACTATTTAGCATCTGGTATCAAGATTTAAGTAAGTGTTATGTTGAAAAATCCTTAAAAGCAAGTATTTCTTCTATCCTGTGGCTTCATTAGCGATAAATGTTTTATTTAAGCGCTAACCTGGTTGCCAAAAGTTTTGTGTTAATCATCCGTCTTTACTATAATCAGTGTCCCGAGTGTTTTAAGAGTCATTGCAACATTTATTCAAACCTCCTAAATTATCAGGCTTAAAACAATATTAATCCATGATTAAGATAGAACAGAATGTGATAAACGCTCGATTATTATATTTCTCCTGCACCATACTTTTATTACCGTATTTAGCCACACATAGTAATAAATCTAGATAAAATAATTTAATGTTGTATAATACCATTAGGAGCTTTTAGCTGTTTCAGATTTCTACACCATGGTGTATAGAATTATTTCAGTTCTATTGATAAGTCCAATGTGCTCATGCCTTTTTGGAGCCGTGACAGAGTCACACAGAAAAGGAGCAATGGCAGGAGTAATTCATCATTATATAATGGTTTAAGGCACTCTCTATCGTCCGCCGATCATGCTGTATTAATAACATTGCCATAAAATGATTCCAATAACATGTTCAGAGGTTTATTTTTATTTATTTTTATCACAACTCTATTTTTATTCTACTTTTATAACATTGTGTGTGCCTGCATATAATATTTACACAGCAAATACTGTGTGAATTTGTGTGAAATTAGCTGCTCAATAAATAATTTTAAATAACGCAACGTTCTCTCCTGGTTGATTTAAGCCTCAGCTTCGTAAACCTCTGACTAAATGTCTGGTGCACATAAAAAGTCTTACACTCTTTTATAAGTCACTCTGATTGGTTAGCCTTTTCCATGTAGTAAGGAGGCATGTTTGTCTAATTTTTTAACGATTTATTAAGAGTCGTCAATTTCCAACAATCAGTCGTTGCATGCTGGTGTGATATTTTTTTTACAAACTGTGATTGGTTGCTTGGATGCCATCTCGGCAAATTAAAAACTGCTATGGAGTCCAGACCTCCTTCTGTCAGTCTGAAGATCTGGCAACATGGGACTAGATTCATCTGGTTTCTCATCATCGCTCGTGCAACATGTGGTTTGATGATGTTTAATAGCTTGAACTAATAAGCAAATATCACTCAGTTGACCTACAAACATCATTACAGCACATTTACTTGACTTTATTTTTGCGTCTTATATGCATTATAATGAGTGTTCTTGTATGCTGTATGTTATGTTAACTATCCATAATTGAGCATCTGGACAGCAGTGGGAAATATTTCCACCTGTAATCCACCTCCCGTAGCTACCCCGCTGTTACAGCGGCGTGTTAATCACCGTCCTTTCATTACATTTCAGCTCTTTTGTCATAAGATCTGCTAATCGGTTTAAACAGGGCGTTTTCTCAGCTAATTATGTCGTTAACTTTTTTTTTTTTTTTTTTTTTTTTTTGAGAAAATAACCCCAAAATGTGGCATGTGAACATGTTTGAGCTTAATTATTAATAATAATGGCACATAATTATCACAGTTATTTACAAAAGCTGCCTTTTATTACACACATTACATCCAAGACCCAATTTTTGAATTTAATTTGACTGTTTTTATTTCTTTCACTTTATATTAACACCTATTTATTTATATTTTATGTAGAATAAAATAATATTTTATTTTCTGTGAGGGAGTAAAATGAGAGTATTGACGGGGCTATCAATAAAACAGCGTACTGTTGTGTACTTACTGTTTTTATTATTGTGTCTAAAAATACAAAAAAATGTCAAATAGATAAATATCTGTTAAATCTATTGGTATCGATATCAATTCCAAAAAAATTGAAATCGATCGAGCGCTAATTTATACTTTTGCAGAAAACAGCCCTAGTATATTTGTGTATGTTGATTAATCGATGATTATTTGAAATAATTGTCCATCATTCTGTAGAGTTCTGCACAATAGCGCCACACTGGTTAAGAAATTCTATTGCAGGCTCTTACATTAGTTCTTGTTAGATAAATTGTCTAAATGTGACTAATCATTTCAGCTCTAACTTATAATTAATCAAAGCACAGTTCTGTGTGTGTGTGTGTGTGTGTGTGTGTTTTGGGGGGGAGGGGGTGTTACTGATTGGCAAGTTTGCCTTAATGGTTAGGGGTTTAGTTTCTGCCCTATGTGTATATTCCACTTAGGGGTTTTATCTAGTTTCTCTGGTTTGCTTTCCCAAACCACTTAGACTGATTTGCATCTTTAAATGGCCTGCAGGGGGTGTGTGTGTTAGTGTTAGTGTGTGTAAGAGATTGTATCCAGCAGTAGATTTAGCTTTCTATCCTAGAAATCCTTCAGTTGGACCCAAAGTCAGCTGAAAACTTGTTTCCTGACTAAGACAATCTTTGCCCCTCAGTAGAATTAACTCTTTAAGGTCATCCTGTAAACCAAGGTTCTACTTCTATAAACCCTAGTAGAGACACTGGATAACCTCTTCCTTAAACTGTAACCATTAGGAACTGTTCATTCACATAACATTTCCAAAATGGCTGCTGTTCCAGTCGGAAAATTAATTATCATAAACTCACACAATTTATATACAATTTACACATACACACATGTATACTGACACACACTCACACATAAACACAAACGAATGCACACTACACACTAACACTCTAAAAACGGCACACACAAGCACCAACACACAATGAGTACGTTAAACACACAAAAAAATTTACCCCTGTACACACACACATACACATGTGCACGGTAATACACACATACCGATATACACTAACAAATGTACATAAGCACACTAAAACACACACATACTAACAGTCACTAACACACTGACACACACTAACACATGCACACTAACACACTAAAGCATGCAGACTCATGCAGCCTTATTAGAGCAGGACTCCTTTTTTGGTCATAGGCTGTGTTGTGCCAGATGCAGAAAATGAGTCTCAGCTACACTCCAGAACACGAGGCGCTCAGTTTGGACTGTAAATATTTATGAAGACCCCAGCTAAACATTCACACTCATTCCGAGGTGCAGATCCATCATGGAACCTGTCACAGCGTTCCTTCTTCTTCTCTCTCACTTTCACTCTCTCACTCACTCAGTCTGGTTCTTTGGTTCCTGAAAAGTTTTTATCGTACACAGGAGAACTAACAGAACTCAGGACTAAAAACTCTTTTTTTAAACCTTCTGTTAAAAGCTTTTGAACATCTGTAGGTGGACATTAATTTTAAAATCATTTTTAATTAATTTATTTTTAATTAGTTTGGCAAAAAAAATAATCGCTCTGTTTTATTACAGTTTAAATTCGACCACAAGTTTGTTTTTATTTAGTAGAAAAAAATAATTAAATTGAATTCTTTGTCATGCAAAAATTGACTTCAGTTCCATCAATCACATCTATCTAATTGAATAAATTATGTAAATATAGTAAAACTTCCTAAATTTACATAATTTTTTAAGTAATAATAAAAAAAATTAAATTTAACAATAAAATTTGACATCATATATTGCATTTGACGTTTAGTATTAGTAGTATTATATCGACATCTATGATATCTACCTTATCTAGTATTATATTTAGTCTTTATCTACTGTATATAATGGATCATTTTAATAAATGGTTTTAACACTAAAAAAACTGCATGTTATCTAAACTTGTGAAAACATTGCAACTTTGAGAGACATTTATTCATCCTTCCACTAAAAAAAAAGAAATTGTACCGAAAATATGCAAATCGAGCGGATATGCCACGTCCCTATTGGAGGAACAAACGCCAGGAAAATTTTAATTAACTGAAATTTATAATTTTTTAGGTATTATATAGAACGTATTATTATTATTATTAGTAGTATCTATAATTATATTTTTTTTATGTTTAATTTATCTTACATTTCTGGCATTTGACAGACACCCTTAAGCAGTTAATTGTCAAGGGCCTTGCTCAGGGGCCCAACAGTGGGTTCTTGGTGGTGCTGGACATTAAACCCAGAATCTTTCAATAAGCAGTTAATCACCATAATCACTGGCACTGCAGCTTTGGCTTAAAATAACACAAGTTAAAAAATAAAAAAAGGTTCTTCCTTTTCTTTTTTTAATCCTACATCTTGATGAAAAATGAGTATCCGATGCCACAGCATGAGGATAAAGTCCTTCTCCGAGCCTTTATCTCTCAGTAATAATCTCGACATAGTTGCTTATTATTTACAGAAGATTTTAGTATATCACATCTCCTAACCCCGCCCATTAAAAAAATTATAAATCCTTTCACGTAGTGGAAGTGTAGCTTTGTCGCATTGCGTTCGTGTTAGGGTTTGGTTTTAGTATACTATCTATAGGAAGAAACTCCCACTAACCCACACACACACGTGCGCTTGCACACCTGCAGTTCAAACATGTGACCATAGACTAGAGCTCATTACTTTCTTTATTTAAAGCAAACGTCTCTGAATCCCTACTGACCCAAGCATGAAACCACATCTATCTCTCGAAAACCCACAGGTAAACAAATAGAGGCTGTGAGAGAACAATCTCTGTAGTATCACAGCATGAACATCTCAAACGTTTTACTACAGAATCTTTCAGAAATCATAAGTCAGTCATCTGCAAACCAATAATGGAGTTTTTCAAATGTATCTGCAGGTACTGGAGTATTGGACCATTCTATATAAAGTGTTAAGCATAATTTACACTTTTATTTACATTTACAGTATTTGGCTGACGTCCTTATCCAGAGCGACTTACATTTATTTCATTTAGACATCTGTGCGATTGGGGGTTAAGGACCTTGCTTAGAGGCTCAACAGTGGCAACTTGGTGGTGCTGGGAATCGAACCCCGATCATCCAATTAGCAGTCCAACATCTTAATCACTATACCACCACTTCCACGCTTTATAATCAACACACAAACAAAGCTATGAAAAAAACAAGCAACCTTTTTTTTTTAGAATGCAACTTTAAAGAAAAGCCGTCATTAACATTTTCCTAGGCACTAGACAGAAGAATAGAATCTTTTCATTCTGAAAATAATTGCATCTGCATTAATAGTAAATGAATTCATTAAGTTTAAAAAGAATTAAAATTACCTTTAAAATTGTTTTTTAGAATGAGGTCATAACATTTAGTAGAAATCTTAATAACAGATCTGATCACTTTGTTTCTCGAATTAAAGATCAACTTATATTGACTAAGATTATGTTCAAGCTTATGTGAGCAAGAACTGGAACAGGAAAAAATTAGGTGAAAGTAATTTTTTGTGAGAAGTTTGCAAATATTGAAAATCTATTGAGGATAACAAATAGTCTAGGGAACACAATGAATCAGAATGGTGTTTTGTTTTGTTAGTCTGAGGCAAAATCAATCCACTATTACCACACATTTTGCTATTAAACTTAAATTGAAATGGCTCTCTAAACACATACACTGCGATCACATGACCAAGTTACAATTTCTCCTTTTCACTGCTGATGGTTAAAGGGTTGAGGCTGCCCTTAGAGCACATGGTTAAGTAGACCTGCCATCACTCTTCAGCCCTCCGACCTATTTCACCATGTACGTAACAAGCTGATTGGCTCTCAATTACTTTTTAATAACCTTATCCTCTGTCTGACCTCTTCCTCACCTCCTATTCTTCCACCATTCCCCTATTACATTCTTGAAAAGGTCATTTTGAAAACAACTTACGTTCGGGACGCATCCGTTTAGGCAGGGTGGTCAATGTGTAGTCATTAGATCAGAGCTTCATAAGATTCTCAGCACATCACAGACTAATTTGCATATTTATTAAATCTTAATAAACATTTATATGGTCCTGCTCAAGAGTAGATTTTTCTATGCTAAGAAATCTCCAAGTAGCTTATACTTGACCTATTCATTATACAAGTCTTTGGTCAAGGCATCATAATCTACTATAATAGCTTGGTAATGAAAAACCATGGTGATTAGTGAGTTTTCAATGGTAAAGGTTGATTATTGAGAAACAATACTGATCAATGATTGGACGTTGGGGAAAAAAAATACAGTTAACAGTTGTTTATAGGAAACCATGGTAATCAGTTATTGGTCATTGGGAACATTGTTGATCAGAAATTGGTTATTGGGAACAGTAGTTATCAGTAATTTGTCATTGTAAAATTTTATCAATGATTGGCCACTGGAAACACTGATCAGTGATTGGATAACTAAAACTCTGATGATCAGGAACTGAGAACACTGGTCATTAGGTGTTATAAACATTGGTAAAAAGTGATCTGAGAACAATAGTGATCACTGGATATTGGGAAAATTATGATGATGATTGGTGTTTGGGAACATTGGTAATCAATAATTGAGCATTGGGAGACAATAAAGATTATTAATTGGTGATTGGGAACATTGGTGATCAATAATTAGTGATTGAAAACATTGGTGATCAATAATTAATCATTGGGAACATTGGTGATCATTAATTGTTCATTGGGAACATTGGTGATCAATAATTGGTCATTGGGAACATTGGTGATCAATAATTGGTCATTGGGAACATTGGTAATCAGTCATCTATTCATCCATCCATCCATTGGTAATCAGTCATCCATCTATCCATCCATCCATCCATCCATCCATTGGTAATCAGTCATCCATCCATCCATCCATCCATCCATCCATCCATCCATCCATCCATCCATCCATCCATCCATCCATCCAGCCATTCATCCATCCACACAGGAAAAACCCTGCAGGGGATACAAACCTGGGACCTTCTTGCTTTGAGGCAATGATGCTAACTACTAAACTCACTGGTAATCAGTGATTGGTTAATTGGAACTTTGATGATTAGTGATTGGTTAATAGGAACTTTGGTGATCATTGACTAATTAATGTGAACATTAGCTTGAAGTGAGTAAACCAAGTATTCTCAGTAAAGACACACATCACGTTTTATCCATCACGTCCATGACAGTCGCAAATGCTGGAAAAGTCACTAGGTTTTTCAGTGCTTTTTTAAAATAAAATCACTAAAAGATCGAAAATCTCAAGTTGGAAATAGAGATTTAGCTGGAACCAATACAACATAGTAATCTGCTCCATTGTCCTAAGCTGAGTGTAAATGCTACGTGCTTCGAAGCCTGAAAGAAACCCACTCACCCCTGTGTATTACAGAGTCTATGCTGTGAGTAATGAGCAAGTATCAGGCTTTCGCAAATAACTGCAGCCTGGCTGTGAATTCTCACTGCAGAGGGTGAAGCCAGACCAGGGTGCTGAGCGGGGCATCACGGGATGCATGAGATCAGCTGCTGAATCGCTAAAGTGTTACTGCAAGCAGACAAAGCCCGACTGCCCTCACATCCTCGGTGTCCCCTTCTGCCATAATTATCATATAACAAACACTTGATTCGGGTTTGTGCAAAATCCTTGGCTGTCACTTTCTAAGCCTCTTATTACATGCTTTCACTTTGCTTTCACACGTTTGTGCATGTGTGCAGACAAGAAACTGAGCTAATAGCTGATAGTTTTTATGGCATAGTGATATTGGATTTTCAAATACAACTAGTCTAAATAGGAAATTGTATATAATATCAGACATTTATATGGCTAACAACCCAAACCAGTCAATATACTGAAATGGGCTGTTCAACAGCTATTGATACAAGATATGGTTATGGATGGAGTCGGCAGTGTTTCTGAATATTTTCAAAATTACGGAAAAGTTGGGACAGTTTGTATATTTTTATAAAATTATAGGTAAAAGTCTTCGCAATAAAACATAGGGAACTTAAATAATGTTGGAACTGAGAAATGAGGTCATTTTAAATTTGATGCCTGCTACGGGTCTCAGAATAGTTGAGACAAGCCATTTTTACCATAGTGTAGCATCTCCTCTTCTTTTGAAGATGCCTGGGCATCGAGGTTATGAGTTTTGGTGTTCGAATTTGGTTCCATTCAAATGATACACCAAATGTTCTCTATATGTGAAAGACTGCAGACGGGTTAATTTAGCACCCGGACAGCCAGCAGCCATGCTGTTGCATGTGGTTTTGTTTCGTCCTGCTGATATACACAAGGCCTTTCCTCGAATAGACATCGTCTAGAGAGGATCATATGTTGCTCTAAAACCTTTATATACCTTTCGACATTCATAGTGCCTTCCAAAACATGCAAGCTGTATGCACTTATGCACCCACATAACATCAGGGATGCTATCTTTTGAACGCAGATAACACACTGGAAGGTCTTTTTCCTCTTTAGCCCGGAGGACACAGCATCCATGATATCCGACAAGAATATCAAATTTGGACTCGTCTGACCATACAACACTTTTCCACTTTGAATCAGTCTATTTTATATAAGCCCACAGGATGCAATGATGCTTCTGGACCATGTTGACATATAGCTTTCTTTTTGCATGGTAGAGCTTTAGTTGGTATCTGCAGATTGTGTTTAGCGACAGTGATTTCAGAATGTTTCTGGGCTCATTTATTAATATCAATCACAGAATTATGCCGATTAGTGATGCAGTGTCGTCTGAGGACCTGAAGACCACGGACATCCAACAACGGTGTTGTCCCTTAAGTATTTTTTCAGTTTCTCTGAATCTTTTGATGATATGCACTGTAGATGATGAGATTTTGTAATTTGACGTGAAGGAGTGTGTTTCTTCCACAATCTTTTTACATACTTTTTCACAGATTGGAGAGCCTCTGTCCATCTTTACTTCTGAGAGACTCTGCCTCTCCAACACATCCCTTTAATAGCTATTCATGTTATAGACCTGATGTCAATCAACTCAATTAGTTGCTAAATGTTCTCCCAGCTGAATCTTTTAAAAATATATTGCTTTTTTTTAATCCCTTTTGGCCCATCCCAACTATGGACCTTGAGATACTTGAATTAAAACCTAAATTTAAACTTGCAATCATTGCAAAAAAAGGGTTTAATAGGCACGGTCCAATATTACAATGGTTATGTTTGACTGATGTCTTAAAATTAATCGCTGCTGCTATCAATCAAATTATAAAATTAACCTGCTCACTATAAAACACACAGTCTCAGCCTCAGACCAGTGAACCCTTGGCTTAAAGACACACAACTAGAAACACTTAGGATTTTAAAAGTCACTCTAATTTGTTTTGCTGATTGTCAGAATATCATGGGTTCAGTCCACAGCACCACCAAACTGCCACTGCTAGTCCCCTGACCAAGGCCCTTAGATATCCACTCCTAGGTTAAATTAAAAATAAAGGCCAAATACCAAAAAATAATTCATTCCATCACATTTACAGGAATCAACTGTGTGTTTTATATGTAATGCTGTATTTTAAAACTGTAGAAAGTTATAAATTGTACACTGATTAATTTGCTTGAATGATTGATCTATAATTGCACACCAGGCTGCTTCTCTAATGACTTTATTTGCACATGTTAGCTCTTTTACATAATGTAGAACAAAATGAACTGTAATTGGTTGCTTTACATGTCAGTCAAGTTTCTCTTGACCAATAAAATCTGCTATGTAGACCCTCTGCCATCGGTCTAATGTTCTGGTCTATGAGACGAGGTTAGTTTTCCCTCACTAGAAGAAGACTGCTCAAGGAAAGAATAATTAACTTGTATAAATGTACACTGGGGTCCTGCGATTGGTAATGTTTGGGAAAATTAGAGGGATGTGATCGCTCAATGGTTAAAGTAATGGCCTGTTGGCTGGCAGAGCGTGGGTTCAATTCCCAGTGCCACCAAGCCGCAACTGCTCACGTCCCTAAGCAAGCCTCTTAACCCTCGACTGCTCGGAAGGATAAATGAGATAAATGAATCTTACTTTGGATAAAGGTATGTGGTAAATGCCAGAAATGTAAATTTAATGTGAGGATAAAGACTACACCAGCATGACACCCTGGACTAGTCAGGTCCAATTTATATTAAAATTTCAGACACTGGATTTTTTTTTTCAGCACATTCACAGGACCAGTATTAACCTCATTACAAGGCAACAGTGCATCTAAGCTCCCTAAAGACTTACGGTTATAATATAATGGGTATGTGAGTGTTCTTTGCTAATCGTATGTCTTTCCTTTTATAACATTAAAATTTATGATTCACTGCAGTCTTCCCACATCTCCCAACTGCTTTCTCCTGACTCGCCTCTGAATCCAATTCAACAGATGGCATACTTATAACTAATTCCCCCTCTGAGAAAATAACCCAATGGGTCACGTGGTTCTTTAGAAGGAAGCTCTGAACATGCTTGGAGACGATGATGGAAAGCTTGTTTGCTTAAAACGACGGCTCACATTACGCAAAACCCAAACTAGTTTACCAAAAGCATCTGTTAAATGATCTAGTGCGCATACAAATGTGAGCTAACAAGCTTCGGAAGGAACAAAAGAAAAATAGGAGCGAATAACGAACGATTGCCTCGAGACAAGTACGCGATGCTTATTAAACTTTAAGACTGCAGCTTAGAAGATGTTAACCAAAATCCCTGGGACTGTCTTAAAAGCAAAACTAATAGCACCCTGCAGTTAGCTTGCTCTGATTTTTAAAAAAGAGAAATCTTTAGAGACACTTAAATCAGGCAGGAGGTGTGGTACTCACCTGATTCCCTCAGCCTTTGAGTCTGGCTTGTTCTTTCTGTTCACGTCAACGAAGTAACGAAGTGCCGAACAGCCTAGGGACTGGAAAAAAGCACTTGAGGTGTGTAAGCAGTGTAGCATGCAGTGTGTTGTGGGAAGGCTGGGACCTCTTTCTACCTCCCCTTCTCGCTTGCTTCCTCTCCAGATTTAGCCTCTACACTACCGATACCAATGCTGCTCAGGTTTCTATAGCAACCCTCTCTTTCTCTCTCTCTTGCTCTTTTTTTACACCTTCAGGTCAGACCTGTTGCCACATTTTTTTTACTTCAGAATCTTTTGATGGATCACTTATGGGGAAATTAAGGCAAAAATCAGAGTAAGAAGTACTGAATGAATCGGTGTGTGTTTACACGGGTGAAAGAAAGTGCGTCCTGGATGAGGAGGGCAAATATTTAGGCCACCATGTCAGCATTCTGCTGCTTACATTAACAGTCTTAACCCCACACTAATCAGCACCTTAGCATCTGTTTCTGTCTCCTACTGCTTCCCATTGCTGTTTGCATGGACACAGACTATAAAGTTTGCAATTAACTGCACTACGGATGGGTACGAAGCAACATGTTGTTGTGTGCCGCATAATTTGAATGCAGTTACTTACATTGTAACATGCACACTTTTTTAACACTTAGCAGATACCCTGGGTTTAGTTCCATAATTGGGCTCTAGTTGCTTTTACCAGCACTGCTTAGTTTCCTATTATTACTCCAGTATAATCTGAAAAAAAAAAAAAAAAAAATTATTGAAATTAATTATTAAATTAATTTCATTAATTTTACCGGTAATATCAGTAATCCTATTTTAATCTCAATAAAATCCAACTTTAATCTCAGTAATCTTTGACTTTAATCGCAGTTATGTGGACTTTAATCTCAGTAATCATTATCCCTCATATCAATAAATCTTAAAAACTTTTACTCTCAGTAATCCTTAACCTTAGTCTCAGTATTAACAGTGATCTCATTGATCTTTAACATTAATTTCAGTAACCTTTAACCTTAATTATAAATTATAATATTTAATCTTAATAATCTTACTGTCCTTTAACTTTAATCTCAGTAAACTTTAAACTTAATCTCAGTAATAACATTAATCTCAGTAATATTAAGCATAATCTCAGTAATTTTCGACCTTAATCTCAGTACTAACATTAATCTCAGTAATATTAAGCATAATTTTAGTGACCTTTAACCTTAATATCAGTACCCTTTAAACTTGATCTCAGTAATAACATTAATCTTAGTGAGATTAACCATAATCTTAGTGATATTTAACCTTAATCTCAGTAACCTTTAACCTAAATTTTGGGAATAACATTAATCTTAGTAATATCGATCTTAATCTTACTAATAACATTGATGTCAGTAATGTTAACCTTAATTTTAGTGACCTTTAACCTTAATCTCAGTAATAACTGTAATCTCAGTGATCTTTAACATTAGTTTCAGTAACCTTTAACATTAATATCAGTATTATTAACCATAATCGTAGTGACCTTTAACCTTAATATCAATAACCTTTAACTTTAATTATAAGTTATAATATTTAATCTTAATAATGTTAACCTTAATCTCAGTAACCTTTAACCTTAATCTCAGTAAATTTTAAACTTAACCTAGTAATAACATTAATCTTAGTAATATTAACCATAATCTCAGTAACCTTTAACTTTAATCTCAGAAATAACATTTATTTTAGTAATGTTAACCTTAATCTCAGTAACCTTTAACCTTAATCTCAGTACTAACATTAATCTCAGTAATAACATTGATAACAAACAAACTTATTAATAACAAACAAATTTAGTGCCCTTTAACCTTAATATCGGTAACCTTTAAACTTAATCTCAGCAGTAACATTAATCTCAGTAATATTGATCTTAATCTCAGTAATAACATTGATAACAAACAAATTTATTCATAACAAACAAATTTAGTGACATTTAACCTTAATATCAGTAACCTTTAAACTTAATCTCAGTAATAACATTAATCTCAGTAATATTGACCTCAATCTCAGTAATAACATTAATCCCAGTAATATTGACCATAATCTTAGTGATCTTTAACTTTATTTCAGTAATAACATTAATTTAGTAATAACATTCATCTCAGTAATAACATTCATCTCAGTAATAACATTCATCTCAGTAATAACATTCATCTCAATAATATTGACCATAATCTTAGTAATCCTAATCATTGTCCCAGTAACTTTAACCTGATTTTAATAGAAAAATCCTTCATGTACTAATCGCCAATCTACTAAGATGTCCAGGGATAAAAGGTCTAAAGTAAGAAAATGCCCATACAAATCTCTAGTGTCACCTGGTTAACCAGTGAGCCCTAAGGGTAATATTTGCACCCAAAAACTAAACTAAGCTCTTTTTGCGATACAAATCACCCAATCAGAATTCATGAATACATACGAACATGTGAGTCATTATAAATGCATGAATAATTCCTGCGAAGCATTTATTTATTCAGAGATAAATATTGAAAGTTGGCTATAAGATGACCTCAATTTGTGTTTCTAAAATTGCACAAGAGAATAACATGAAGCCAAACGTCGAATGTTGCACGTAGTACCATGCCCACATGACCTGGCCACAATCCAGGGTGAGATAAAACTCCCCCATCGCCATAGCAACTGCTGCTTCTCATTCTTAATCATAGTAATTAACACACGACTTACAGCTCCTACATGTTTGGATCATTAGAAAGTTTACGAGATGTTTGTGTTGATGGCATGTGGTGGGCGGGTTCACATATGCGTGTTGTGTGTATTAGAACAAGGTGTGTATGTATGTGCATACGTGGTGTGTTAGGGGTTTTGTGTGTCTGTGTGTATGTTTATGGTTGTGTAAAGTATGTCCCAGCTGCTTTGAGGGTTTGAGAAGCAAATTTGTGTGTGTGGTGTATGTCTTTGTTTAAAGGTGGATGAAGGTGTGTGTAATGTATGTCTCTGCTTAAGGGTTTGTAAAGAGAGTGTGTGTGTAGTGTATATCATTATATAAAGGTTTATGTTTGTATGTGTGTGTAAATTTCTGTTCAAGGGTTTGTGAAGAAAGTTTACATGTGTGTGTGTGTGTTTATTGTATACCATATAGCCTAAAGGGTTATGTTTGTGTTGTAGTAGAAGTTTTTACAAAAAAAAAACATTGTGTGCAAGTGATTATAAAGCAAGTTTTTGTGTGTGTGTGTGTGAGTCTACTGTACGTTCACAGTGCCACCTGCGACCTCTTCAGCCTTCGGAAGCAGCTGTCAATCATGTTTCCCAGCAGGGACTCTCATCGATTGTACTGTCCATCCCGTCCCCTCCTTTCGTCCCCTCTGCCTCTCCTCCCCCTCACTTTCTTCTGCTTTTCCTCCTCATTCACGCTTCCTCCCTCCTACGTCTATCCTTCACACAGACCTTGCATGCTATTCTGACCGGTCACAAGGCCATAAAAACGAAAACCTCATATGGAAATTTAACCAGGAATCGAAGACGAGTCAATTCGTGAGTCAATCTAAAAAAAAAAAATAACAACTTCAATTTACGTCAATTTTTTTTCTCATGAAGATGATTAGTTTTGATGAAAATTAAATCAGGATGAGTAAAAAAAATAGTGCAAAGCAGCTGCGATCTTTTCTCTATCAGAAAGAAGTGTAATAAGAAACCTGTCGTTTTAGCAGAAAGTGATTTAATCCAGTATCAGCTGAAACTGAAAACCTACAGCGCTGCTAAACCTAATCATCCTGCGCATTTATCACCAGAAGCACTAGGGTAAAGCCGAATATTATTCTCTTCTCTTTTTTTTCCTAGACGATTATAAACACGCAGGATTTCGTGTCTTTTTTTTTAATCAGGCACTCAGATTTTTTTTCTTATATCATACAGAGATTCATGATTTTGCTTTTAACCCAGCTCGGAGAAAATAGCACCGGTAGGAACTTCTGAAAAATACCCTAACCCCATCCTGCATAGTTATTTTGAATGTGAATTACTTACTTACTTACCTACTTACTCACCCACTCACTCACTTACTTATTTATTTATTTTTTTATTTACTTTCTACGCTGGAGGCCAAACATGTCTCCAAACAGAAAAAGATGATCTAATAATATATTATCCATCAATCTTTTTTTTTTTTTTTTTGCAGCCGTTATCTTACACGGGGTCACTGGACACCTAGAGTCTTTCTTACATGACTCAGGACACAATGCGGCACCCTGGATGAGGTGCCAATCCCTCACAGGACACATTAGCACAAACACTCGTAAAAATGTTAGAGGATCCAATCAGCCTGCAACTCTTGTCCTGAATTAGGAATTAAACCAGAGCACATATAGGAAGCTCTTAAAGTACAGGAAGTAGGTTTAGGATAGTGGGTTAAGGTGTTAGACTGCAGATTGGTTGATTATAGGGTCAATTCCTGGGTCTCTTTGCTCTCACCCTGCTCAGGGTGATAAGGTGCAAAGCAAACATGATTAACACCTCATGTGTTTTTGCAGTGCAATTTTCTGATCTTCTGCTTCTTGTAACGTTGAGTCCACTGAGACGAGACAGATTGAGAACCCAAGTGCAGTTTTATTTACAAGTGAACACAAATACCAAATGAAACTTGACTATATACAGAAAAAGCAAACAAACAAAGAACATGAATCAAACTTAACTAGAGACAGAGACAGAAACGGAAAGCAAGAACAAGAACTCGCCTCAGTAGACCACCAACAGCAAACGAACAGTAAACAATAATCCACAAAAAACAAGGCAAAGACAAGGGCTATAAATACACAAAAAACTAATTAACAACACAAGACACACCTAAACCAATGAAACGCACATGACAAAACAAACTAAAAAGAACAAGACACAGAGACGAAGGGAATCACATGACAGGAAGTAAACAAAACAAAACAAACTGCCTAGGCTAGCTAAGTTAGCTAGCATGGCATAGCTTAGCTAGCTAGCATAGCTAAACCTAGACACAAAACAAACAATGAACAGGCATCAACATAAAACAAGAAAAACAACAAAACAATAAAAATGATACACAATAGACAAACAATAGACAGGAACACGAAAAACCTTACACTAAAATATGCAAATGAGCCAACAAGATTTAGCCAGTGTTTGGAAATGTAACAAGGTCAAAAAAAATTTACGTTTTATATTTTCGAGTTTGGTCTAGTGATATAATAGTTAAATGAGTGTTTCACAGAATAAAGGGGTAAGTGGTAACTCAGAGGTCATGGTGTCGGACTGCGGATCGGAAAACCGTGGGTTTAATTCCCAGTTGCAACTAAATCAGTTTAGATGGATTAAAAAAAAAAAAAAAAAAAAAAAAAGATAAGATAAGATAAGATAATATTGTTAGTCGCTCCGGATGAGTACTGCAGTAATGTTAACATAAATAAATAAGTACTGCAAACTCTGAAATTTTAGTTCATCATATCTCCAAATCCAAATCTTCAAATCTCCAAGGACTGAATGAATCAGCTCTCATCAAAATGTTTATTGTATTTGTCATCATGTGAAAATCTTTTTTGGGCTCTTGGGCTTTTTTAATACAACCCTTTGAAACTCAGTATTAGTCATTCCTGTGTATTTTATTTCTACAGGCGATTATCGCTTGTGTTTTTTTGCAATGCAATTTCCTGTTCATCTTTTTTCTGCTTCCTACATTCCATTTAACATATCCAGACTTGCTATCACACTTAAGGGCGTTCAATGCAACCATGAGCGACTAAATGTAACGTAGAGGCCAAATAAAACGTTCCTCCCACCATCAGTCTAAGCTCGGGAGCCGTGTATCCATGGAAACGAGCAATGAAAAAAAGATTGATTGAGAGAATTACCGTTGACAGATAATGATTTGATTGCTTGCTTCAGGGAGAGCTAAAAGTGAACATCAGGTGGGTAAAGACCCAGGTGTGCCTGCACATAGCCATGTCTGTATATGATATCGTTTTTTAAGTGTTTATAAAGCTGTGACAAAGTTCTGTCATTCAGCCAGGTTAAGCGCTAAATATTTTGCAAAACCCATGACTCATGGGAAAAATATCACGCTATGGGAAAATCAGGGCTCTAGTGATCCTAGTGATCGATTGTGCATTTCAGCGTCATTCCGATTCCGTTTTCTGACAAGTTACAGGATTAGCCGACCCAGCAGTCTAGCTGCCTTGCTAAACGATAGCTAGTCATGTATCCACAGAGACGTGACTAAGCTAAATTTACTGCTGTGCATTACAGCTTCCTAATTTCCTACAGATGGTGTGAAAGATGCTCGATTCCATAGCGACACTACCGCTAATCCAGACCTCGCCATGGAAACGATAAAGGAAATCGCCTAAATTGTTGTCAGAATGTGTGTGTACCAGAAGCCATGCTGGGTTTACGCTTCGTTAGGTAATTAAAGCTTGCAGTAGTAATTTGAACAATTAGTTGAGTTTAAGTTAGAGCGTGCTGTTTGGTAGTAGATGGAGATATTATTCAACTTGGCACAGAAATAAGAAATGTCTTTTTCTCCCTTTGTCTTAAACACCTTTTCACATACAGCTTCGGAAAATAAAATTCGACCTCAAAATGAATTTATATAATTAGGTTAAGATGATGATAAAGGTGTTAAAAATTGAAAAATGTGTTCAATTTAAAAATCTATTTTTAATTGAGAAGTACTTTAGATATTAGTAACGGTGGATTATAGTAAATTAATTATGCGGTAAAGCCTATTTTTCACTTTTTCCTCAAATTGTTTCTGAGCCTTTCTCTCTCTTTCTAACTCCCTTTTCTGTCTCGCTCTCTCTTTTTCCATTGACGGCATTGACATTTGACATCATCTCTAAAATTTACAGCAACATACTTTATCACACCAGGTCACATCACCTCATCATTTTAGAATGTGTGTCTCTGTGAGTCTGACACAATGTACGTGTGTGTCGTGTAGGCGCACATAATCAGGGTGGTTATGAGTGAGCATGTCTTTATATGGAGGCAGTAGAGTTAAGATTTATTAGATTTGTAAGGTCCATTTTGTTTTTAAGGTGTGGCCAATATTAAGATGTCTGCTGTGCCATGCAGGTTTTTACCACAGGTAGCCAGGCTGACGTGCTCTTTATCGTGATAATGAGGTCATTATGGTCCAGGCCACCAGTGGACAATGTCTGCCCTGAGTGCCAGGCTGGGTAATTCAACAAACAAAGAAAGAGAGAACGTGAATGATGAGAATCCTTTGTGCCCAAGAAAAATCCAAAGAAAAAGAGAATCATCTTGAATTTTATACGACTTTAAATAAAGCCTTGTGTGTGGTTGCTAAATAGTCTTGTTTAGATGTTAATAATAATAATAATGATGATGATTATATTGAGAATAATAAATCATAATAATAATAACAACAGCAACAACTGGCAGGGCAGCATGGTGGCTTAGTGGCTGGTTCTGTTGCCTCACAGAAAGAAGTTTCCGGGTTCGATTTCCGGGCAGGGGTCTTTCCTTGTGGAGTTTGCATGTTCTTCACGCGCTTGCGTGGGTTTATTTCGGGTACTTAAAGTTCCTCCAACAGTCCAAAAACATGTTTGTTAGATTGATTGGCCTGTCCAGGGTGTCCCCCTCCTGCCATTCCCCCTTTCAGAGACGGCTGGGATAGACTCCAGCAGATCCCTGTGACCCCGATTTAGGGAATAAGTGGGTGTAGAAGATAAATGAATGAATGAATAATAACTGCCGACTTATCTAGGGTGTACCTCTGTCTTTCTCTTAAAGACAGCTGGGATAGACTTCCCATCAATGTCAGAACAGCAGAGTCACTAGCTATCTTCAAGAGGCGTTTGAAAAACCCATCTTTTTCTAAAATACCTTGCTCTTGACATCTAAAAAAAAAAAAAAAAAAAAAAAAAAAAAAACAAAAAAAAACACCCTTACTCTATTCAAACAGGTTTTTTGTTGTTGCACCTTTTTGTGATCCATTATCAGCATTGAGATTTTTTGATGTGACTTAAAGCACTTCTTGTACGTCGCTCTGGACAAGAGCGTCTGCTAAATGCTCCAAATGTAAATGTAAATGTAGTTAAAAAACAAGCAGGACAAAGGAACTCAGGAAACATGGGTTGCCCACTCCTCACTGGGTCACATAACTGTCAGTTATGAAAAGGAACCTGAAGCTGCATCATTAAATATCCCTCTGTGTCACTATGATTAAGAAGACAATTCAGCTCATATTTTGTCCACACCTGAACATATAGATATTACGAAAAACCCAGTAATGTTTACTTGTGTAGCAAGATCTGCTTAGAAAACCTAAAAAAGGAAAAATCATATGACATGCCAAAATGAGTCCACATAATTTATATCAATCCTGAAAGAAAAGGAAACCCCTCAACAGGGAATAAAATATTTGGAATGATAATACATGCAAATACAAAAATAAGAAGCCGTTATGGCCTTGTTCATAGCACAACAGTTGAGTGTCTGCTAAATATTTTGCAAGCCAAACTGCAGCAAACAAATTAAAATGGTTGTGCAGCACCAGACTAGCGAATTCATAATGCATGAATTGACTGCATAAACATAAAAAAACATTTACAACCACCCCACACACTCTTGAGTTGCTATTTTATGGGAAATAGTGTTGACTTATGGACTGCTGTTGCTATGCCTACATGAAAAAAACTTTTATCTATTTTAGGCTGTGGCTCAAATGAGACTTTTTCCATATTTTATCTACAACCATTTAACATCAGACAGTGAAAGGTGGGAAAGTGTAAAAAAAAAAAAAAAGAAAAAAAGAAAGTTAGACTGGTTAAAGAAATGCTGAGTGAAATCAAGCAAATGTTAAAGAGTCGCATATAACTTAAGGCATCATATAACATCATATAAGGCACAATCGTTTAATCATTCGTGAAAGTAGAATCTAGAACCCATGCCCATGATTACACATCACCAGGCAAAACTTAAAAATTAATAATGACCCACATATTACTATTCACATTTTTTCCCTTGTAGGCCACAGTGGTAACAACCCAGACTATTATATCTCCTGCCACAGGTTGCTGATCCACAGATTTTCCAGAACAAGTTTTCTTCAGCAGGTCTTTGTCCAATGAAAGAGCGTTGATACCACTCTACTTTTTAGTGCTTGGGACATGTTACACGGTCTTTCCCAGGCTGATTTGTTAGTTCCCTTCAGTAAGTCTCTCAGTAAGTCAGAGTCTTACGCAGGGTAAACCTGTCCTGATCAACCTCATGAGGTTTTTTTAGGGATACCCAAATTTTTTTAAGCTGATTTGCAAGTTGTCTTTATCAGGTCTGATGTCTTTCCTAGAATCTAATGTATGGCCAACAGGTCTACTACTGCTCTAGCTCATGCTTGATCCTCCTAAGGAATCCCCAGATGTTTTTAAGGCAGTTATGAGTTTTTCTTTAAAAGGTCTTTAGTCTTCTATAGGGTCTCTGTTTATCTGATACCACTTTACCAGCTAATCGGGGGGGGGGGGATTCCCTGTAAAATACCAAACTGATATCTCTCGAATATCTCTAGAAACTGTATGACAAATCTCTCTAGGAGGCAATTATTTTAGATAGTAAGTCCAGATACCCTACAAAGGAACCAAATTTGTTTTCTTACAGCCTTATTCTTTTTGACCTTTTACACCAACTTAAACATGACTTGGTTGAAAATCTGCACACTGACAGTCCACGATCTAAGACCCCCGAGTGGGAAAGCAAAAACGTGTTTATCATTTTGTCAGGGGTTGTAAATATGAATCCATACAAAAAGGGCGCTTAAAAGGGTGAAAAAGTTGGTTTATTCTGGAAAACTGGAAACTTCTTTTTCTCCTTTCGGCTGTTTCCTTTTAGGGGTCGCCACAGAGAATCATCTGTCTCCACCTAACCCTATTCTCTACATCCTCTTTACTCACACCCACTAACCTCATGTCCTCGTTTATCGCATCCATATACCTCCCCTTTGGTTTTCCTTTTTACCTTCTGCCTGGTAGCTTCATTTCTAACATCCTCCTGCCAACATATTCCCTATCCCTCATCTGTACATGTCCAAACCACCTCAATCTGGCTTCCCTGACCTTCTCTCCAAAACATCTAACATAAGCCGTCCCCCTGATCAACTCGTTCCTAATCCTGTCCAACCTCGTCACTCCCAAAGAAAACCTCAACATCTTCAGCTCTGCTATTTCCAGCTCTGCCACCTGTCTCTTCCTCAGCGTCACTGTCTCAAAATTCTGGAAAACTGGAAACTGTGGCTGGGAAAGGATCACTTTGGATTGACCTTCTTAACTTTTTGTCACCACAAGCCCTACCAAGAACAAGAGAATAGAAGAGAAAGAATAAAAAGAAACAGATCTCTAGAAATCATTTGATATCTACTACAAATTATTTCGTACCCACATCAAAATGGATTAAAAAAAGCTTATATGTAGAGTGAAGAATGCATGCCTAAAATCAAGGACAGCCTTCAGAATAACAAACCTAAAAAAGTCATTTCACTTTTTTGTTGAGTCATTTTGTCATGATTGTATAGTACTAAATAGTTGAAAGATTTAACAATCCCAACCTTATTCCTTTCAAATGCTTATAAAACCTGTAATTACAAGACCATATTGATTTTTTTTTTGACCGCATTTGGTTTTCGTCAAATTTGGAAGTCACCCTTCTTGTTTCTTCATCACTCAAGTTTTGCATTTTGGGGCTTGATTGAAACACACCTCTGTCTCAAATTTAACTGCTGAGCTTTAGCGGTGCACCACATACTCTATTTAGAAAACCGAATTTTAATGTTTGCCATTTTGGAAGGCTAGACTGTGGTTACTCCTGCAGAATTACAGCACATTACACATCTCTCTCTCTTTCTTCTTTCTATCTTCAAAAACAGACTGTAAAGATAGCCCAAAGTTTTGAATTCAGTAACCTAATGTTCCATGTAACAGCTATGCTAATTTATTTAGATGTGTGGCCATAAAATCGCACCGGTCTATAATTGCTCGGAGACGTGAAAGCGTTTAAAGGCCTAAGAACTTGCTGAATATTTTCAAGGATTTTTTCAGGGAGTTATTAATATACATAAATCTCTAGGACACAGGATCTAAAAAAGGTATAGACCCTTTATGATGAAGTATCTTAATTAAGAAGAAAGAGGATCTAATTCAAAATCCAATGAGTTTAATGTTTCTCTCTATCATTTGGTGGCCTGGATGTCTGGTGTACAGAGCTACAATATAATCAGTGATGCAGAAATATCTTTTTTGTTGCACGTGAGGATAGTGAATGCAGTGCTAACATTTCCTGCTGCAGTAATGCGGAGGCTGAGGTACGAATACTGCATTGTCTGCTCAAAAGCACTGCTACCTAGAGAGAGCCGGTGTACTGCTGATCTGTGTTTTCTTACTATGTATGGAGCTCACACACTATGGAGGATCGACACCGAGTAAGACGAACATATGGCGATAAGTGAATAGACGAAACGCGACAGCGCTATCGTCAATGTTTGCGCTCCCGTGTGTGGGTGAATGAGAAAAAAACAAAACAAAACGTGTGCTTGTGCATGAATTTTAATTCCAGCCAAGCCCAGAAAAAGACAATCAGAATATTTATGAATCACCATGTTTGACAAGTGCTTCAAATTTAAACTGGAAGATCTACGACTACATCAATGCGTCTGCTCCTTTTTTTGCTTCCTGCACAAACAAAACCCCCACCATCAAATTTAATAAGACAGAACACAAAAGTTTCCTTGGTGCGTGTACGGTGAATAAGCAACCGTTTTTATTCCTGGTTTGAGTTTTATTACTTTAAATATACACGACTGGCCTAAATTTACTAAAATGAAACCTGGTGAGGTCATGGCACATCCTGAAAGGGCGTCGTAGGAAGAAATGAAGGCTTGGTTAAGTACAGTAACAGCAGAGAACAATTTGGTCGTATTGAGATGCAGATGTTTTGTGAGGAGAAAACATCTGCTTGCTGGCTCATTTTGGTCATTTTGTTTGTGTGTGGCAGTAACTGAAACGACACACGAAGGGGTTTTCTGGCGGAAGAAATGAAAAGCCAGTCATCATTTTAGACAAATAACTGATTACTGAAATAATTACAGACGTGATGAGAATCATCAAAAAGAGGACATTGTGGCTGCATATCAATCAGCTCCCTGGATCAGTAGGCAGGGTGCTGATCAGCCAGTCCAACATTTTTAACCTTGTCTCTCGCGATCACTGATTTTAAACGTTTACGCCATTAATTACTAGCATTTAGTCAGTTAAACTGACACCATATTTTTCTCACCCACTGACTCCTTCTTATGTAGATTTTCTAATAAAAAAAAAAGATTTGAACAATTTTTTAGTCTGCTTGAGCCTGAAAGCACGCACACGCGCAAATATCATGGAGTGTTTGGGATTCACTAGGACTCAAGGGTACCACGGAGCTGTGACTCTAAATCCATGTGAAGCCTACACTCGTCTGCTGCGGCCAATTAAGCTGAGCGATTCTGACGTAGGAAGAAAGAAAAAAAACCCTTAAAACACTTCTGACTAAGGCAAAGCGAGAAAAAGAGAAAGGAGACAGGAATGGTAACGATGCGGACATCAAAGAAGGACACTCTTTATCAAAATGACAAGACGAAAGAGGTGATGATATATATGTAAATGAAGCGAAGGTGAAATCGAAATGACAAACAGAGTTAGCTGGGGATGAGCGGCGTTACAGCCTTACAGCTCACCTTCTCGATAGATTTCTGACAGTGATTTATGAGTTAAAAAAAAATAAATAAATCACCTGATTCTTTCCATCAGTTCACATCAGCGACATAACAAAAGAGCCGGATGTCCCTATTGTAACCAATTACTTCTCACATCCTTAGTTATATTTTTCTCTACTAATCGTGGTTTTATAATATCTTTAATACAAGTGAACCAACTAACACTTACCAAGTCACCTCAAACATAATTCTTTTATTTTTTTCCTGGCCATGTGACCTCTTTCTGTTGCCATGGAGATATCCATTAAAATACAAAACAGCCTCTTTTATCAGCACTCAGGTAAATGTTCCTTTTCAGATTATAATAGGTACTCATTATGAATCATGCCCACGGCTGACATGTAAAGTCAGCTAAATGTCTAAAAAGCCTGTTGAGCCACCTGAACTTCCTTCGCGAGAACGCGGGCACACGCTGTCAGTCGTGCGCCACTATTCAGCCCCAGTAAACCTCACCTAAATAATACAATTAATAGGGATGGTCAGTTGTGGTTTTTAAAGGTGACATGATTTATCAGTAAAAACAAATGTGTGCAAATTTATTAGTAGTATTTCTGTTCTCAATATGTTCTTTTAACAGAACAAACCAAACGGTTTCACCTCCAAGACAAATGGTTGGTAGATTTATAATGTGCTTCTCAGAATTCCAAGGATTCCTTAGCTAAGTGTGTTTTCCCTTCTTTTCCCTTTTTAGGTTGCTTGAACACTCAACGCTGCACACCAAAACAAATCTTTGGTGGATGATCTGCAGTACATTTAAAGAGAAAAATATAAACAGCTGGAGTTTAAAATGAATAAAAAAAATTAAAAAAAAAGCAACTGACAAAAATTCATACATTTATTTTCTATAGCCGTTTATTCCCTAATTCGGGGTCACAGGGATCTGCTGGAGTCTATCCCAGCTGTCTCTGAAAGGGTGAAAGGCAGGAGGGGGACACCCTGGACAGGTCACCAGTCCATCACAGGGCCACACACACACTCACTCCTATGGCCAATTTAGAATCACTAATTAATCTAACATACATGATTCTGGACTGTGGGAGGAAACCAGAGAACCCGGAGTAAACCCACACAAACACAGGGAGAACATGCAAACTACACACAGAAAGACCCCTGCCCAGGAATCAAACCCAGGCCTATCTTGTTGTGAGCCAACAAAATAGGCCCAACAACTACTGAGCCACCGTGCTGCCCAACTGACAAAAAGTTAATATTATAGTGTACTAATATAATCACTGACTGTCATCGCATTAATATGAAGCTATTTAGGCAGCAATATTAATTAATTCTGGATAAAATCTAAAAATCAAACCTTAAAGCCAAACTTAATGTTTGATTTACAGCATTTGGCAGATGCCCTTATCCAGAGCGACTTACAATATTCCTTGTTTCACAACTGAGCATTAAGGGCTTTGATCAGGGGCCCAGCAGTGGTGGCTTGGTGGGGATCAAACCCAGGTCCTCAAGTTTGTAGTCCAACAACATAACCACTGCGCTAATACTTATGGTTACATCAGTAAAATCATACAAAACATTAAAGTGTTACTTTATCTATATATAAAATAAAGTATAAATTACATACTACTATAAAAATTCTATAAATTACAAAAGCCAATCAGGGCCCTGTATGCAAATTAGGCCATGCATTAAAAAACAGGGAATTTGATAAGATTTTAAAATTGCATGTCTATAGTCAAATATATGTATATCTTGTTTATTATAGCAAATTTTGCAGATTTTTCAATCTTCTACATTACAGTTTGTAATAGAAAACTACTACTACTACTTACACTGACATAAGCCTTAATGACCAGTCACATAAACCCTCACAAACCCCTTTGTCTTATCTTATTAAGTGTTAGCTGAGATAAAAAATAAGACACTTATTGCTTTATATCAATTTTTGATTAAAAAAGGTTTATGATTTAATGATATGAGGTAAATTATGATTGTTTCTCTATAATCCTGGCATTTAATTGTTGCTGAAAATAAAAACTTGGACAAATTTTGTAGATTCAAGATTATTGTCTGGAAATAAAAAGAAGTTTAGAAGAATTTTTGCCAAAAAACCCCCCAAAAAACATAGACACGTTACACCACTTATTTATGGGCTTAACTAAAAGTGTGTGTTAATCTCTCTAATTAGTCTGACCTTTAGCTCGAGGGTGTAGGTACTACTGCTAAAAGAAGAAGTACATTATGAATAAGTACATTATTATTATTAGCTTTTCTGCATCTTAGAATCATTTCATTACTGTAAAATGAATATGTTTTTTTGTCTTCGTCCCCCACAAGGACACCAGGACATGAGTATAATTCTTAAATGTATTCATTTTAGAACTCTATAATGATCATTTCTGCCACTATTGTTCTCTATTGGTTTGTTGCTTTTTTTTTTTACGCTACATCTCCTACCACCATGGTGACTAACCAGAAACCCTTTTTGAATCCAGCTTAAAGCTTCGATATTTATCATCAATTATTCATCTTGGTTTATTATCAATTATTTAGCTGTGTTCCTAGCTGTTTATCGACGTGCCTGTGGCACTGATCGACGCTTCAGCCAGATCTTGGCGTGTAGCGTTTGAGCTGGCTTTAAGTCCTTTACCATCTGTCTCGCACATTTTTCCGCTCAACCTCACACACACACACACACAAGCGTCTTTATGAGCGCAATAAATAAAGAGATCCAGAGATCCCGACCACCTGAAATGGATATAGCACTTCTTTCCACCCTACTGCTTTAGTAAGAGGTTTCAGAAAGACAGAAACAGGTGTCCGAACATTACTTACGCAATTGCGAGTGCACCTTCCTCTCACTGCTTATTGATGTAACATAGCACAAGGGCTTTATTCTGGGGACAGGGAGTGTATTTTCTGTTTCTGGGTCATACCGAGAGATGATATGAGGCTCACACAGGGTGACCCGACCTCCAGAGTTTACGATCTCTTTAGTGCAGTAGCTAAAAATAAAGGGACGGATAATGAGGACACCGCTTAAACGTGTGGGAAATTAATTTATAGCTAATAGCTATTTGTGTGTGTGTGTTTTCATCATGACAGTTAATAAAAATGTAAGATGATTAAATTGTTATTTAATTAAATTTTTTTTAAAGTATAGTGATAGAAAAATGGTTTTGGCCCCCTGCTGATTTTGTATATTTGCCCACTGACAAAGAAATTATCAGTCTGTAATTTTATTGGTGGGTTTGTTCTAACAGTGAGAGGCAGAATAACAACAAGAAGATCCAGAAAAACACATAAATAAATTATAAATTGATTTGCATTTTGCAAAACAGGACTTATTACATGGTGGCAAAACCCTTGATGCCAATCACAGAGGTCAATGACTGGCCACCAGGTTTGCACACATTCCAGGAGGGATTTTGTCCCACTCCTCTTTGCAGATCCTCTCCAAGTTATTACGATTTCTGAGAAAGGGAGGTTCTCACGCAAGATTTGACGGTACATGGTCCTGTTCATTGTCCATTTGATGTGGTGAAGTTGTCCTGTCCACTTAGCAGCAGAACACCTTCAAAGCATAATGTTTCATCCTCCATGATTGATGGTAGCGATGGTCTTTTCAGGGTCATAGACAGCATTCCTCCTCCTTCAAACATGGTGAGTTGAGTTGATGCCAAAGAGCTTGATTTTGGTCTCATCTGACCAAAACACTTTTACTTAGTGCTTCTCTGAATCATTCAGATGTTTATTGGTAAACTTCAGACGGGTCTGCACATGTGCTTTCTTGGGAAGGGGGGCATTGTGGGTGATGCAGGATTTCAGTCCTTTATGGCGTAGTGTGTTAATAATTGTTTTCCTGATGACTATGGTCCCAGCTGCCTTGAGATAATTGAGAAGATCCACCGGTGTAGTTCTGGGCTGATTCCTCAGAGTTTTCATAATCATTGAGACTCCACAAGGTGAGATCTTGCATGATCTTTTGGTCTTTGACAGACTTTCCTTTCTGAGTGACAGCAGTTCTGGAAATCTTCCGATCATTTTTTTACTCATTTTTATACAACTAAGCAATTAAGGTTTAAGGGCCCAGCAGTGGCAGGTTGCGGTTTGATATTTGCTCTTAGTCGTTTACAAATTATTAAAGTTTTAAAATTAACGTTTAATAAACGTTAAACTTATCATAGTTTATCATAAATAGTTTGAGAACAACAAAAAGTGCAAATTAAGCAACGGGTGACGCAAAAAAACCCAATGGTGGAATGCAGAGGCCGAGCTACCATACACACACACACACACACACACACACACACACACACACAATGATACTTAAATGACTGTGTCAGCCATTCAGTCCAGAGTCTACATTTCAGTGTGACATTGTGTTAATCATACCCCGCACTGATCAGCATCAGACAGTGATTTTAATGCTGTTTATTGCGTCACCTATTATATATAAAGATAAGCAGCATTGAACCCAAGGGCAGGGTGATTTACATAAAAATGTATTTTCTTCCCCTCCGATTTCCCTTAAACTAGCGTAGCTTCTCCTGCTGCATTCCTGTGTGAGTGTGTGTGTTCAGGAAATGGGGCATGGATGCACTGAAAGACTTTTAAGGACTTGAGTTTGTGTGGAATGTTTCTGACCGAGTCATTTCAGGCACACTGTCGAGTTCCCAAACCAGGAAAATGCCATGCATTTCTCTGGTGTGTCGTCACAACATCCTGAAGTTAACTATGTTTAGCTAACATTTTTTATTGAACTTTTAAAACTTTTATGTTTATCAAAGAGCTTTGTTAAAATCCCATTAACTTTCTGCTTAGAAATCGTCATTAGGCTACACGTTCTTCTTCAGGACACTTGACCTGTGTCAGAATGCTGAGAGAATGAGATACCCACATTGCCATAGCACCAAGTCACTGTCTAGTGTTATGTGCGGGACCTATTGTAACACAAGGACCATGAATCCCAGAGGCGTTGCTAGATCCAGATTGTAGAATTGGACAAATGTATGCAGAGTAAACCAACCTGCCGCCATATATAGGTTTGACAAAGAGACCCCCCCAAAGCCAAGGCCCGGTAGGCAGCCACACCCCTGGTTGAGTGTGCTATGATCTCTTCCGAGACAGAGGGTCAGAAGCCTTATAAGCTAGAGTGAGGGTCTCAACAATCAGCACTGTTTAACGTCTGTTTAGTGGAAGCCGCCGCTCTCTCGGATGTGCCAAAACAGATGATTTGACCTTCTTCACAGAGCAGCTCTGTGTTTGTACATACCTAGTGCCCACACTGCACATAGAAAGTTCAGCTTTAAACCAGCACCGTCAATGGCACTTTGGACACATACCCAGGCTGTGGGTGGAGAAAGAAATTTTACCATGTCCATGTATAAAGACCAGGTGGAAAAAGTTCGAATATATGGGCGATTCTCCTACTAGAGGACACAGCTAACAAAACACAGTTTTAATTGTTAGGTACTTATCTTAAAATTCAGAATTATTAAAAAAGCGAACTAAAATAAAAAATATAAATGAAATACTCATTATTTATTCTCATTATCTTTAATCTGTCAGTTTCAGATGACCACCCAATATTACAGAAATTATTTTAATAGTAAAATAAAAAAGAACAAGTATGAACATCACTGAGAAGAGAAAAATTCCAGACATTCCTACTGAGTTTTAAGCCACTTGACCTGTGCAGGACTTTGTAAAGGCATAGCCCAGGCTTGTCTCCTTGTTGGTTGGTGCATACTATTGCACAACTACCCTGCATTTTGTCTAAATAAAAATAATCGGGGCAGCATGGTGGCTTGGTGGTTATCATTGTTGGCTCACAGCAAGAAGGGCCCAGGTTTGATTCCCCAGCAGGGATCTTTCTGTGTGGAGTTTGTATGTTCTCCCCGTGCTTGTGAGGGTTGCTCCGGTTTCCTTACACAGTCTAGAAAAATGTATGTTAGATTAATTTGTGATTCCAAATTGTCTATAGAAGTGAGTGTAAGTGTGTGTGCGGCCCTGTGATGGACTGCTGACCTGTCCAGGGTGTACCCCCTTCTGGGATAGACTCCAGCAGATTCCTGGGACCGTAAATTAGGGAATAAAAGATGAAAAATAAATGAATTAAAAAAATTACTTGGTTTGTAACCTGTCAGGCAGATAGCATTGTTTTGCCTGCCAGGAGAGCATTTCTTTAGGAGTGACTTCATGTAAAAACCACGAGAATTAGACTTAATATTCCTCATCTCAGGTGAATTGTCAGTTTTAACACACATGAATAAATGTTAATTAAATGTTTAAAATAATAAGGTTTCAATTTGTTATTTTTAAAAATTATTCGGATAACATTTAAAGAAAATAAAATGTAAAATATGATGCTGAATTTTAAGTCTTTTGAGAATGACACACTTCCTGCTGCCAGTTGGTGGCGTTATAATTTCGATTTCTAATAGTCAAATCTTTGTAATTGGCATCATACAATTCTGTTTTCCATAATTCGTCACCTCGTCACGGCCAAACTGTTTGAGATATCAATCCCTTGCCAATTTCCATCCATAATGTCCTGAGATGATGTTGACCCAGTTTGGTGGCATTCGGTTGATAATCCTAGAAGAAGTATTGCAAATTTCACAGCATGTGGTTTTCACAAACCCTCAAGAAGCTCACTTTCTGTGGGGCAGAGCGCTGACTGTCAGCACAGAATTTGATCACCCTGATGAGATTTATATGCGTATAAACTTGCGTGACTGTACTTCAAAAGGTGTGTGCTACAGGGGCCCTCAAAAAAAGTTTAGCTGCTGCCCTGTCGAGAACTCCTCCATGTGAAATCCTGCCTCCAGACATGGCCATAGATTTCAGCATGTGTGTAACGTCTCAGGAGTTTTCAAGCATGTTAATCCCCAAAAAATGTTGAAAAAATTATTAAAAATAAAACAATAGGCCGCTAGATAGGCATAGAGCAGGCATCTTCCTGAGATGACCCACTGTATCACATTTGAGCTAGTGGAGCATTTATATTTACAGTTTTGCTGACGTTGAGGATAAATTAGGTCTGTCCAAAGTGACCTAGGGAATTTGTGTAACACACAATTTAAAATGTTTTTTTCACATAAAGAATTCAAGGAACTCATGGCCAAATATAGCGACGAATATGGTGAATGTGAAGATTAATTATAAAAAAAATTGACTGATATTTTGTGATATTATAGAGTAGATCTTTCTAAACTGACCTGAGCTGTTTTGATCCACTAACTATTTTGTAATGATTCGAAATTAGCTTTTTGTGCAATTCTATTCAATAGAAATGCCAAAGAAAAATTAGTCCAAATCTCATATAACATGATGGTTTGTTGTTTGTCTTAACGCACCTACTACTCTGTTTAATCCTTATTTAATTCCTAAATGTCAAGTATTCTAAAGGTGTAGAATGATCTATTTAAATGATCTATTTGAATGATCTACTGACATCTTGTACCCATATGTATGTAAAATGGTTATAAGTGCGGCTAATTTTTGAGAACTTTTGTGAGAGGTAGGAGACAATGTCAAGGTTATAGAAGGCATTTTCTATCATTTTCTAAATGATTTTGCCTGCATTAATGCATTCAATGTGTATAGCACATGCTGTGCGGACAAAATATCAAATAACGTAGCAAACTAGCCTCTAATTTAGAATTTTAAATTGTTTACGTCTGTTAAATCGTAGGCTGTGTCTATGACTCACTAAAACAAGGTAATAAGTTCTGAGAGAAAGGTAATGCAGCTTCGAGCACTGGTTATGTCTTTATCTTGCTTCATTGATCACTGCATTCCTAATGGAGCATGTAAATTTCTGCATTCAGTGTTTTTAGAACCAATAAGGGTGACATCCTAAAACCAGCCCCTAGTCCACATCTCACTGTATTTCTTTGGATGCTAAATAATCGTTAATAGACTGAAGCATGTGAATGAAAGAGTTTTTCTGTCACATGAACACAGCTAATTCCAGTAAGATATAAACTTCAGTTGATTAACTTCATTTATTCCTGCCTCGGCCTCCTCGTCTTGTTTTGAACCGATCTGGCCAAAATCCACGAAGCTTAAACAAGTTTGCACAACATATAAAATATGCGTATCTGAAGAGGTGCTGATAAACGGAGCTGCACGCTGGCACTTTAGCCTTGCTAATGTTTACTCTGCCTTCGAAACAAGACTATTCCTGGAGCATGTCCTTGCTTTCAGGCTGGTAATGTTCTGGCCATGAGCCAAACTGAAGCCAATACCCTTCTATTAGAGGGCAGAAAATATCTGAGATAACGAGCTTGCTTTCCTTTAATCGTATTTAAGTAGGGAGGGGTAATATTGTTAAACATTTGGTGAAACCTGATATCTCTTTTTCAAGCTCAATACAACTGAAATATAGAGCGAGTACAACATTAGCCAACATCGGAACCTAAGCTTAAAATTACACATGCAATACAAGCGATTCATTTCACCAATATTATTCCCGATATTTAAGCCTTTTTCATTACCAGATATCGGTTTTGTAATATCGGCTCCACCGTTATTGGGAATTGTGCTGCATCTTAAGGAGAGACACCATTTACAGGTAAACCTACTTACTTCATTTAAAATATCAGCAAACAAAACACTACACTACTAATCTACCCTCCAAACTAAAGTAGCAAACGGGTAAAAACATTTTTATTTCTTAAAATTATTTTTATGTTCTGTATTTGTTACCTAATCAAAGCTTTTAGATAAAAAAGACATTTTATTAACAGTGCACTTAATGTTTTATTTGATTTTTTTAAGGTCCCAAAAATGACATGGTGGTGGTTCTGGGGCTTGAAACCTGAACCACCAATTTGTTTGCGGAACAACCCAGAGGCTCAATTGTTTGAACTACTTATAACCATTAAAACAGTTAAAAATAAATAAATAAACACGGTTCCTTTTTTTAACACAGAAGTTTATCTCTTTAAAGTGATATTAAACGCACTTCTTCTATAAACGTTTTACAATTAAAAAAAAAAACGCAATGTTAACAATTTCTAGACAATTAAATAGGTTTGCCATGAACGTTAGACTTTTAAAGGCTAAGCTGTTAGTATTGGCTGTTGCTATAGAAACCGTACCATATGACAAGCCCATTGATTTAAATGACAGATGCCACTTTATCACCTTTAAAAATAATAAATGATGATATCCTCGCTGAGTAACTGTTCTCGCCTGTAGTGTAAAGCCTCAATAAGACAAATCAAGTGTGTTAAGCCCGGCGATGAACAGTGTGTTTGAAGTGATTAAGTGTGTGTGAGTGTGTGAGTGTTTAGCCCGCGCTGTGACTCGCTAGGTGATAACAGGATTAAGGACATTGGCATAATCAAATTAGTGTAGTATTAGAATTAGATGGGCAAGGTCTATGCTAGAGTGTGGTTGTGTGAGTCACTGTAAGTGTGTGTGTGTGTGTGTGTTTTAGTTGGTTCATAAAAAATAAAACAGAATATTAAAGAACAATAATTTTAGTGTTCTGGTGTTCCTTTATTTTGTATTAAGTCTCTCTCTCTCTCATTCTTTTTGTGTGTGTCTCTCTCTCTCCATTTCTCTCTCAGTGTCTCTCTCTCTTTCTCACTGTCTGTCTCGTTCTCTCTCTTTCTGTGTCTCTCTGTTTCTCGGTGTGTCTCTCTGCCCCTCTGTCTCTTTCTTTCTCTCTCTGCCTTTCTCTTTCTCTCTCTCTCGCTCCATCTCTCTCTCTCTCTCCCTCTCTCTCTATATATATATATATATATATTTCTTTCCAGTCCTTTTACCACACATCTGCCCAACACTTGTCTCCAACCTCAGACGAGACTCCGGTGCTGATTTGTGACAGGTGTTGGATATTGCGCATATGGACATGTGGAGGAAGATGAGTGACGCATTAGTGAAACACAAACATTGTAAACAGACGGGATTCGACAAAGCAGTCGTTACGGAAGCCTCTGCCACCTGGACCTCAGATGGCAAAATTGAGATTAACAGAAAGAAAACCAGGGGCAGGTTTACAGGCAAAAAGCTTAAAGCGGTGTGAATTAGTTTAGAACATGATCATGTCTATTTCTAAGCCGTTTTTTAAGATTGTTAATAGGGCCACAAGAGACCTAATACAATAAACAGGTAACAGAAAAAGGAAGAAAGTTAAACATAAGGAGAGTCTTCCCTGTGTGTGTGTGTGTGTGTGTGTGTGTGTGTGTGTGTGTGTGTGTGTAACTATTTTAGTATCATGATGAGGACCAAATGTCCGAATCAGATCCGAGCTATCAGATATTTCTATTATTTTGGGAACACATTTGCTTGGTCCCTATATTTAGATTTTTCACTCTCTCTCTCTCTCTCTCTCTCTCTCTCTGTCTCTCTGTCTCTCTCTCACTTTCTCTTTCTCACTTTCTCTCTTTGTGATACAGCACTCCTGGAACAGAAAGCAGTTAAGGGCCTTGCTTAGGGGCCGAACATTAGCAGCTGTGCAGTGCTGAAACTGAATTTAATTGCTGCATCAATTATTATGTCGGGAATGTGTGTGTGTGTGTGTGTGTGTGTCTGGGGTGGGGGGGGGCATTTACATCATGTAAATTAATGACAGACAGAGGCAGAATTTGTGAGTTCCCGTCACAGGAGGACGCTGTGATCTGGTTGTAGATAAACTGTGAAATGTGGCGAAGGTGAGAAGTGTCAGATGAGCAGATCTGGTATAAAGATCTGGTATTAAAAAAAAGGTATAAATTGAAAGCACTTGATGTTACTCGCTTGGCTGGAATTTAGTGACCCCGGCTTGTCTTCTGTAGCAGATCCTCTGATACAGCAAAATAGCTGATCATCAAATCATAGACTAGCTATTGTGGGGGATAATTGACATTGACAGCATTTGGCAGACGTCCTTATCCACAGAGACTTACATTTATCTCTTCTATACAACTGAGCAATTGGGGGTTAAGGGCCTTGCTCAGGGGCCCAACATTTGCAGGTTAGCGGTGCTGGGAATCGAACCCTGCTTTTTTTAATTAGCAGTGTAAGACCTTAACCACTGCTCTACCTCTTCCCTCGCAATTAATGCTAACGTTAAATGTTAAAGGAAAGTTAATCAGCAGAACCATCCAGAACTGCATATGCCATTTAATACTTTCTTGAAAATTTGTCCAATTTAGCTGAGATTAAAGTCAGACAAAATTATTAGGGATAAAAGAAAAAAGTATATTCATCTTAGTAATTATTTGGCATTTTGGTCAATGGTAATAAAAATAACGACTATGCATCAAAATCAACATAATTGTCACGACTCGTTTAGGCTTGGCAGGTGTTGCCCTGCCAGCGGAGGGCAACAGCGAGATTGTATAAGTCAAGGATGTAGTCCATGTGCTAAATGTTTATGTTGTCTTTTGTTGGCATTAGATGATTGTTTATTGTTTAGTTTAGTGTGTAAATAGTCCTTGTGTTCTTGTGAAATATTGTCCCGTGTACGGCTGTCTGGAGTTTGTCGAGTCAGGTTTAATTGTTTTGTATCACTTTAATTGAATAAACTACGATAATTATTGCAGGGATAAAGTGTAATTAGTGCTAGTTTATAATCAGACCTGACTGAGGTTTAGACCTCTCTAAACGGTGCAAATGTAACCTGATCAAATAATATTTCCTCTATGCAAAACTTGAACCTGAAAAGAACTGTCCATCCTCCTAGTCTATGTGGCGTGACACCAAGCCCGAAGGTTGTCCCACTGCAACCCGAAAAGAAATGAAAATCCACCAATGAACTGTAATATAACAGAGGGAAGGATGAGAGAGTGCAGAACACCAGGCGATGCGAGAGAGAAAGTCGGACGTGTTAAATCAGAGAAGCCGTTCTGCTAGGCGGTGATCTCTCACCGGCCTACCAAACACTATAAATCACTCAGGGGGGGAAGAAAAAAAAAGACACAGGCTGAATTTCAAGTGCCGAGGCTTGAGGCGTGATTACACAAAAATGGAAATGGCCTTTTTAAGATTAGATTAAAATGTCTGCAGATTTTTTCAATCTGTTTGTGGGGACAGAAGCAAAAACAAGAGAAGGAGGAGAAGTCAGTTTGGCTAAATGCAGTAAAAAAAAAAAATTAAATGTGTATGTGTGTGTGTGTGTGTGTGTGTGTGTGTAAAAACATAGTTGTGTGTGATGACAGAAAAAAAGGACTCTTTGTATCCTGGCAACCTCATCCTAGGTGCTCAAGCGAGCAATAGGAGTTCTGTTAGAAGTGCGAGAAGCAGCGTAATTAAACCAGCTCCCACTTCAGCTTTATGTCTCTGTTTAGCACTTAGAAAGATCACATCCACCATTAGAGTTTACTGTACATGTGCACATCCGCAGGGGTATCAAAACATTGCTAGAGGTGTCAACAGGCTTATTAGGAAAACGTTAATAATAAAAAAATACATGAATGAATCTAATAATAATAAACATATATCTATAATAAACCTTTTGATTTTGGAGAAAAAGCAACTAAACCCCCGATATTCGCAGAATCATTGATAAAATGTTGATGCGCATTAACAATTCCTTTTGCTAGTACTATTTGATCAAAAATAAAAACATAGACGAAGCTTAATCTAAATTAAGAAAATTTAATAATGTAATTTAATAAATATTATGTGGCACTTAAAATAGTTTGGAATATTTAACCTTTGAAATTTTTGTTTTGAATTGTCAGACAGCGAAAATCCAGTATATAAAAATGCAGGTTAAAAGTTTTCAAGATAAAGAAATTCGGAGTCTTAAAATTCGCTGTTTTCAAACTGCAGAATTCAGATCCAGAAGAAAGTAGGTCAGAGGTCATCCACAGGGAAAAGCAGATCATCTCTGAAAAGTCAAAGGAACCATTTAGCTGTTCACACAGAGGAAAGTGATTCTTAATAATTTATGGTTTAATATTTATATGTTTACATTTACAGCATTTGGCAGATGCCCTTTTCCAGAGCGACTTACATTTATCTCTTTATATACATCTGAGCAACTGGGGGTTAAGGGCCTTGTTTAATGGTCCAACAGTGGCAAACTAGTGGTGCTGGGAATCAAACCCTGATCTTCCAATTAGCAGTCCAACACCTTAATCACTTCACTACCACTAATGTTTATATGTTAGAGATTCCAGCATGTGAATTGGTTGTCTAAACGGTTTGTTTTAACGTTTCTTTAGTGTGATCATGCCACCGCATCTATAAACTGTGTTATGAGCTAAAGACCTGAAAGTGAACCATAAGTGTAGCGCCGAAGTTACACTTAATATTTTTCACAATTTTTCAAAAGAATTTAAACAGTTTGGTCATATTTTAAGCTCTATTTTATTATAATTAACCAAAATATGACAATGAGTGTTTATCATTTATTCATTTATCTTCTATACCCGCTTATTTCCTAATTCGGGGTCAGGGGGATCTGCTGGAGTCTATCCCAGCCGTCTCTAAAGGGGTGAATAGGCAGGAGGGGGACACATTGGACAGGTCACCAGTCGATCACAGGGCTACAAACACTCACACTCACTCCTATGGGCAATTTAGAATCACCAATCAATCTACCATACATGTTTTTGGACTGTGGGAGAAAACCGGAGAACCCAGAGTCAACACGCGCAAACACGGGGAGAACATACAAACATTATGATTTATGTTTATCATGTTTTATCTTTATGTATTGTTTAATCTTTTATGTTGATGTTCATTTTTATCTTGTTTTTAGTTCACGTTTGTTCTGTTCTCGCTCTTTAGTTTCCTGTCACATGATTTCCCTGTCCTTGGGTCATGTCTTTATTGGTGTGTCTGGTAATGTGTTCGTTATTGTGTTCAGGTGTCTTTGATGTGTTCCTTGTTAGTCTTGTATATATACAGCCCCTTTGTCGCCTTGTGTGTTTGTGCATTGTTGTTAGTGTACCGTTGTGGTTAGTGTCAATGTTTATGTGTAGCTCAAAAAAGAGTTTATGCCTAGTTAAGTCAAGTTTTTACGTGAATAAAACTGCATGTGACTCAGTGGATTTGTTACAGTTACTGAAAAAAGTATATTGAGTAGCCTGAAATAAACAATCAATAGCTATGACATGTGATTACTATATTAGCATCAAATAAGCTAATTCTTAAGCTAAAAAAGAAAGCATGGAAGAAAATCCTTTTTATTATTTTTTTAAACTGCTGGTGTGCTTGAGTGCAAGTGTAAAAATTGGCAGTTGAGCAGCGCATGTGTATTAAATTGCACTCAGATGTGTGTTATTTGGAATGACTAAGATAAAATTAAATTAAAAAGATGTTAACACCTGCCTATATTAGACAAAGGAAAAATGTAAAATGGCTGCAAACACGAATGTCGGTGCCATTTGTCAAACTCGAAGGATTACCATCAAACCCGAGGTTATATAAAAACTGCACATTATGACAGACACAACAACGATCTTTCGCCGCTTTTGTTTAATAAGTCCATACGTTCTTGCGCGTTTTGCTCGCCAGAATTCTCAGTTATCCTATCACTGTGATGACTTCTGTAAAATATAACAGCTTTCTCCTCTAATGTGTCAGAGAAAAGCAAATCAGAGCCTTATTTCAGAGTAAAAAGCTGCCAAGTATCAGCTCCGCCCCATACAGGCAGCGATGCCAGGACTTATGGGTAAAAATAACCTCCACCAAATAGTGAGGAATCTATCACGTAGTTTACCAGAATGAGCATGTAGCACAAGGATTAGACAATGTGTTCGCTTTGCTTCGGAGACAGAAATGCTGTCTGTAAGACATGAGAAGAATTACAAGCATTGCGTTATGCTGAAAATAAAAAATATAAACTAGTGATAAAGTAAGATGTGTGTGAAGCAGGAAATAATGAATCTTAACTGAGACCTATTAACACGTGGTTGATAAACTACAATAAAAATGCTCTATAAGAAGGAATGTAAAGTAGACTTGCATTACATTTAGAGCGTTCGGCAGACACCCTTACCCAGACCGTCCTCCATTTTTATCTCATTTTTACAACTGAGCAATTGGGGGTTAAAGGCCTTGCTCAGGTGGCCAACAGTGGTGGCTTGGTGGAGCTGGGAATAGAACCCACAGTCTTCAGGTCGGTAGTCCAGCACCTTACCCATGAGCCACCACTTCCCTACTTTTTGCGTGGGATAATTTTCACAAATATCATTGGATGGCCCCAGAATTGCCCATAAAGAGAAGTTTATTCAATTGTACTGTTAGACTATATTTAAATTGAAGTACGCTTATAGTTTACTTTTTGGGCTACTTTTTAAAGTTACTATACAGTTGATACTGAAGTATACGTCACTTATTAATTTTTAGGAAACCATATTATTTACAATGATTAGCCTTCTCCAGAATATAGACACAAATAATAAACATCAATATTTTTAATTTCTCTATCTAAAGTTCCTTTTTCGTTTGCATGTTCGCCCTGTGTTTGTGTGTGTTTAATTCGGGTTCTTCGGTTTCCTCCCACAGTCCAAAAACATATATGTTAAATTGATTGGTGATTCTAAATTGCCCATAGGAGTGAGTGTGAGTGTGTGTGGCCCTGTGATGGACTGACGACCTGTCCAGGGTGTCCCCCTCCTGCCCTTTCACCCTTTAAGAGACGGCTGGGATAGACTTCAACAGACCCCAAATTAGGGAATGGGCAGGTATAGAAAATGGATAGATGGATAAATGGATGGATGGATGCATGGATGGATAAATGAATGGATGGATGAAAGGATGGATGGATAAAAGTTCCTATTCCATTAAAAAATCCAAAAAATTCCAACAAATTCTCATGTTATTCATAGATAAATTCCTTTACTGACCTCTTCTTTTTCTTACTATCAAAGCATTAGAGACTTCTTTCTTACATTCAATAGAACTTTAATTTTCCCAGATCTCAGCAATTCTTCAGCTAAACAATTACCAACAAATCTGCTGCTTGCTAAATGTACCGTAAAGGTCAGTTTGTGGACTTCTTTCCAGCACACCCACATATATGTGCCTGCATCAAATCGTTTTCACTAAGTCTAAAGCACACAGCGTTTGTCTGGAACTGTCTTTGTAGGTTGTAGCATTCCATAACCCTTCACTGGAACTAAGAGACCCAAACACTGTTCCAGCATGACAATGTCCCTGTGCACAAAGATATAAAGACATGGTGAGTTCTGGTTTAAGTGGAAGAACTTTAGTAAGACGCACCTTAAAGTACAAAGCTGTGTATGATATCTATGTATGTTGTAGCATTAAGATTTTTTTTCACTAGAACTAACAGGTCCAAACACGTTTCTACCATGACAATGCCAAAGTGTACAAAGAACTTAAGCTTCATAAAGACATGGTGTGTTCTAGTCGGACTAGAATTTGAGTGTCTTGAATTTGAGCCACTTTAGACAATATTACAGATCCCACTGATACTATTGTGAGTTACACAGCACCACTTTTAGGGAAAATGGTAGCTCCGTGGTTAAAGTGTTGGATTGCTGATCAGGAGATCATAGATGCTCTCATTTAGATTATTGTTGTAATGAACCACGGCACCCTTGGGTTGAATGTTTTTTGGGCTCGACCTCTGGCATACAGAATAGTTCAGATAATTTATAAAGGGACACAATTTTGTTTTAATAACGTACAATTTATTTGCCATTATTTGCTATTTATAGTAGAGCGAAAGGTGGTGACAACTGCCACTGCCCAGGGGTCCCCACAAAATCCACCAGTTATACTATATCCACTCCTGTTCTGGGGGTAATTCTTAAAATTCTAAAATGTATTACTTGTATGCCAGACATTTTAATAAAAACCACAGAAACATGCAATTTGATGAAAGAAGTTCACCCCTCCCTGAAATGGTTTTGGATTATTTAATCAAATCCAGTGACAAACATTTGAGGGAGCTTAAAAAAAAAAAGGGAAGACCTGTCCCAGCTCGTGAACACGGCAAATCAGTGTTCAAGCAGCAGCTGAAATTAAAGAAGATGGGAGAAGTAATGGAAGATGGTAAAAGTGGTGGAAGAGTCGAAGACAGACTGACCAGAAAGTCCATGAAAAGAAGGTGAGGGAGGCCAGAAGAGCTGCTCTATTCCAGTCGATCAAGATATTCTCTACAACAGGTTAGTGTAGCCTATTGTCATTTCACCGCCTGTGGGAAAAGTACCATTTACAGCTGCTGGGCGAGTACGGACATTTTTTCCATTACCGGCGTGCACAGTCATATACGCAATAATAACGTGGACAAAAAAAAAAGAGAAAGAAAAAAAACTGGACACGAGTCATGAAGCAGGACAGGGGCATTATATTGAATAAAATGCTAATACATATACAAATTAATTTGCTCTAAAATATATTATGCAGTACCAAATAATAATTTTAGTGGTTTTATTTTTTTTGAATAAGATAATATTTTAAAACTTTTGACTGCCTTCCTGTCCATTTCTAAATGTTACATTATTGATATAAGTATTATATTAAACTAATAAATGCTGGTCGCTATAAAATTGGTTTTATTATTTTATCATTTTGTTATTTTGTAAGAAACCCCTTTTAGGTTACACATGGGCCTCTATGTTCATATATTGTACAATATATTATATAGACAGAGGATGGTGGGGGCCTACATCAGTATTTTTTTAGGGGGCCCTATATCTTCTTACTACAGTCCTGGTCAGACTTACGAATGTCATAGGGACCAATGACCTCAAGACCTCAAAGGTTTCTCTTGATGTAGAAGCTCAGCTGTTAAGGTGTTCATTTCCCAGTGCCACCAAGCTGCCACTGCTGGGCTCCTGAGAAAGGCCTTAAAACCTCAAATGCTCAGTTGGATAAAAAAAAAATTAAATAAATGCAAGTTGGTCTAAAGAAGGGTATCTGCCAATTGCCAGAAATGTAAATGATAGCCAGGTGTCCAAATATTTAGATCCATATAGTGTACCTTAAAGCTAAATACAATCGAGTTGAATTCAGGAGGTTGAAAGTCTTATTATTAAACACAGAACCTTCTCATAATCAGTCAAGCTGCTGCTTCTGAATTAGTAATTCTTTCCCAAATGAGCTCAATATTTGGTATGATCCCAACACTACATTGTGAGGCTAGTAAAGGTGCTGTTTTTGTGCCTGTTTAGTGATGTAATCTGCCTCCTCATTGCCTACGCTGCCGTTTTGGATAAACAAAACCACCACCATGTCCATCAAACCACACACACATGCCAATTTGAAGCTCAGTTCCAAGCGACTGAACACATCGTCTCTAAACTCATGTTTGGTTTGTGAATGCTGGTAATTTGCCTTCAGCTTGTGATTTACTTAATCATTACGTTGCACAGCGTTTCATTATAATGAAGTTGCTCAGGCTGAACTGTCACTCTCCCTCTCCATCTCTTTGTAACGTCCAAAATCAATAACAAGATTAGATCTAGTGTCAGTGAGACAGGAGCTGTGGGGCACGGACACCTCTCTGACTCAGTAACTGATGTCTCATAATTACAAAGATAGACACAATGATCATATTAACTGGTCCAGGATTGAGACTGATATGTCAATACCAGTCTTAGTTTTAGCTGCTGGGTGTAAATTCCTGTATAATTTTTTAATTATAGGATAAAATGTGCAGTGTAACTACACTATTCACACGATTACTATTATCTGGGGACCTTGTGTGATTTAGAAATTACCTCCCACACCTGAATTTTATGTGAAACATTCGCACGGGATAAGTTAAGCCTGTTTTTTTTTTTTTTTTGACTTATCTCTTGGATATGAAGTTAAAGCATTGGATAGGCTATTGCTTGAAAATGTCTTGTCATTATAGATATAGATGTGTATTATAAACAAAAGAATGTTCCACGAAACCAGCTGCTGTACATGTCAACCATCTCCATCCAATCATTCTTTTTGTTTTTTACTCTTCTGGTGGCGTTCAGCGTTCTCATTATGCAAATTGTATGGTTGTATGGTGCATAGTAATATGCAGCACCCAACACACTCCAACACAGCCTCCTTTCTTTGTGCATAGAAAACAAAAACCTTCACAGAGATGCCAATTCGCATAGAACTAATACAGTATTATCACAGGAGCTTGGTGTTTGCAAAATATGGTAGGTCATTTGCAGGGGAATTTTTACTTTACAAATTAGAGACTTGAACGATTTCCACAGGATGAAGATCACAGACAACCTCTGAAATATTACAAATGACCAGAGGCCCCTCGATATCCCTAAATAGGCCCCAATCCCATGCAAATAGGACTTAAGAGGACTCTACTTGTTGGATAAATAAAGATTTTATTTGTTCAGTTAATTTCTACTAATGCAGTAGATTAAAATTAGCAAAACTTCATTTAGTGAACAAACTAAAAAAACTCTAACTCATATCACACTACCAGTCCTTCCCTAAACTGTTGCCAGAAAGACGGAAGCAGAAAGTTGTCAAGAATGTCACCCAAACCCTGTTCCAGGTGCCTGAACACCAGGAAGACATGTTGTGTTTTGATTGGATTGAAAGATCTCACATGTCCTGTATCTCTCGAGTCCTGATTCTGACTCAACCCTACTAAAACACCTTTAGGATGAACTGGAACACTGACTGCATCCCAAACGTCCTCAACTCAACATTTTTGTCTGACCTCACTGATACTATTGTGAAAGAATAAATTTTTTCCACAGTCACATGACACCCTCAGAGGTCTTGTGTAGTCTGTTCCTCGATGGGTAAGAGCTGTTTTATTGGCACAGCAGGAACAAACACAGTATTAGTCAGGTGGTTTCAATATTATGACTAATAGGAGGTTGTACAGCCAACCATACAGCTTCAAACTACCAAAATATCATGTGGAATTGGAGATCAAAGGTTGCGGGTAGAAAATCAGCTCTTACTCCCAGATGTGTTTTTATTCCAAACTTCAAATATTTAATAAAACGTTTATATTTTGTACATAAAGCAGCTTTAAATGAGGTAATATAGCTTTAAATAACCAATAACAGTGAGGTTTTAAGAGTTCACAAGCTGCTGAGATCTGGTGATTCGGTTTTATAGAAAATTAAAAAAAGTCCCCCGGGGATGACACACACACAAAGCAAAAACATCCAATATAATATACGTATAGCTTAATTTACCGATAATTAAATGCTATGTTGTTTGTCCAGGGACGACAGAACACGTGCTGGGTGTAATGTATGATAATGATATAATTATAGTGCTGAATGCTTATGTCTTATAATAAAGATGCTTTTTAATTGGACATTGTTTATCACTCCACTGCCTCCCAATTTTTTTCCTTTAATTACAAAAGACACCAAAATGAAATGAAAGCATAGAACAAAACAGCAACGACTGCTGCTGCTGCTGATAAAATGAGGGAGCAGTGACTTTGCAACTTCGTAAAGCTCGTGTTACACTGGTGCTATTTGATCCGATGATGGCGCTCGCTATTTGCTCACAAGGTCAAGCATCCTCTATACATCAGACGTAGAGGCAGGGTGTCAAGTCATGATCAGATATGTCTCTGTTGTGCAAGGGGAAAGTGAGATGGATCAGATTCTCTCGTTCTTTTCACTTTCCTGGAAGAATATCTTGAATTGTTGCACCATTTACTTTCATTTGGGTTCCTGGTAATGACTGTAAACCAGTACTGTTTTGCATAAAAATAATGGTTAAATAAATCCAAAGTGTAACATTACATCCTCGGGTTCTTATTAACAGCCCATAATCATGCAAAACATGGACAATTGTGATTATTGCTCTTTTTCATTTTTGTTTTACAGAAAAAAGGAAAGCAGTAAACGAAAATGTTTTACTGCTCCTGGGACGCCTGAGTGTGCAGGAAGTAGTCAGCGTGAGGTTAGAGCATGAGACACACTTATTCATTCTACACTATGTTCCTTTCTGCAAAACATTCGAAGCGGTCCATGAAATGGGATGAAATGCTACAGAATGATACAATAGAGAGCAAAAGAAGTGAAATAAGACAGTTCATTTGTGGGGCTATTGATCACCATTATCATGGAGTTGTGTCTGTGTAAAAGAGAGTGGACAAGAGCATGGATAAGAAAGACTTTATTCTGCAGTTCTGTGTAAAATTTGTGTAATGGATAAAGATTTTTTTTGTGGTTTGTAACCTTTTCAGCCTCCTGAGAAATAATTACTCTATTTCCGAGAAAACTTCTTGAACCTGGGCATAACACACTTTTAGGAATGTGTGAGGTGAAGCACAGAGGTTTACATTTACGCCCTTATTCAGAGCAACTTACATTTATCTCAAGCAATTGAGCCTTAAAGGACTTGCTTAGGGGCCCAACATTGGGAACTTGGTTGTGCTGGGAATCAAACACTGATCTACCAGTTGGCAGTTCAACACCTTAACCGCTGAGCCACTTTCCCCAGAGGTTATAGTCATAGAACACTAAACTCTAACTGCAATCAACTTCAACTAGTAGCAAAAAGTGTTTTCAGTAGTATTCGGACCATAGTATAATAGTAAAAGTGTAATGATGATGTTTAATATACATATAGATGTAATAATCAGAATACAATGATCCAAATACAATACAATCAATTTATAGCACAGCGATCAGATCATGCCGCCATGTTAATCTACATGTACTTTTTTAATTGCACAAGCTTCAAACCCGTTCCTCTACCCCCACATGAGCTAACGAAACATATCCTGCACCCTTCTGCTGTAGAATTAGAATATAGAAGTCTTATTGCATTGTAAATGTCATTAAGATACACTACTATCTAAAAAAAATACAATCCAGGATCAAGACAACAAAGCCTGGTAAGATAGGACAAGGTAGGTTAAGATTAAACAGGGTAGGATAAGACTGGACAGGATAATGCAGGACATACGGAATAGGAAAGGACAGCACATGACAGGACAGGAAAGGAAGAAAATTGGGACAGGACAGAGTAGGACAAAGGCGATTAAAAAAAGAAAGGAGAGAAAAGATGATAAGAACAAAAAACTGGAGGAAAGAAAACTAGTAAAATAAAGACATGGTAAAAAAAAAATTCAATAATAGATCATATATACTGAATTCAGTGTTTTCATTATTTATATTTTAATCATTATTTAATTGCACATCAACTAATGCAACTAATAAACCCTTACTCATCATTTAACCTGTCAAGCAACGAGATGTATAAGTAAACAGGAGAAGCTTGGAGTAAACTGCTGGGCCAGCACCCCTTCATATGACGCTTTTGTGTAATTTGTGTAATTTCAGCTGGGACACTGCGGTGCCAGTCATACATAACTGCAGCGACTTAATAATGCCTGACTCAGAGGAATTAGAGCTGACCTTGCTGTTAGAGTGTAAACTTTTGAAGTATAGCACTGTCCCCAGAACAGCGAATAGAGGATGATCAGATCTATATTATCAGACATTAAAATATCAGAGATATCCGAGAACATGCCTTACTGCTCAGAACCTTAGTTCAAAATAAGATATAGCTGCAAGGGCGCATGCTAGCATGCTAGTGATGTTAGCTCTAAAGAACAGTACAAATGGATAGCAAAGGAAGTCGAGTAACAATCACATGAACTGATTAAAGGATGTACAGTGGTATCTTGACTTATGGGTGTCCCAACTAGCTTTAGATACCCCACTGCTAGTTGGCATAGCGAACATCACAGTAAAACACTGTAACATCCGACCAGCATCCCGTCTGATCTCCAAGGTAAATGCTGTACATTATACTTAATTAAAACAGTTTATTGCAGTACATCCTATTGTATTGTCTTTTATACAATATTTATATTGTATAATCTTATTTATAAGTATAATATTATTTCAATTTATTTCTATGGTGAAAATTGATTTGACATACGAGTAATTTGAGTTACGAGCTCCGTCACAGAGCGAATTAAACTCGAAAGTCAAGGCACCGCTGTATTTAAAGTCTTAAGGCTTGTTTTTTTAAGGGTGTGTTCACACTTGTCGTTTTTCAAAAAGGAAAATACATCTGGAAGATACATTTTATCTTGGGCCGCTTAGCGATCACACTCGATATTTAAGCAGCGAACATAAATATACCGAACCTAAAGGCATAATGGTTTGTTAACAACAGGTGGTTTTTGCCATATATAGTTCATTTACCATCTGAAATGACACTGTGTACCGGATTAAGCACGCTCATTTTGTACATGCATATATTTTTTAATTATTACCATTTGAAAATTCACAAAGAGCTCCTAAAATGTTCAAAACAGCATTAGGATTTTTTATGCAGAAACGAAGGTCTGCTGCAAGCATGCGGATAAAACCAAGAGGTTTGCTTGAGCATTCTGTCCTTTGAAAACAAAGAATCAATCAGAATTGCATTTGCGTCGCAATGCAATTACATCATTTTTTTGGTCTGATTAAATATATTGGTTCTGCAGTATGTTTATATATCAGCACCAGAGTGTCTAAACTCGTACCAAACACACTAACCGAGACTGCTAAAAAGATTGGTCTTAATCCACTTGTTTGGTATCCACCAGGGTTCGGATGGCAGGGTTCACACTTACTCAAATAACCCTCACTAACTGAGCAATGGCTACAGAGTTTTAATCAAACCAAACATGACAAGTGTAAACATAGTTTAAGTTGCCACACCCACCAGTTCTACCCACCTGTATTTTTGTTGTGTATAACAGACAATGTCTCATAAAAGGTCCAAAAAAACATTAGAAAAGCCAATCACCTAACATTAAAGTCATTCCCTTCACTCTCACTTTTTTATTTCTCGATTACACAATGCAAATTTACAAGGATGAGCTCAATCTTTACTGTGACGTCACTGGATATCTTGGAGGTCAGAGAGTCTGCATTGTTACTGCAATGTCCCACTTTAAAGCCATGAGTTTCGCCCCTATTCACAGCCAAATGCCAAAGCAGGAAGAGCAGCTGTGTATTATTTTTGCACATTTACTGATGGATGGCTGGCTGGCTGGCTGGCTGGCTGGCTGGCTGGCTGGCTGACTGGATGGATGGATGGATGGATGGATGGATGGATGGATGGATGGATGGATAGATAGATAGATAGATAGATAGATAGATAGATAGATAGATAGATAGATAGATAGATAGATAGATAGATAGATAGATAGATAGATAGGCCTCAGGTTGAAGAGTAAACCTTAGCCTGTGTATTTTGTGCCTGAGTGAATAATAAATCAGAGTGAGTGGGCGAATAATGTAAATAATGAATCAGAACCTCTGTCTCTTTCTTCCTCACTTTCTCTCTCTCTCTCTCTCTCTCTTTCTTTGTCAGTGGCAAAAGGACTTACTCCCACAAAAGAATACACACAGCAAGCTGTTGAAGGTCACGCCACAAGCCCCGGTTACTGCAACAGTTACGTAAAAAAGACAAAAGGGATCTAAGAAAGCAACACTAAACTTACATAAACCTTCCTGAATCATCCCAGCACTGCACATCATTATACTGAGTATCTGTGCAGTGCGGCAGGTGTGTGTGTGTGTCCGTGCGCTCACCTGTGTATGCATACTGACAGCACAGGACAGTAAAACGACATATTTCCAGTCTGTTAATGCAGATAGCTATAATGTTTGTGTGGAATCTTTTCTTGTTCAGTCATGAGAAAAATGTGAGGCTGCGTGTGTGTAAAATTCCTTAATTTAGGTCTTGAGTTGATGAGAAAAGCATATGTGATTTCTCTAAGTATGTCATCCCCAGAAGTAGGACAGCGGCAAACCAAGGAGAAAAGCTACCAAGAGACTATAAAACAAGGCCACTGCAGTGGGGAAGTACCCTAAACTAGAGGAACTCATACAGGCACTTTGCAGCAGCAGGTTCGATCTATTCTCCGTCCTACTATCTTCCTCGTTTGTAGCACCTCTGGGACACTCTTGTAGAATGAGAAATGGGAATGAGAAAACGTCTCCAGTTTATGTATGTAACCATGGATCTCAGAGGGAACAATACTGTGTCGAAACGCTTTAGAAACGGCCTTTTATTACCACCGTCCTGAAGCACGTGTAATCCGACCAATCAGAATGCATTACGTCAATGGCGGGTGACATTATCGAACATAAAGTAATAGTATATAACACGAGCAGCGCCGCAACAGGGACGCTGGTGGTATGGCACATGATGCAGTGTCTCGATCCCTCGGGGAACCATGCTTACATACGTAAACCGAAACTTTCCGCTTTAGGAACTCAAGCTGATTTAAAATGCTTTGCAAACGAGATACCCAAGTCACCATAGTACCGAAATCATTTTCCCAGTGATTTGTGTGAAGACTGTGTGATGAGAGAACCCTTTATCCCAAAGTTACTGTGGGCTGGCCCAATCTGCCGCCTTACAAATGGCTGACAATGGTACACCAAATGGAAAGGCCTTGGAGGCTCCATACGCCAGGTGGAGTCCTTCCAGAACCAGGTGGCTAATGACCTTGTAACCTCACCACATGATGGCCTCAACCACCCATCTGCTTATTGTCTGTTTAGTTGCTTCCGCCTCTCTGCAGTATGAGGAAAAAAAGTTTTTTTTGAAGGCATGTTGTTTCCTGGTGACGTGTGCTCTGGACTGGAGTTTGTTCTACACAGGTGGGGGCAATGCTTCCCCAGCAAGAACCACAGCGCTGAGAGTTGGGGAGCGAGATAAGACTAGGCCCGTTTTACGCTCTTCTGCTAGGTCTGCCTGGGAGCCCCAAGACCTCAGCCTGCTCTGTGGCTCAGCAGCAGCGAAACCTGATCCTCGGAGACTTCGTGCCTGGCCATTATCACTAAATAAAACCAGGTGGGAGTGGAGCAGACGCATTGACAGGCTTGAGAGCGCTGACTGCGCATGCTCCACTCCCAGGAAGCTAAAACACTGCGAGTGTGTAGCTGTGCCTGAGATGAATCTAGGACATGGATAAGCACATCACTTAAATTTCTGCCATACTTCTTTTTCTGTCACCTTTTTGCCATGTTTTTCTTATTTCTTTTGTCTCACACACACACACACAGAAGAAAAAGAGCTTAACAAGCTTCGGTGCTCCACGTGATTTATATAGCATTGCCTCCTGGTTGATGACATCACTCAGCCATGTTGTAGTGCTTTCTGATTGGTTGGATTACACACATAGTTAAGGCCACAGGTTATAAAAGGGGGTTTCCAGAAGTACTTTCAATGCTGTTCCAGTTTCTAAAGGGGGACTGGGACACTTTTTTAAATCTATCCATCACATATTTTGATTTACCTGATTTTATGCAATTGTCTTCACAACTAAGACACATTTTTCTATCAGATGTAAAGATATCTGGCTGATAATGTAACAGCTTCTGGTGTTAAACTCAATTTTTGAGTAGCTAATAGGTTGGAGTTGGATTAGGCAAAAAACAAGTCTAGCAGGTATCATTAAGGTTTTAGTCCTTCAAGTAGTTCGAATGTCAATGTGAAAAACCAGTTTAGAGCTAAGCATTTCAATTGTACATGTACTTATTTAAAATTTTATCCAAAGTGACTTTGAGCAGACTTTTCATTTTCGCCTTCAGATTTAGCCAAACCCTGAGACAACAATATGAAGAATTGTGGTACATGACACTGTTCCGAATGCTTTCAATCCTCTGTTAAGCCTCTATGCAAATTTCCAAGCGTTATAATCCACATGGACATAATACTTCTAGGGAACCACTTAAAAATAATGGAATCAGTCATACTGTGCAGTGAGTCAATCTGGATTAAATACTGTCTGTTATATTGAAAACATTATTGACCACTGAGGTTAGACTGCTGGTATTAGATTATATTGATAACAGATTCATGAATATAATGGGTGATTACTGGAAGGTGGTGGTAAATATTCCTTTAATTATATAAAGGGTTAGATGAATTACTTATTTGAGAATCCAGATCATGTGATCTTTGATTAGAAAGGTTATTTGTTCAAATTTTGTTTGCCATTACTTAGATTACTAGGTTTTAATCTCAGACTAACATTACCAGAAAATAATTAAATCCTGCCATCTGTCATCTTAAAATATTGATAAAACTATTGGGAGAAAAGCATAGAAACATTGAAGAAGAGGTCTCTAGGGAGTATATCGTCCTCCGTATATATTGCCAATTTTAATTGGTGCCAGAAAGATAATAAAGCATTATCTTACAGGTAGGAAATCTCTAGTGTTCACGAGAGCAGTATCATTATTGATCTGTATGCCTCCACCTACAATAATTAGAAACTTAGCATATTCTTTGCCTTTTTTCTAAAAATGTATTGCAGAAAGCGGGATGTTACAAAAAATTACACAAGTTTAATATTAATTTGGATTCCAGGGAAAAAAAAGGACTTTGCTGACTGGGTCAAAATCATTGTTTATAGGCAGCATTAAAAGTAAATCAATTTTAATTTATAATAAATCAACTGACCGATAGGTATAATACTGTACAACAGCAAAATTTACTTTAAATGCAGCAGAAGGTTAAAAAAAATCTCTTCATCCGGTAATAATACTCTATCCTCTGACAATTTTACAAGATCTTTTCCTCAAGTGATGTCTAAAAAGAACTATTGTACTTGCTTAGTTTCCTAGTAATTACACAGTAAGTCTCCTTTATCTGATATAGACGTTCTGCAGTCATCTCTATTTATCTTTAATTGCTTTTCCACCTACTGTATGTTCTACCGCTACCTTGGCTGTAGTTTCTGCTTATTCTTTCTGGATCATGATTAATAGTAACTGTTCCTTCCCAGGGGCATACTTTTTTTCTCCCCCACTATCTAATGTTGCTTGTCAAAATCCTTGATAACTGCCAACAAAACATAAACACGGAGAACTAATTATTGATTTTAGGTGTGTTCTAAACAAGGCAGGTTTTAAGGTCACAGAAGTTTAGGAAGGTAAGTTCTTATGTAATGTTATGTATACATAAAAAAATTACCAAGTTTTAATAGCTTTTAAACCCTAATACCTCTTTAAAAATGGAAACTTTTTTAGACCAGTTAAATTTTTAGCTATCTGTGGCTCTATTGGTGGTCATTTAACTTGGAGGATATGAAGAACTTCAGAACTTCTGCAGACATTATCTTTTTTTTACTAGAGCTTTCCTAACTTGAACCCTGATAATTAGTCTTTTACATCATCAGAATTTCTGGGTCTGTTCTCCTTGTTACTGTAGATTGACCCCCTCCCTCTTAATGACTTCCTGTTCCTCTTGACATGTAACCTTTTTCCTTTTCATTGGGCTCTCCTGAATCATCATCTCTTGAGATCTTTGAGCATAATTGTTATTCCTGTCTTCTCATTTCCATTCTTATAACCTTTCTTTCTATTGCTTCTTGTCTGTTTAAAAATCAATTTTATGACCTTATAATACTGTTTGTGGACAACAAAAATACACTGTAGGTATGTTTTCCCAAACTGTTGCTACAAATCTAAAGCACACAGTTGTCTAAATCTAAGAGACTCAACCCCTGTTCCAGCATGACAACACCCTTGCGCACAAAACCCCTGAGCTCCATGAAGACTTGCTGTGTTCTGATTGGAGTGGAAGAACTTGAGTGTCCCACACTGAGTCCTGTTTGTGACACGATCCCACTAAACATCTTTGGAATAAACTGGAATTCCCAACAGAGGTGGGTACAGGTACAACTAAATATAGTTACACAAGTAAAAGTACTAATGTTTAAAAGTAACTAAATAAGAGAGTAATAAAGTATGGAATGATAAGACTAGTCAAGTAGCAAGTTATTAGTTACTGATATAATTAAATAAAGGGAAAATCCAGAATAAAAATACTAACAATAAATAAAATACGCATAAGAAAAGAAGTGAAATGTATGAGTTCTTATAGTAACTTACAGTAAGATTGAAGTGGTCATAGTTTACTAAGACGGCCATCCGGAAAAGACCACAGAAACTTTGCTGCAGCATGGGTAGTCGTCTGGTTTATCTGGTCAGAGGAGAACTGACCCTGCGACTGAGCCTGGTTTCTCCCAAGGATTTTTTCTTCATTCTGTTACCGATGGAGTTTTGGTTCCCTGCCACTGTCGCCACTGGCTTGCTTAGTTGGGGACTCCTAATTCATAGATATTAATTCAATTGAGTGTGTTAGTGAGTGTTTAATATTGTCTTTTCTGTTGTAATTCTTTAAAGCTGCTTTAAACAATCTCAATCGTTAAAAGTGCTATAGAAATAAAGATAAATTCTTGTATGCTGATGTCAACTTGTTTTGGTGCACAGAGACATCTTCGCATTATGTAACTGTTAATTTCTTTTCTTGGAGTAAAAAAATGATAATAAATGTGTGACTGGTGATTACAGATATTTTCGCTTCTTTACATTAATAAATAAGTGGATTTTTATGTATATGTACTTCAGACAGCTGCAATCTATCGCGAGACTCGCCATCTCATCATACGCAACATTATAGAAACTAAATATTAAAACTACATTTTCATAATAAATTTACAAAGGAATGGCATCACATTTACCAAAGTAAAACTCTATTTATGATATTAAAATTTTCTTTAAGTGAAAGGAAAAGTACTGGCAACCTATCCAGGCTGACTCCTGTCTTTCACCCAATAACAGCTGGGATAGACAACAGCAGATCCCTGTGACCCTGATTAAGAATAAGCAACTATAGACGGATGGATGGATGCATGGATGGATGGATGGATGGATGGATGGATGGATGGATGGATGGCTGGATAAATGGATGGGTGAAAGTAACAGTACAGCCAGTTAAACATACTCTTAAAGAGGAAGTGAAGCCGACAGTCAGGTTTACATCAGGTAAACTGATTTTCACTTAAAACATATATAACAAACAAGATTAAAGTAACAACTATAAAGAAAAGGATTTTTTTTTGCTATAGCCTTTAAAGCAAGGATGCCGCCATCTTGAAATACCACAGTGTGTGATGGTGCAGGGTTGGTTCTTTTGCCTAAGGTAAGTAGATACAGTAGTATTAATTGACTAACCTATGGAACCCCCTTTCTGACAGCCAAAAATTGACATACTCAAGTCATAATTATGAGTAAATGTATTTAAAAGTCATAATTATCAAATAAAAAGTCAAAATTATGAGCTGAAAGGTTGAAATTATGATTTAAAAAGTCGAAATTATGCCTTTTCCAGAAACGGCCACAAAATGAATACAGAAGTAATAATAGTAAAAATGTCAAAGTCTGATTTTATCTAAAAAAAGTCTGAAATCATTTATTTAAAGACTATTTATTTCAGGTATCTTATTTTTTTTGTCATGTTTTATATAATCCTCAATACAGTTTTGACATCAAACCATAAGATAGATTTCACCTTGTGATTTTTATTGTTAGTTTAAACTCGTACTAGATGGCAACAAGGATCTAATAGCAGTGAAGGCCAGAGTTTATGTTGATAGACGTAATACATCATTATCCCGACTAGTATGGATGACCTTGTAACTTTAAGAAGTCGATGGACGTTTCTGAAGACATCTTTCTACATGGTCTCCGATTGATAGAAATAAATCAAAACTGACATGATTCACCATCACGCAATACAGAAAAAAAGCAAGGCTGGACTAATATTGAATTAATGTTGATTCAATGTAAAATGATTGCTTTAATTTAAGTTAAACAAATATTATTTTTATCATCACAATTTGTTATATGGGATGTCATCATTTTGTTCTCTGATTTTGTTCAATTTCATCATTATGACTTTTGAAGTCATAATTTTAACTTTTTTCTGGTTGCGGAAATGAGCTTCCACACTAACCGATGGTGACTGGGAAGCCAAAAACCATAAGCCACATCAGAAGACAAAACAGGCGGGGCAACTTCTGTAGTGCTCCTAGTTGTATAAATGCTTTTACATTGTCAAATCCGTCCATCATTTTGTGACAGCAATAAGAGAGAAAAATCATCAGTCTGCTGCAGGGAAAGAGTTCTAAAACCTGCTGGTCAGGTAACAAAGAGAAATGTATGGTATAGTAACCTCGAATAGCCTGACTGTACTAGGAAGTGGTAGTTTAGTGGTTAAGATGTTGGACTGCTAATTGAAAGATCAGGGTTCGAGCCCGGCACCACCAACCTGCCACTGTTGGCCCTGAGCAAGGCCCTTAACCCCCAATTGCATAGATGCATAAAAGGGAGACAAATGTAAGTCAGTTTGGATTGGGGCATCTTCCAAATGCTGTAAATGTAATTGTAAGACATCCGATAAACACTTCACATTCCAAACACTAATCATCCGTTGTCTGTAATTAATCATATGTGCTAAAGGAATATGAAGTCACTTTTAAGTCCATATTTCTTGTCACTATGTGGCTCCCTGTGAAGTCTTTAACTTTGGTTGACCCTTAGTCTCCCGGTGGAGTCCCTTATCATGTTGATAAATTTGTTTGTAAAGCCATAAAACACTGCCTACAGTTAGCTTTAAAAGGACCAGCCTTTCGACTCCGGACTCCATGCGTTGGATTATCGTCTAACTATCGTTAGATTATCGTCTTTACTATCTACATGTGTGTACTTGTATTGGTTTATCATCTTTTTATTTTAAATTATTTATTATATTTATTATTATTATTATAAAACGCTACTACCAATCTCTGCCTAACAGTAGTGTCTGATCTAACTAATACTTTTGTAGCCGAATAAACACAAATCTCCACAGTCACGCAAACACAACGGCTGTTTACCTCACTTCCTATATCCGGTAAGTAAAGCGGTGTATCGCTACTTCTGGTAGAATCACAGTGCGGGAAAAGCAATTGGCTGTATCTTATTCAAAACAACCACCACCTCACCTTAGTTTTCACCACTTTTCCACTAATTTAATGTGAACTGCATCTGCTATATATAGCTAAAATTACAATAAAGCTTCTTGATCTTAAAGAGTACGAGTATGTTCGTTTTTGAGTATAAAGTATGTTTCCGTTCTAAGGGGTTAAACTTTCCCAAACATTGGGCAACCTGTAGCTTATGGGGTTTCTTATTTTTTTTTGCACTTACCGGTAGGAACCTGATCGTACTACTACCTCTCCGTTCACTATATCTTACACTGCGTGCAGCAAAAGGATGAACATTATTACATCAGCACAGACTGTTGGCAACTTCTTCATACATATCCTGCTGAAAGTAAAAAACAGTCAAAATTCATGAATGATTGATAAGATGACAGCAGTAAGCTTGCGTTTAATTTCGGTGTGGTAAGCATCCATCTAGTGGGAAGTCTAGATCTGAAGAAGAATGTTACAAAACAGACACATATGGATGTAACAGTTATGCTATTATACATTGTTATAACCCAAAAATATGCAATATTGACTGGCGCTGTGGTGTAGTGGGTTAAGACAAGTTGTTGCACTCCAGCGACCCGGGTTTGATTCGGGCTCAGGTCTTTTCCGGTCCCACCTTTGTCTCTATCTTCCCTATTTTTATCCCTCTGTCCTATCAATAAAAGAAAAAAATATTTTTATTTCCTTTTTTTGTCATTTGTATTTTAATTGTTATGCATTCCCTTATCTCTCTTTTCATTTCCTTTCTGTTATCTGCTCTAACATTCTCTGCTGCCAGAAATTTCTATTCCTGTATAACATCAGAGACATTATAAGAGTAAAAACTAAAATCTCTAATAACTGTGAGGCCATAAATAGAGAATGAATAACTCATCTTCTCTTTTTACCTGTTTTCTTCAGAGGTCGCCACAGCGAATCATCTGCCTCTAGTCCTATACTCTGCATCCTCTTCACTCACACCGACTAACTTCATGTCCTCATTTATCACATCCACATACCTCCTCTTTGGCCTTACTTTTTGCAATCTGCTTGCAGTGTCCACGTCCAACGTCCTCCTACCGATATATCTATTATCCCTCCTCTGCACATTTCCAAATCATTTCAATCTGGCCTCCCTGGCTTTGTCCCTGAAACGTCCAACATAATCCGTCCCTCTGATGTGCTCGTTCCTAATCCTGTCCAACCTCATTATTCCCGAAGAGAACCTTAACATGAAAGATTAATCAGCTGAAAATGGTTAAGTCATTACCACTCCTTCATCTTTAATCGCTATGCAGAATTTGAACAAGTATTACAAAGTATCATGAAATGAGAAATAAACTGAACGCCAGAGGTTTTTTGTTAATGGCTTGACAACATTTTTGTTTGAAATGGGTTATAAATTAAGTCTACTAGTTTAAACGGTAAGTTAATTCTAGTGTTTGTAAATAAAGCAAAGATAAGTGTGGTCCTGAAGCAGGAATTAAACATTTGGGAGAACCCTCTTAGAAGGAAAGTCTTGATACAAGAACTGATGGTGTGAGGCAGCCTGGAGCAAAGACGAATTCCTGTCATTACACAAAAGCATCTTGAAACAATCGCTTATGACTAACGATTAAAGCGGCTATAAATGATTATTTCCTTATCAGCTTCTAATTTAAGTTGATTAAGAAAAATAAAATCATATGTTATAAAGAAATAATCCTCCACCCTGAAGTCTTACGCCAAAGTTACACCTTATATATACACAACTAAGCTGTGGAGGGTTAGGGGCCTTGCTTAAGGACCAACGAGTGACAGCTTGGTGGTGCTGAAACTTGAACTCACCTCAAGCCCTCCAATACCTTAACTGCTTAGCTACCACCTTCCCAATTCATACAAATCCCTGACACTTCAGACTCCTTTTTAAGAAAAAAACATGTAGCTGACAGTTCATCTGTTGATGTGAAACAATTGACAGAGCTGCTGTTATGCAAATGTAATAACAATTAAAAATTAATTAACATTCATCCAATCAAAATCAAGAATTGGAAGGTGCCATGGTGTAACAATAATTCAATGTTTTTTTTCTGATATTAAAAATTCATATGTAGCCTCTTGGATTTATTTTATAAATCCAAAAGTGTAAAATGCAATCAGAGCTGAGACGATTTCAGGCGATCAGCAGACAGAGAAGCTAAGCACAGCTATGCAGAACAAGATAAACCAAAAAAACCACAAGGCAAATACGGGGAAAAGCATGTACACAAACAGAGGAATACCTTCATCACCAGACAATGTTAGAAGCGAGACCTCACAGAAATTCTAAGTTATTTATAAGCAATGTGCTGATTAGGAAGAAGCAAATGAATGAAATGTAAAATTACGGCGAAGTTTAAGCGCTCTTAAAGATTGAAAAAAAGACACTCGTGGAAAGAAACTGTCTGAGAAAAAAAATCGGTGTGGAACTGATTTAAGTTTTTAAACCAGATGTCGCACATCTGTCACATGTTTGCCTTGTTTTTTCGTAAAAACCTGCAGGTTCAGGGCAATATTTGTAATTTTAACTAGTCATATTCCAACTAGTCCATATTCTTCTAGATTTTCCTCCTAGTATTATTTTATTACTACTGTATATTACAATATATTTGTTCCCAACCTTTTTTTTGTCCGAGACCCCCTTTTCCCCAGGAAAATATTTTAGAGCCCCCTCTTCACATTTAATGATATTATCGTTTTCGGTATTTCCTGCATTTTGTGTTTTCAGTATTGCTAGCACTGTAAATTGGTGGGCACTTCCTCACCTGGGTCCAGTCTGCCTGGATCATTACTATCAGCTGCTAAAGGCGAATCAGTGACACTCGGTCGGAGGACAAATTACAAATTTGTTGGGCACCGCTGCTATAGTAAAATAATGCTTTTAGCAAAAATCTGAATTACTGTGGCTATGTAGCAAGGCTCGGAATTAGCAGTGCATTTTTAAATTATTCATTAGACCTTAACATCCAGTTTACATGCATGGTCTGCAACCAGCTAGCTTCAAACTAGTTCTTACATTAGAAGCGCCCCATAACAGCATGGCAACCCCATAGCAACCAGCTGACTGGCAGTAGTTTATCATGCTGATGCTTTAACCATTTAAAGCTGTATATGTTTAGCTGTCAATTGTTTCAGAAATTCCTCTATCATCTTTAAACATCTAATTAAAATTAAATTAACTCTGGCCTTACATTTATAATTCTCTGTTTTTTTATTATATTGCTGTTAATATTGTAACCCATCATGAGACTCATAAAAAAACTTTATACAGTGTGTTAATGTGTAATGTGTGTTTTTACTGTACCGTCGGTGTGCTTTATTTTTTGAACTGACGCTGGCTCTAAATTAAAGCTATAAATAAAAATAAAACACTAAAACACCAGGAATTAAAGAAATAAAAATGACAATAAAACTGACATAATGCAATGACTTTTCTCGTTATTGTATTTTCCCCTTTACTGCATTTAAGTTCTTTCTCAGTAGTTTCAGAATTATGGAACCTTCCAAAGAAATGCTGGTATTTTTAAACACAACAGCTTCTCTATTATTGCTGTGTCGACTTCTTTTGAATATAAACAATATAAACATTTTATAACTTTATCTCACTACATGACACTAAAGTATGTCTTTTGGACAATCTTTCTATTATATATACAGCTCTGAAGGATTAACTGGATGTGAAATAATAAGGAGGAAAAGTCCGGTTTGTCTGCAATTCCACCTTAAATATTTTTCCAAAGATTGACGCCAGACTGGGTTTTTGTTATTTATTGAGAATTTGGTTTTGGATCTATCACATTTCTACTTAAAGCGTTTACACGTTGTGAGACATGAATGAATTTTGTTGCCTTGTGATGCCCTCTGGTGGCTCATAAGTAACAATAGCCTCCTAATGTATGAAGCCTGAAGCTTATGACAGAGGACCTAACACAAGGTTTAGGGGCCACCCTAAACAGTCCAATCATACAGTTGCACTAAGTTACAGCATCTCACAAAAGTGATGAAGTGGGTCAGCACTGTGGTGTAGCTGTGCTCTGGCAACCCAGTTTTGACTCTGGCTTAGGTCCTTTCTGGTACCACTCCTCTCTCTCTCCCATTTCATCGCTGTCTGTTCTATATATAAAGGCAAAATGTTTAAAAAAATACATGTATGTTTTCAGACCTGAACCCTATTGAGTACCCGTGCGGTATGACTACCGCATCCTCAAGCGGAAGGTGGAGAAGGACCATGTGTCTAACAACCAGCAGCTCTGTGATATCATAATGGAAAAATGGAAGAAGATACCAGCAACAACATGTGCAGCTCTGGTGAATTCCATGCCCAGGATTAAGGCTGTGATGAATAACAAATGGTGCTCACACAAAATATTTGGACCCAGTTTTGACATGTTCACCAGGACCTACAGCAGGTTGGCCAGAGTAAACACATTTAACACATGTGGAAACAAACCCAGCCTGACGAGCTGAGGTGATGTTTTCACATCTCAATGTGGAGCTCAGGAAAAAAACAGAAGGCCTGGGTGTGGAGTTAGTGGTTGGCCTTCACTTAGGCTATGGTTTGAGTTGCCACAATGATCAACTTCTCATATGTCAGGGACCTTAGTGGCGGCTGCACCATCTCCCCAATTTAACACTCATCACAGCGACCTCCTTGGAGAAAGATGTAGTAAGCATCTGGATCTCTCCTTGTTTTCGCATCTCTGTAAAGTTCCGGTAGGCTAGCAGGCAGGGAGTGAGATAAGGCAGTGCCCATCTCGAGCACCTCTGTTAGCTTACTGTGAGCTTTATGACGTTGGCCTCAACTGAGCCTTAGCAGCAGAGCCTGAGCCATGAGTGATATGCACCTGGTCATTGTTCTCAAACAAAGCCAGATGCAAACGGAGAATGGTAAACATCGCAGGCACTATTAGCACAGCTAGCTACCTTGAGAGCTAGCTGGCCATGCTCCACTCCCAACAAGCACACCCAAGTGTATATATCACTGTTTGTGTTAAACACAGAAGTTAAAAGTGTTACTTGTCCACCTTTCCATATGTTTTTGCAAGGTGAAAAAAAATATAAAGAACTTATACTAAATCTCACATAGACAAACAGAGACCACATGAAACTCCAGAGGCATTAAGGGGGATCAGGTAATAACCCTAAAAATTGCTTTACCATGCACTCAGATTACAATTGCAAAAACACACACTATGTATGTGTAACATCTTTTATCTGGGATCTGTTACTGATTTCAATATTTTTAAGGGATAGGCTTTTTAAATATTAGGAGGTACAACATCACTGCTCCACATTCCATCGCAGTGGGTGGTGGTATATGCACCAGGTTTGCTAACTGCGATAGTAGACGTAGTAGAGACAAAAATTTGAAATAAAGTTAGTTTTAGTTTTGTTTGTGTTTGGGCAAAAATGTATTCTCGTTGCTTTATAATCTGCCAGTTGAACCACTGATGTCACATACTACATTGTCAGTCACCTTGGTACTTTTCTGGGCCTTGAACAGCAAGGTATAGTCTGTGGGAGGGTCAGACGGCTCATTAGATTTCATCCAAAATATCATAAATTGTGTTGAAAGAATGTCTTAGGTTTGGAACACCACAAGGGCGAGAAATTAATAACTGAATTTTCATTTCGGGGTAACCCATCGCTTTAAGGGGTTTAAGTAAAACACAAACAAATCTTTTCAGTAGGTCAATCCAGGCCACAAAGTATCTTATGGCAGTACAATGAGATACTCTGTCAGCAAATAAATTAAACTAAATTAAAGTCAAATATTAAGGCAAAAGAAAGCCTTGAGATGGATTTGTTTGTCTTTTGAGGCTGTAATACAGCTAAAGCCTCAGAGAGAGACAGAAATCAAACCAAGGAGGATGGATGAAAACTTTCTGCTGCTATTTTTTGGCATCCTGTCCAGGGTGTGTTCCCAGAATAGGCTCCATATCCGGCATGACACCTATTAGGATGAAGTGCTTCTAGGAATCTAGACGCATAAATCGTTCACATGTTCATACATTTCACATTTCTTAGAAGAGATTTGTACCAATCACCCCATTTATCTCAGGTTTTGGCAGGCTGTCTGTGGTGACTTTCAACTTTTTTAGAAATTCCTTTTCATCGCTATTCTGTTTTTTTCCTCAGAAAGTACTTCGTGTTAAAGCTAGTCCCTAGAGACTTGGTCCAAAAATGCAAAAAAAACCACAGCGTGATTAAATAATTCTACTATACTCATGACTGCCCATATGTACATGCTTCATTTGTGTCATATGCCACCCGCAATAAATCATCTCCCGCTGGTTGGTTGGAATGTATTTCTGTTCATATGCATCACATCAGAACTAAATTTCTTTTTTATTTTTTATGTGGTGGATGAGTGCATACCTCAGCTGATCCTCTTCTTGTCTCCTCTAAGTAGACTCCACTCAAATGATCCAATTTAAAATGATTTGGCTTAGGTGGTTCATGGGAGAGAGGGGTACAAATTTCCTGCTTTCTCTTTACAGACAAGCTTCAAAGTCTATGCTATTCTTACAAGATTGATGCCGCTGTAAAAACAACTAGATTTGCGGTTACTGGTGTGCAGGGATTCCAACATTGTTAAAAGAAGAATCTCACAGCAAGAAACAAGAAGAATGTCAATAGATCATAGTTTACCGAGATAACCAGTGTCCAATCATGAGACTTTATCTAGCTCGGCATTGTCTAATTATAATTCTTTACATTTATGGCATTTGGTAGATGCTCTTATCCAGAGAGACTTACATTTATCATTTATTCAACTGAGCTATTAGGGGTTAAAAGCTGTTCTGGAAATGGAACCCTGATCTTCCATTTAGCAGTCCAACACCTTAACCGCTATTACTTTTCTAATACTTCATTAAGATCAGCTGTGTCCAAATTTATCCAGACAAATTAGAAACCATATTCAATATCATTGAGGCTCATGAGCCAAGATCAGCCCCTGCTAGGAAATAAAACCAGGGCTGTTAGTTCCTTTGATATGTGTGTGTGTGTGTGTGTGTGTGTGTGTGTGTGTGTGTGTAAATAGGAAAAACAAGAAATTTCCGAATGCAACTGAGGAAAAGTTGGAAACACAACCAAACCCTTTCTAGTTCTTAATTCTTTAGTGAGGCCCTTAAAAATGCAGTGATATAAACGAAGGTTGATAAGATAAAATTGTATGAGATTTTCGTATCGTTATATTGACATGCAGTAAAGAAAGACAAAATCGGGAGATAAAAAATATCCAATTTATCAGATACATTTCCTGATAAAATCTCAGTAAATCAGACTTTGTCCTTTTAAATACAGAAAACTCATAAAACAAACAGACAAAAATCCAAACTGAGCTTGATGCTCAGAAGACAAAAAAAATTCTGCAGCAGAAATCCTTTTACAAATTTTCCCTCAGCCACAGCAGATAATTGTCCGTCATTCTGTGGGCTATTTGAAACTCAGTGGGCCACATTGTGAACATAATTGTTCCGTGAAATCCTTCTTCGTAATGTTCGTGCGTCACATTGACACCGGCCAGACGCAAGCGTGTTACATACATCACGCCGTCGTCGCGCAACACGTCGTACTCACACGTCAGAATGTAGGTTTTAGGTAGGTGATGCAACACGGCGTCCGGCGCTATTAACGGAGATGCGCGCGGGTCTGCTAGAGATAATAATGTTTTGTCTGTGGATATAGACAGGGCGCTGTAGTTGTACGTACGGCGGTACGGCTCTGGTAGAAAGATGCTCCAGTTGACGAATTTAAGCATTGCAGCAGATTCTGCGCTATTGTGTTTATTGGTCATCATAGAGGTTAGGATGGATTTGTCGCTGGTGAAGTACTCGCTCCAGAAGCGTACCATAAGCGTTCGTGGCAAGATTGGCATGTGCCGATTCTGCTGGTATGACGGTGTGTTGAGATCCAAAGCTTGCAAAGCCGGGTAGATTAAAGCCTGCACTTTTATTTTCACAAGCTGGTCTGGTTCCAGATGCAGCTGAAATTGGGAGCACAAACAAGTGACCAGAAATTCCTGATGAAGCACATGTACCCCTGAGTGTCCTTTGGTCAAGTGTGAAGTAGAACCAGCACAGAAGGACAGTAAGCTGCACTTGCAGTCAAACCAGGAAGGTTACCCTCTGTGCCTCTTTGTGTAATACTCTCTCATGTTATTCTAACACATCTCACCTGTTGTGTTACAACAGCTGCCAGGTTTCCTCCAGCGCTGTCTCCTGACACTGCAACACGTTCTGGGTCCACCTCGTACCGGTCCAGGACATCAGGCTGAAGGAAGTATTTCACTGCGTGGTACACATCATCAAACGGAACTGGGAAGTGGTGAAGCGGAGCCAGGCGGTACCTGTGCACAAGCCGTATTTCATGCATTACAGCAGAACTTCTCATTATTATCACAAAACTGAATGAATTCAATCCAATTAAAAGATTTAAAAAAGTATCACTTACATAAAGCCTAAACGTTGCAATACGATCCAATTTTTTTATGTACACTTGCATTACATGTGCTTCACATTATGTTTTTTCGAAAGGACCTACGACATAAACATACATACACACTGGGGGAGGTGGTGGATCGGTGGTTTGAATGAAAGATTTTGGGTTCAGTTCTCTGCACCACCAAGCCGCCATTGCCCCTAAGTAAGACCCTTATCCCTCAACTACTCAGCTGGATAAATAAGATAATTGCAAGTTGCTCTGAATAAGAATTCCAACTGCCATAAATGTAACTGGATTAAGAAATAATCTGAATGATTTCATTCTGATTAACAGATTATTTAGATCTAAACAAATCTTTTCAATCCAGTTAAATACTTTATATTTGATGTTATTCTATTATTAAGTCATCAGCTATTAATTATTAATAATATTAGGGTTTTTTTTATTTGTAAACGAGACCTGACACTATAATCAAATATCTTTCTAATTTATGTTATTAAACAGTAGTAACAACTAAAAATTAAAACATAAAACTCTCTCGTGAGCTTTTAGCTTTATTTGTTCTTTTTGGACGTCTATCACGAGTGGAATCAGTGAATTCTTTTTCCTCACTTTACTGTTTATCTGTTTCAAATAGTCAAATAGTTGTCAAATAGTTTTTTTTCAGATAGGCCACATCTGCGAAACCACAGTTTATTCATAGCATTGCATAACCAAATCCTCAGAAATAAATAAAGGAATTATAGAGTATAAACCTGTGGTTTTACTACACAGATTTTATCCCAAACTATTTGTACATTTTCCATTTTTAACTCAAAACAAAAGTTTTATTTCTTATTTTGAACTCATGTAGCTGGATTGCTTCGAGAGAATTTCTGTTTTTCTCTCACTGTGCTCTGGCTCCTGATCCTGATTTTTATCATTATATTTTTAGTATTTTTATTTACTGTGGTCTGATTAATCATTGGTTAAGGTTATAAAAGATCTCTGACACATTACCACATACCAGGTATTCTGTGTGCAGCCAATCACAGAGAGAAACAGTCACTATTATCTGTAGCGTTTTAGGAAGATCACAAAGATCTAACACATAAGAGGCGGAACACTAAGACCTTTTACAGGAGATTGGTAAAATCCTGCACAGGTTCAGTCAAACGCCTGTTGATTTTCAGGACATTTTAATGATAAATAACAGAAATAATTATTGATCAAATAATTTAAAGTGACTTTTCGGTTGCAGGAAGCTTTAACGTGAAAAATTGTCGGCTTTAAGTGCAATACCAAGAGCTGTTTTCATTTTCTCAGTTGCAGATTTGATTTCACGCCATCCTGCACTAATCCGAAATGTTCCGTTCTTTTTTAAAGCAGCATCAAAGATCATGTGTACCAACGACAGATAAATAGCTAACATAACAACAAAACCAAGCGCATGACATTCATGACAATTAGATATAACAGAGATCCTGATTCATTGTTTATTGTTTTTTTTAACCTGTAAACAATTAAAGTGGATCCGTTAAGAGATTTTAGGACTCCATAGATTCGACCCAGCGTAGCTGAATACTCACTCTATAGAAACGACCACTGCATCGAGTTCTGTAACCATCTGTCTGGCCAAGAGATCATACGGGCCCATTTCTATTGAAAGAGAGAGGAAAAGAAAGAGAGAGAGGGAGGGAGAGAGAGGGAGAGTTAGAGAGAAAGAAAGTGTGAGAGATAGTGTGGAAGAGAGTGAGAGAAAAAGAGAGAGACAGAGAAAGAAATAGAGAGATAGAGAGATTGAGAGCGAAAGTGTGGGAGAGATAAAGACAGTGTGGGAGGAGGTGAGAGAGAAAGAGAGAGAGCGAGAATGAGAAATAGGCAGCAAGACAAAGACATATGTTATAGATCGGATGTGCATAAGGACTAAACACATGCGCTCTTTTAGGAAAAGTTTCCATGAAGTGGATTTCAGCATGTCCTGAAGTGTTTATTCTTCCTTAACAACAATGACTTACCAACAAGATCAGACATTTCTTAAAACTGATGTTATCTTTCTTTAACCGTTTATACAGGCTGGGTAAAAATGAACAAGGCGATATGTAATAGCTATAGAACATGCAGTCTCTAAAGGGACTATAGGAAACAGGATTTTAAGCCTTGCACACTGGATGACTTGGAGGCAGTGATTCGAGAGATTCTAAGCAGTATCCTAATCGACTGCTTTCAGAATAATGTACATTCCATCTTCGGACATTTAAGGAAAATGATTAGCGCCACCGTTACCTATGGTGAAATGTGAAGATTTGCTTTTATTTCCCTTTGGAACAAATTGTACAGTGAAAAATAAAAGCAAACCTTTATCATTTTAATGCCTAGTTCATTTTTCACTGAGGAAGTGGTGGCTTAGTGGTTAAGGTGTTGGACTGATACCAGAAAGACTGGGGTTCGAGCCTTAGCACCACCATGAGCCCTTGAGCAAGGCTCCTTTAAAAAAAAATTAAATTATAAAATAAATCTGAATAAGGGTGTCTGCCAAATACTTGTACTGCTTAGCACATAAATGATAGCGTTTATAAATGGCTGTTGCCTCACTAGCCTCTCATTACTTACACACACTCTAGACCCAATGCATATGATCTAGTAACTACTGCATTCCATTCTGTACCGAATGCATTCCATTCTGTAGGGTCGGTAAGTTAGGTTTGTTAATACAATATGTGAAGGTTTGCTTTGCAGCCAGACCTACTGTCAGAACTGCTTCCATCCAATCACAATCAAGAATTTATCAGGTGTTCCCGAGGTTCACTATTGCATGTATGTATAATACCATGTTTGAGACTTACTAGCGCTGCCCAAACACCATCCTCCACCGTGCAGGTAGATAACAGATCGCCTTTTCTCACTTTTCCTTCTGTCAAGCCTGGATTCGTACACCAGCACCTCCACTCCATCAAAACTCGCTTCTGTCACTTTCACCCGCTCATCAGACACGGGTACCACTCGTTCCAGGAACGTGACAAGCATCATTACGTCCATGTAGTCGGCCAAACCAAGCAGCTCACTAAGGTCTGCCTGGAGAGAAAAGAATGATAAAAGAAATAAAAATAGAGCGAGAGAGAGAGAGAGAGAGAGAGGTTCTTTTACTCACCCTATTAACAGATAATATATTTAATAGTGGGAAAATCGTAAGATAGAAATATTTCCAAATGATTAGCTGATCAAATATGGACAGCTTTTCATGACACAATAGTAATATGTATATACAAATAGTTGTACACATGATATTGTTACTTAATAAAACATTAAAATTAATTAAACAATTAGGCATCTTTGAGATTTATCTTAAATAGTTTTTTTTACTATACAGCATTATAGCGAAAATACACAAGCAACCTGTGTTCTATAAATAAACTCCTGGTGTCTATAATAACTCCTATAATTAGAGAAGGTGAGCAGAGCTTCCAGTGCTTGGATTAAGAGCTGTCATAATCTGACATAAAGTTGTTAACTCTTATTTAGCCTATGAACAGATAGATAGACACACAGTTGTTTTGAATGTGAGACATTTAATTATAAATAAATACACTTCAGTTTTTAATTTTACATGTCACAATGTACACGGTTTCAGCTCCTGTATTTGTGATGACTTATTAGTTGAAATTTTTATTTTATTAAATCATACATAAAATACTATTGAAAATGATTACTTTATACTTTAAGTCTAACACACACACACACACACACACACACACACCTCCACATCATCTCAAGGAACGTACCACCAAAACCATTACAAGCAGAAATCCAGCTGCGCTTAAAAGTGTTCTTCAGCTTCCAAATGTGTTTTCAAAACAATGGTAGTCGTGTAGAGTAGATTATAGCGTCCCATAAGTGTCCTTTGTATAGACACTTATGGGACACCCTGTAATACAGTTAATATATATATAAATGTTTGGATTGATTTGTGGATTTTTGAAGGTTTATCAACATTTAAACTCCTGGCGACTTTTGCCCCCGTGCGTAAAATGCGCATATTAAAATGTCTTTCAGTTTTAGAAAGTTGTGTCGGGGTGACAATTTTTGTATGAGCGCTAAAATGAACTTACCAGGTGACCCAAACTCCTAAAGAAGCAGTCGGTAATCATGAGCTTCCATCTCTGCTCTATGTTCTCTGGAACAGGCGTGTAGATGTAATACGCCGTTAACGCGCACATACAGAGGAAGACAAACGTTCCTGTGGATCGCATTTCAGGTGCTATGGAACGAATACCGGAACGCACGCGAAAAAAACTTTTCCTTTTTTAGACAGACAGACAGACAGACAGACAGACAGACACTTCGGTAATCCGGGATTAAGTTCCAGTAGACACAGAGCGGCGCGCGCGCACACCGTAGTTTCCCTATTCCCACCACCCCATCCTCCTCCAGCTACATCTATCCCACCTCAAATCCACCACTTCTTACCCCCTACGCCCCCTACGGAAGGGGCCCAGAGCACATGCTGTGATTTTTCTACTGCATTACGCATGCATACATATTAACCACATTTACTATCATTTCGAACCTACATTTTATATATTGTACTGCGAGAGATCTTCTATTTCTTTCTGTATTTCCCATAAACTGAATGATAAAGTGGTAAATAAACAAACTGGCAGAGAAGTCAGTGACCAGCTACAGTATCAGGGGAACTGGTATTCAGTGGCATCTCGGTGCTAAATATAACTGTAAGTGAGACTATATGGAGTGCTGGATTGCATGACTGGAGTTTTTTTTTGCATCTTTATTCGCTGTTAATAGAGAATGTGCATAAGGGTGAAAAGTTGCCATGTTTTTATCTTTTTCTCCAGACACAATTATAGCATCAGCATAGATTTACTGCATTCATTTCATCCAAATCTTTCATTATATCAATTACATTGTGCAAAAGTGTGCCCTCATATTTATTTCTCTGAGCCAAATGGGCTTATACAAAAGACGTTAAAAGAGCTATAAAATATTGTCTCATTACAGGATTTTTTTCTTTTTATATAAAACTGTCAAAGTTTTTGTTTAGAAGCATTTTCAGGGAATAATTAAAAGAATTATTCTCTGTAGTCTCTGAAAAGGTTGATGGATGTGATTTTACCAAGTAGGATGTGATCCAGGATAAACAACCTGTTTTGATCTTAAATCTATATTTCAATCAACCAATCATAAGCATCTGATGTCATCAGTGTGTGCCGACCAAATCCACCTTAATCCATTTTTGAGACAAACTATATTAAAATAATTTATGTTAGTCCAGAAACAACATTAATGAAGTTAGACAGTGAATCATTTATCACCTCTAATGAGCAACAATCTTCCTATAAAACAGGGTTTAACATTATTTAATTAAATCACAGCTTTTTTTGTGATTACAAGCACAAGCATTAGTTTACTCTTCCTTATGCACACACACCTAGATACATTTTACCACACACACCCACACAAATAAAAGGTAAGAGAAATGCACAAACATCATGTATACAATTGTTTAGTAATGCATGTAATGTATTATACATCATTAAATGTCATGTCATTTTATGTTTTTTTGAATTAAATAAATACATTTATATTATATTTTAATTTACAAGGAGGGAAAGATTAAAACTTGATTAAGGTGGATTTAGTCGACACTGATAACATTATAACAAATGGTTATAATCGGTTAATTGGAATGTTGGTCTAGGATTAACAAAGGATGTAAATCCAGGATCACATCCCATTTGACAAAATTACATCCACCGAAAAGACTACAAGCAGGACTCTCAATAGAATTAATGGCATTTAATAACAATTATGAAAAAAATATATATACTGAGTGCACAAATTAGCACAATTAGAAGTTTTATTTAAAAAAAAACCAAAAACTATTCTAGTTTCACAAAAAAAAACTTTTCAAAAACAGTTCGATCTATTATTTCTTAAGGAGTAAAATAATAGACATTAAGCTACACTCCACCCGAGCAATGAAAACGCAACTACAGAATAGAACAGAATCATATAAGTAAATGTAAACAAATACATAAATTGCTTATAATTTTTTTTTCTGTAAAGCCTCTACAGAATAAACAGATGTGTGAGGATCATTACAATCAAAGTTTATAGCCGCTCTGGAATTTATTACATTTATCATCCAACTCCTCATCATCACCTTCTGTTTTTTTAGACGTGTCTTAATATTTGGTATGTTGGAACTTCATCAAGGCACCCAAAATGTACCATGTTTCTTATTAACTTCTTTCATTAGATTAGAGGTAAATTCCTTTAGTTAGCGATGTATGTCATGGCTTCTGACTCAGACTTGTGTCTCAGGCTTATGCTGCGTCTGGATTTCCTACATGCAGGCTGAATCGTTTAAGTGAGAAGAATGTGTGAAATTGACTTATTTCTGCATTTTTTGAGACGAGACGAGAAGGTCAGAAGACTTCGGCATGTGCTCATGCTGCTGTCAGGTCACATTAGGACCTAAGTTTAAAAAATTAACCCTGGACAAAAGACTATTTTTCTCAGGTGATATTTTTGAAGCATGTTTTGCCTTTATTGATAGGCCAGAGGGATGAAATGTGGGAGATAGAGAGGTGGGATCAGGAAGGACCAGAGCTGGAATCGAACCCAGGAAGCGCAACTGCGCAGTGATTTTGCATATGAATGACTGCAATGATTAGGTAGAAACTAGTAAACAGGTGCCAGATACAGTGATATTTATATAAATGACTTGCTTGTCATTGAGTGAGTGTTGCTGATGCGAAGTTTATAAAAACCAAGTAACTAAATTAAACTGGTATACAAGAAATTATTGGTCTGGAGATTATTTAATCTGTTAACCGGTTGCATTTATCAGACTTATTACGAGACTCGGGCAAAGAAAAGCTGTTGCTGTCTGACATTTTTCCTAGTCAGTGTAATGGTAAAGGAATTGATCGAATAGGCCAATTAATGAGAGGAGAAATTTTATGCTCTCTTGTGAAAGTGTTTTTGAGTATTTTTTTGATAATTTGTATAGCTGATGTATTTATTTTCATACACATAAGGTATTTAGAATTTTGTATCTTTGCCCAACCCTAGAAGTTAAAGAATGATTCCCAAACATGGAGGTCATACATGTAAAAGAAAAATCTATGAACAATCTTCTGGATGTGGGCATTAATTCGACATAAAAGGTCACATGACTTATGAATCCTATGCAATAGGTACCAAATCAAATTCTATATTTACTGAATAGAATGATATTAAATGCACAGATACTGAACTGAATGCACTAGTTAATGAATCAAATATGCATTAGGTGCAGATTTAAATAAGATCTTTTGCTTTCAAAAGAAACACAACTCTGTATTCAACTCAAGGAGGCAGCATTTCGCTTCAGATGAGAACCTTCCTTTTTACCAATAACTTAAAATGAAGTTTTTTTATTATTTAATACTTACTAATGTCACTAGCAGTGTTTTAGGCTGATATTCTTTATATTTATATCTTTGTCATGTTGATTTAGCATTTGATCTGAATAGATCCTACAATACACTTTTGTAAGTCATGAATGTGTGTGTGTGTGTGTGTGTGTGTAGATGTAATTATTCATTCATTCATACATTTATTTTCTATACTCGCTTATTCCTTAATTTGGGGTCACAGGGATCTGCTGGAGTCTATCCTAGCTGTCTCTGAAAGGGGGAAAGGCAGGGGGGGGACACCCTGGACAGATCACCAGTCCGTCACAGGCCCACACACACATTTACATTTAATTTTATATCCAGTTTAATTAAATATAATAACAGCTTGTTTAACACACACACACACACACACACATTCTACAGATTCTGTTTATTATGAATGAATAACCTTTATTAACCTTTGATAAGAATAAACTATCTTTTAATCATATTTTTTAAAATCTTCCTGTAAACTTGGGGTTGACTGTGATTATGTGCTAAACACATCCTTCCTCTTCACGGCTCAGCACTTTCACCATTTTAATGACTCAATGACCTTTTCATCCTACTAACTCTGACACTAAGCCATGACAGTCATGGATGGTGAGCATTCCTAAAGACCACACACACACACACACACACACACACACACACACACACACACACACTTAAATATACAAAAAAAATGCACGCTTGCAACTTTTTTAAGAACTTAGTGAACTAAAATGCATGGTCTTTAGATTTTACATCATTGTAACATATTATAGATTTTAAAATAGTTGCTCCTTTGGTATAAATGCTAACTTTTTACAAACATCCTTAAATGTTGTATGTGTGACTTTATATATATAAACTCTGGACATAAAGGTTAATTAATAAAGTCATATATAACATACAAATGTGATTTTTTTTTATATTAGTATTGTCAATAAAATTAAAATGTATATACACTGAAACTTCTTTTTGCTTTGAATTATTTGCTTATGAAAATAACTTGTCTTTGTTTAACAGTTATAAATTGTTTTTTTTTTTTTTTTTTTTTTGCTAAAATATATGAAACTGCAACAAACTTTAAAAGAGTGGGATGAATCACTGAATCATGTGGGATGAATCACTCTCGCACAATGCTTTATATATATATATATATATATATATATATATATATATTGTATTATTGAAATAATAATATAGTCATGCAAACAAAGTTGAAATGTGAGAGCAGATCGAGTGTCTGTGTACAACAACATTTCAGAAAGGAATTAAAAAAAAAAGGTTATTGATTGGCTAAAAAAACCCCCAATAATTTAAGTTTTTCTTTCGTTAATTATATAATGTAAAATTTCGGTTATTATATAATGTAAAATACACATTATACAGTATATACATACTTCTATATCGGTTCCATGTATCTCTTTTTTGTATTTATGATTATTAAACAATAGGTTGTTTTTTTGATTAAATGAAACTCCGGGTAACAGTGCGTGTAAAGTTTTGCTAACATAAGAAACATATTTCGGAAAAGTAAAAGGGGACCGGATCTTTTGCCAAACAGTCTGTGACTCACTGCCACAGCAAGCAGATGTGACATAATACGGGAAGAAAGACAAGAAAAATGAGAAGTGGTCAGTTGATGTCAAGTTACATGCCAGACTTGTTCAATAAGTTAGAATTCTTCATGAGAAGGTGCAATGTGCAAAGTCTACATTTAACCATGATATAAAGGGAAATGATAGAAATGATAAATCAAAGTGGCCACTGAGTGGCGCAAATCAGCAATTACACTATAAAATAAATGTTGCGTCCTTTTATTATTTAGGCTATGCCAGGTTTGGAGATTCGCTTAGATGCTAATCTCCCATCTATGGGACATTTTTTATAGACTTTCTTTTCACTTACAAATAAAAGTAATCTACGTAACTCAGAGTCGAGTCTCCCACTTATCACACTGGGATCCCGCAACTCAAAAAAAAAAGTCACACCAAGAGCTGAATTTGACTTTAAATTATTCAGAGATTACATATCAAGCTAATAGAATCCTCAGTAACTTCTTAGTTCCTTAGTAACTGGTCATGAGTGCAGGCTTTTAGTTAATATTTAGTTGATTGCCACGAATACTTTAATCCAGATACACATCATAACACAAATAGTGAGAAAGGACCTTTGAACAAAGAAAAAAGAAGTCCAAATGATAATGATTGTATTTATACCCTAAAATTAGGTGCATTAAAGTCAGTTTTTTGTGCCCTGTTTCTCCAAACAAAATTGACCCTTTGTTAGCATTAACACATGCTCTATCTATTGTCTTAAATAGCCTAACAGCAGGTCCGACCAGAGCCTTTAGGTGGCTCTGAGCAGAATTTTATTTAGGGGCCCATCAGTACCGCCAATATGACTAATTATTATCAATCTTTAATTATTCACACAGTATAAATCTAACACACCTATTTTATTTATTGTAGCTGTGTTGCTTACATCCCACCAATGTTTTACCCTTCTCCCGTATTCTGTTAACATAATATTGTGTTGTATTCTGTTCATTTAATATTGTCCCCCAAAGATCTATTATTTCATGTACCCTGGTGGCCATGGGTTCCTAATCAGCCACTCAGTTTGCTTATGACTTGGGCCGACTGTGCAAAAAACAGTGAAAAACACTAGTCTCCTGACATCCATCTTGCAAAAGATGCTGTTAACCAACACAGTGTTGGAAAGCACACATATCCTGTGTGTGTAGCAGGAGCCAGTAGAAAAGCGATGTCATCAAAATTGCAAACCGATTGTATCATATACTGTACCCCAGAGGAAAGGTTTCAGTGTTATGGAATTTTTTTGAAGACAAACTGTTGGCAGTGGACTGATGTTGCAAAAAATTCCAGATGCTGAATAAAAAGATGTCAACTGTTTTACTTAAAAGCAGATCTGTACTTAAAAAAAGATCTTTAATGTCGTTAAAACTATATGTTAATTACATTAATTCTCGAACATGTAGATGTGTGAAGTCATAACTTTATCACTTTAAAACGTACAAGATACAATTTATTAATTTGCAATTTTATAACGAGACAAGAAGGAACAATTTTGATTATTCGGATTTATCTTAATTTTTCAAGATCAATTTAATAAACTATAATTTTTGATACTATTTACTTTTCTTTTGATCAACTAATTCTTAAAAAAGACATGCTAGTGTGAATATTTTTTCTTTCTATCTATACACTCTTATTTTTAATTAGGGTCACAGGGATCTGCTGGAGTCTATTCCAGCTGTCATTGGGTGAAAGGCAGGGGAACAACTTGAACAGGTTACCAGTCTATCACAGGGCCACATACAGACAAACAACCACAGACACACTCACACACACACACACACACACACACACACACACACTTCTATGGGCAATTTGGAATCACTATTTAATCTAACATACATGTTTTTGGACTGTGGGAGGAAACCGGGAAACCCAGAGTAAACCCAGGCAAGCACGGGGAGAACATGCAAACTCTACACAGAAACACCCTATTGGGGGATATGAACCTGGGAACTTTCATGCTTTGGAGGAGATACGGGGCCATTCGCACCAGAACCAGCAGGTTCAGAACCAGTTTTTTTCCGCACAACCATAAATCTTCTGAACTCTACATTATACCGCTAGGACAGTCATGTCTCACTACACGTCACCATCTCACAGTTCTGCCCCTTTTTTCTCTGTATAAAATAGTTTATTTAAGATGTACATTATAATGTTTATTATACTAATTTGACTATAAAATATATACTTTCTGTACAATGTACACAATTAACACTTTTTACACTATATATTTATCTGCATTTACACAGTACTATTGGCACTTCTGGTAGATGCTAATCAGCATTTTATTGCTATGCACTTGTACCTTGCAATGACAATAAAATTGTATCTGTTCAGGCAACAGTTTTTCCAAATTATTTCAAGACAAAATGTCAACACAATAAATATTTCTAAAGTTTAAATGTGAAACAGAGTTTAAGAAAAAAAATCCTTAGCTTTAGGCCTACCAGAAAAAGGGAAATACTCATAAAATCAGCACGGGACTTTTTTCCATCATCGAGAAAAATATTTGTAATATTACCTGACAGGGAACCAACACAATTGCACACCATATGCTTTATCAGTTAGGACCTTAAGAGCTTTTCCACGGTTGCTTTTAAAGACGGTTAAATAAAACATGTCTAAATGTTACATTTAAAAAGCCATGCATTAAAAAAATAATCCAGAAACAGATGGATTCATGTGCCGAGTTTGTATGTAGGTATTTCCTGATACTTAATCTAAGTAAATGTTTATAGCTAGGGACCAAATAGTTTAAGCTGTCGTTATAAGCAAATAAACATCATAGAATGCATAACACTGCACAGTTCTAATGTTAGGGTTAAATTATAAGATAGCTGACATGTAAACGATTTCGTAATATATCCTCTAAGATATGCTGATGGTTTATATGGATGTTGTCAATGGGGACATAAGGTTCTGGACTGCTAATTGGAAGATCAGGGTTTGATTCCCAGCACCACCAAGTTACCACTGCTGGGCCCCTAAGCAAGGCCCTTAACCCCTAATTGCTCAGTTGTATAAAAGAGATAAATGTAAGTCACTCTGGATAAGGACATCTGCTAAATGCTGTAAATGTAAATGTAATAAGGAATTTTCACTACACTTATCAGTGATATCAGTAGGAGAAACTGACTTTGTGGGAAAAAGGATGACTGTTAAGTGAATCTAACTATACGATAAACAGAAATCTGTCTGTGTAGATAAATCGATTAATAGCAGTGATGCTGGTGAAATGAGTAGGTCTCAAGAGGAATATATATCAGACTGAGGCAGCCCCTTATTGCTTAAGAAAATGCATATCCCAGTGTAGACAAGACCTCTGAGGCAGTCACTGAGATAGAAACAAATAAAAAAGGGGTTATCGAGGACAGGACATGTGTAGCTCATGATAACATGCTGTTAAATAAATAGGCTAACATATCAGTGTAATAAATGGGGATAATGTTAAAGAAAATTATTTTTGACAGGTTGGTGTTCTAAGGAATATAAATACTTTATATATAAGTAGACATATAATACTTTTTTAACTACTTATATATGTTATATAAGTTGTTATAGAGGCTTCATTTTAATTGTAAAAGCAAAAATTTAAAAAAAAAAAAAAAGATACACAAGTCTTCCGTGTAAACATAAATTAAGTGCATAAATTAAAAGAAGTTTATCTGAGCCATATATTGATCAGGAAAAAAAACATTATTTCTCTTTAAAATTCTTAAACTTTTACCTAGTTTTGATTTCCTGATTACACATACATTAAACAATACAATCTAAACGGATTTCTATTTCAACGGAAATAAATACGGTTTAAGTAAGAAATTTGGGCACCTTTATTCTTCCAGTGTTGCAAAAGCTATCTTGGGCTAGTCGGCATGTTGCACTAGTCTAAAGCCAAATGAAAACCATTACCAGGTCAGGAAGAATTAGCTTCTTGATGGTAAAATGAGTTCCTTTCTCAGAAGCCTGGCCAAATAGGCTTTAAAAGCTGCTATTAAATCTGCATCTGATCTAAGAGCAGACCGGTTCTCAGCACTTCTTCTTTCCCCCTCAATTACTGACAACAAACCGCTAATTTAGCTAATTTTAGCTAATTATTAATTAAGTTCGAAATGAAATGCAAGTTAAAAGCAGAAGGATGCATTTGCATGCTGTTTATTTGGATCTACAGCTGAGGTAAGATTAGTGTGATATGAACGACACTGTTTAGATAAACCACTCGTTAGAAACATGATGAGCAGAAAAGCATTAAACAACACACACACACATGTTGTACCATTTTGAGGTCCACTAGGATTAACAATCTGTAAGCAATTAACAACAGTATAATCTATTATCTGATTATTACTGCCCAGTCAGTTACTATGTTGTGATGTTCCCTTTAAAATGAACTAAAGAGTTCAGGAAAAGCACACAAATACTGTATCACGTTTCTTCTTCCCTTTACCGGTAGTTACTCCTTCTCCTCTCCCTCGAGGCACAACATGTCAGCAACATACAATGCAATCTAATGGACACGACATATAGTTTATAGCAGTTTGATTATTTAGTGTATGGAGACCTGTATGAAGCGAACAGTTTTTTTTTTGTTTTTTTTTTTATAAGTAACTAATTTATTGCTAACCTTTTACTTTTTTTTTATCTAAAAACTTTATAAAATGTATTTTGTCTTAAAATAATATTTAATTAATAATTGTTAAGGAAAATTGTAATAAACTACAAACGAATCTATCTATCTATCTATCTATCTATCTATCTATCTATCTATCTATCTATCTATCTATCTATCTATCTATCTATCTATCTATCTATCTATCTATCTATCTATCTATCTATCTATCTATCTATCTATCTATCTATCTATCTATCTATCTATCTATCTATCTATCTATCTCCCAAAGCATCTATAGAGTTTTTTAATGCGTTGCAGGTCCTAACATGACTCAGCCGTTCGGCACTTGGGACTCGATTCCACTGTTTACTTGGCACTTTAATCTGACTGCATCTGGAAAACTAACAAAAAAAGCTGTGCATAAACATCTCAGTGAGACGCACAATATCTCGCGCTGCTGCTATCAATGCAACGTCTGCACGCCACCGCAGCTATGCAGCATTTCCTAATTCGCATCCTAATTATCATCGGGGATAAAGCACCTCAAAAACAATACAGGAAAAAAAAACCAGCATCAGAACCTTACAAACTGCAAATACACAACTTAAGTATAGTGTGTGTGTGTGTGTGTGTGTGTGTGTGTGTGTGTGTGTGTGTGTGTGTGTGTGTGCAATAAAAGTGTGTGATAAAACATAACGAAATACTTTGCTTCCTAAGAGAAACCTGTGTATGTTATATTATTTCTGGTTATGTTTATGGTCTAACCCTACATTCACAATGACAAGGTCACTGGTCTCGCTTGTAGTTTGTCCCTTGTGGTCTGAAATTCTTTGGCGAAAGACTAAAACTTTGGGAATCTATATGAAGCTTTTAAAGAAAACTAGTTAAAAAACGAAAATAAATATTTTTATACACATGAAATAAAAAAATCTTTACAGCCGAACTGTAATGAAAGCAGATAACGATGTGTGAATAGACGCTTTTATTTCCAATTACCATGGACAAAACTCATAAAAATAAAATGTTAGGAAATGGCATGACCTCACGCTAAAAGTGTGTTTTCATTCTAGACTTGCAGACTAGTGCAGACGACAATTTCTGCACATAAATCCTGTGTTTTTTAGAATTTTTACTTGTAATAAATTCTGTCAAAAGCCACGTGTGCCCTGGGAGCCACAATGTAATTTAATCAGTGTGTGTGTGTTTGTGTGTGTGTGTGTGTGTGTGTGTGTTTGACCTGACGAAATTTGTAATGAATGAAACAGCTTTCATTTTTTAATGTGAATCAAATACCTCACGTCTTTAACACAATGTTTTCATGTACGAAACTAATTCCAGCGAATCCTAATTCACTTTTTCTCCCTCAGTCAGTGAATGAAGTGGAAAATGATTTAAGATTTGAACAAAGGAAACGTTATGTAACGACAGAAACAGGGTTGTTTATTCTGGCATTTTCACTGTGGGGCTTTTTTTTTATCAGGTTTCTCGGTTTGTGAGCTGCAGACTTTGTGGTTGGGACGGAATGTCTTCTGCCGGGTCATTTTAACTGATTAAAGATTCCTTTCCTTTAAATTTGATGAAGTTGGTCTGAAAATATTCTTTAGGTGAACATGACAGACTGAATGACAGACTTTTCTTGACTTTCACTCACTCTCTCTCTCTCTCTGTCTCTTTTTGTGTGTGTGTGTGTCTCTCTCTCTCTCTCTCTCTCTCTGCCTCTCACTCTCTGCCTCTCTCTGCCTCTCACTCTCTCTCTGCCTTTCCCTCAGCCTCTCTCTCTCTCTCTGTCCCTCCCACTCTGCCTCTCTCTCTCTCTCTTTCTTTCTGCCCTCTCTCTCTGCCCCTCTCTGTCCCTCTCACTGCCTATCTCTCTCTCTCTCTCTCTCTCTCTCTGCCTCTCAGTCTATGTCTCTCTCTTTTTGCCTCTCTCTCTTTCTCTGTGTCTGTCTCTGTGTCCTTCTCGCTCTGCCTTTTTCTTTAACCTTGAGTCTTTATGTGTTTTAAGCTGGTTAGTCTGGCAGTGAGTCAGTAGTCATATTTCTGCAGATAATTGTTTGAGGCATATTGAAAGCTAGCATTCTCACTGTTATACACATTCTATTGTATATATTCAGGCCATTTACTATAAATCTGCCTTCAGACTAAAACTGGTGAACTGTTCTGTCAACTCGTCTGTCAATAACATGTGGTTGCCATTTTGCAATGTAACTCCTGGCAGTAACTGCAATAAGGGTCAGTGGGTCATTATTCTCCATTTTCAGAAATGTTTTACTTGTTAGTTCTACTTCAAAGCAAACGCGCAGTCTCATTCATCTGCATTCATTGATTGAAAGCGGGGTTAGAAAAACAGGCATAGATGCAAAGAAAAAAAAAAACAATTGATCAGTAAAGCACGCCCAAGTCCAAATTAGAACCCATCAGATGTCACTGTGACTAAATTCTGGAAAACATATTTAGGATTTAGCCAGTCATTTTCTAACCATAACACACATTACATAGCCAAAACTTTACAGACATCTGAGTATTACTATCAAATGTAGACCTTCTCACAACAGCTCTAAACCTGATGAAATAAGATCTTTCCTGATGAAATAGGATCTGCCCCACTATGGGGCAGTGGTGGCTCAAATGGTTAACGGTTGAGTTACTGATCTGAAGACCAGAAACACCTGGGTTCAAGCCCCACCACCAGCAAGCCAGCCATTGTTTGGTCCTTGAGCAAGACCCTTAACCCTTCCTGCTCCAGGGGCGCTGTATCATAGCTGACCCTGCGCTCTGACCCCCAACTTACTAAAATGGGATATGTGAATAAAGCATTTTATTGGCTATGTACCTTGCACAATGAATTGAATATTTATTATTTATTTTATTTTATTTTATTATCTTTGTATTCTTTTTTTTTTTTTTTTTGATTTTCTTGTCAGTGGAACTATATGGTCTGGTCAAATCATGTCCAAGTAGGACTATGATCCCTCCTTACACAGAGGTTACTGTGAGTTCAAACTACTTTTCCGAAACAACATCATAAAGTGGAATAGTTAGCCTTTAGCTGTACCCAATCTCAGCCCCTCAAGGGTTCTTCAAGGGTAACTGAAGAACTATTTGCATTTTTCAAGAAAAAAAAGTTCCCCCTGTGTCTCACTTGATAGCTAGTCAGACATGTGCGTTAGCAAGTGTGCCTGATCTCCAAGGTAAATGCTGTACATTTCAATGCATTACATTCTTTTGTATTGCTTGTATTGTTTTTTATACAATATTTGTTATTTGTAAGTATATTTATATAAACATTTAATTAAAAAAAACATTAACATTTATTTCAATAGGAAAAATTGATTTGAAATTTGAGTAATTTGAGTTACGGAGCTTCGTCACGGAACGAATTAAACTCATAAGTCAAGGCACCGTTGTATTATTATTTGAAATATTAAAAATAGAAGTATTTCCTTTGTTACTTTTCCATTTTGTTCTGAAAAACACTATTTTAATGACTATTCTTGCAACAGTCATAAAGGCACCCTGTCAAGACTTGTAAACCTCTAAAGTTTTATCATAATAAGTTGTTTGCACGAGACTTCATTGTTGTGTTACGAGATGCAGTGGAGTATAGAGCTCAAAATATGACAAAACTATTCGAATTTGAATTGTTAACATTTAATATATTGACAGGTGTAATTTAACAAAACTAAAATTTAAGTCGTTTTTAATATTATAAATTTGATTAGATTTTTTTAAGCAAAATTAAAACTGCAGAATTGAGATCCTACAGGAAGTAGGTCACTACTGGAGAGAGTAGATAATCTCTGAAAAGTAGAGCAAAACTTTTTACCATTCATGCAATTCTTAAATATTTATGGCACTGGTAGTGTTCCATGCATTCTTTTGCACCAAGGTGCTTACCTACTGCCCCTATAATAGGCAAATATTTAAGTTCAGCAAAAACATTTTCTCCTCTTCATAATATAAGAATTACATCCAACATATGTTGATTACATCTTTCTTTTGAAACAGTCTCTAAATAGTGTTTTACCTCCAACACGCCATCTGAATTTTCTGTGTCATCAGTATCACATGATTGCAAACTAGCTATTTTTTAGTTATTTATTCTATTCATTGTGTAACTACAATAGGACTAATAGAAAATGTATGAGCGAGAGAGCAACATAGCTTTTAACCCTTTTGCAACATATAGTAAATATATAAAGCATGTATGCAAATTTAGCATTTTGTGTAATATAAATTTTATAATAAAAGAGTCAGAATTCACAGCACAGATCAAATTACAAAAAAGATAGATTATGAACTATAAAACCCTATACATGAATAGCATTATAAATAACCAAGCAATATATACAAATAAATGAAATGCAGAACAGGTTAGTTTAAGATTGGGAGTTTGGGGACTTGAAAATTAAGACTACTTCAAGGTTAAATCAAAATTTTTCCCAAGATAAAAGTTTTTTTAAGTTTCTAATTATTAACTATAGAAATTAAATAATTGTTACTTTCTCTTAATTTATGTATCAACTTAAATTCTATAATTAATTGTTTTTTCTAAAAAAAAAAAAACTTTTCAGGTTAAAACATTTTAATAGTTTCACCTATTTTAATTACAGCTTTACAAGCAAGCATTTTTCTTTATTTTTATTTCTGTGGCTGTGAAACTACAGCGGAAATATGAACATCAGGTTTTAGATATTTCACAGATGAATATTGAGTAATGCAATCCAGAGATGAAACTGACTGTGGCATTGAGTGTGTTTTTACTATATCTCTGTTTTGATCTGCAACCATGTGGCTCTGTTTCTACTGAATCTAACGAGTGTATGTGAGTACCACATTTCTTTAACTCCAGCAATGAAAAAAAAACATTAGGAGCTGCTCCAGAACCCTGGAAAAATGTAAACCCCCTCAAGACTCAAGCTGGTATTGATTAAGCCTGTCTCTAATATATGCTAAAATTGTATAGAACTTTATTGCAATTTTTTTTTACTGTTATTCACGAGACAAAGTCAACATTAGGCAGACAACCATATTTGTAATATGCACTTTTGAATGGGAAAGATAAACATCGTTATTGTCAGGGTTCCATCTGTGCCTTTTAATCCACATAATAACCCAAAAGAGTCAAAAGTCATTAGTATGAGAAATAAACTGGTTTCCACATTTGACATTTTTTTATTTAATATTGCATCAATGTTGAAAACAGACCAATTAACATGATTTTATCTGTACATGATAGCATATGATTTCAGTAAGACTCAACTGCTTTTCCTGGTTGTGGGTTTTAGCCTATTTTAAATAAATTCTTTGTATGCATGCTAAATATTTTTACTTAAACCTCTCTTCACTGGTCTAAAAGCCAGCTCTCTTTAATGGCTGCATAAATTACTTTAAGAAGAGTTAGCAATTTTTTGCATAGTCTCAAATTGTTTTTCCCAAAAAGCCTGTTTGATGCATTGTTCAGCAGTTAATGTCACAGTTAATGTGGGAAGTGGTAGAGCAATGGTTAAGGTGTTGGACCGCTAATTGGATGATCTGGGTTTGATTCCCAGCACCACTAAGCTGACACCACTGGGCCCCTGAGGCAATTGTTCAGTTGTATAAAATAAATGTAAGTTGCTCAGGATAAGGGCATCTGCCAAAAGCCGTAAATGTGACGGTAGTTTTACAGAGCCCACTTTGGTGTAATCATTTTTTTATATACAAATGTGTATATAAAAAAATATTCAACCCCAGTTCTGCTTTCTGAGATGCCCCGAGTTCATCTTAAATTCAGATGTGTTAAAATCAGTGTAAGGTAGTCCCAACGCAGGTTATAAACAAACGTCTCACACTAATTGCTGTGTGTTCGGTCTTATTTAATATCAGACTTTATATTAACCATTTTATATCGATTGATGCTAATTGAAAATATCTTTAAGTCGATTTAATCCTGCTGGAATAATTTTTAAAAAAAATGAATAAAATAGTAAAATTAGTTATATGCATGGTGGACTATCACAAACATAAAACCTGTCTGGAGCTGTCTTATCAATTCTACAGACCATACTATCACTAACTGACCCATATGCCCATCCTGAATGTCATTAAATCACCTTTATATGCCGCTCATCGGCCCACATGACACACTCATGTTTTAAATCAAGGAGTAGACGCAATATAAACTCTGGTATGACGTCAGTTTGCATTAGATTTGTTCTGCTCATATTTTATGTTAGCAAGTGAAAATCTGTTAAATACAGCTACATCTATATACTTTTATTTAATATACCATTATAAATAATCTAATATAGAAGTATTAAACTTATTTAGCTTATTTTACTGCCAAATTAACACTTTAAATAAGTAAAAGAATCTGCTAACAGAACAAAAACTTGCCTCAACAATAATCATGAAATAACTTCCATAAACTTAAAGACTTTATTTGTAACTTTATTTTAGTACTAGATCATTATAACCAGTTTTAAGATATTTTTAACTTGCTTAAATTGTAATTTTTTTAATGTGTAAACCTTTTCCCGGAAGCCAAAAAACAAGTATTGTTTTCTTTGCCATAGTTAGCTTCTGCTGTTTGGGTTAGCTCAATTTCACTTCTAGCTATTTTTTTTTGTTTATTAGCTAAAGTACAAAACATTTCTGAACTAAAACGTGTTTAGAGCGGTTATATGAGCGTGTGAACAAATTAACACAAACATTTTCTTCTACCTGGACATCTGTTCTATTCTTGTGTATCATATTGGTATTCCATGCTAATACTGTTGGAATAATGATTTTCGACCCTGTAAGAACTAAAACAAATGTCCTTCCTAGTAAATGGAAAGTAATAAATTGTTCTTACAATTGAGAACAATAATTTATTGAAAATAATAATCTATATTAATTAACTAATCACAAAAATGATCTCTATGAGCACTTTTATAACAATCATTACAGTTTACATTACATTAAGTAAGTTACAGTATGGCCAGCACCATGGTGTGGTAGGGGGGGGTGTAGTGGATTGAGGGCGCCGGCACCCCACATGCACAGCGACCCATTCTGGCTCAGATCCTTCCGGTTCCACCCCCACCCCCTCCCCCTCTCTACCCCCTCTCTATCGCCCCCATTTTATCTCTGTCTATCCAATAAATAAAGCCCCCAAAATATCTAAAAAGAACACATTTACATTATGTGTGATTTATAATACAGTTTTATACTCCTTGCTAAAGGGTGGTGGGATTTGAACTTAAAACCATTCAATCTGCATTTAGCTACCATGTCTCGCAGTTTCAGATTTTTTTTAGCCATGAAATGGCCTTTAACACTGTTTAAGTGTAATAAATCTGACCACTCCAGCAAGCTAGCAAAAGTCGAACACTAATGTTTCTCGTCTAGAGTTTCTTCCTGAGAGGACGATGTGAAACGAACAGATGTTAGCTCACCCGCTCGTCAACACTCATCACTGATCCCTGACCTCACTACTGAATGAGTTGCTCAGATCAGTTAGGGACAGTAAAAACTCTGGGTTCTTTATTTTAAGCGTTCTGGTTAAGTCATTTTGTAACTTAACAAGAGCCGGAAGTAGATGGAGTCTAAGCACAAGCTGTCGGTTACACAGTGTTATAATTTCAGCATGGCTTCCTGTTGGCAAATCAATTCTACTGACATGGTTTATGTAAAATATCTAAGCAGGAGAAGTTTTTTTGTTTGAAAAAAATGCTGTTTATTCCCCAAATATAGTGATAATAATAATAGTAATAATAATAATGCCAATAACTTCTACTTGTCTCACTCCTATGGACAATTTAGAATCATCAATCGACCTAATATATACATGTTTTTGGACTGTGGGAGGGAACCAGAGAATTTGGAGTAAAACCACACAAGCACAGGAAGAACATGCAAACTCCACACAGAAAGACCCCTGTCTAGGAATCGAACCCAGGCCTTCTTGACATAAAGCAACCATGGTAAGCACTAAGCCACCGTGCTGCCTATTATTTTATTTCCTGAATTACAAACTCAAATATGAACAAATGTTAGTATTTTAAGCTATTATTTTGATCCTTTTGATATATCTTTGCTAAAACAACACAAGACATAACATGTGTTTACACAGAACTGCAAATAAACCCCAACACTGATCTTGCATCTGTTTTGTAACATGCTAGTGTTAAACCTCATTCTTTCATGTGCAACCTATTACCAAAATTAAAACAAGAAAAAACAAGACCAAGATTCAGCTTCATATGTTTTTTTTTTTTATTTGATTTAGGAGCACAAAAGAAGATAACAAACACAATATAGGCTACGCAAGAGATCATTTCTCACTGATCGCTGCCATGTGTTCTTGACTTTTATCCCTTGCTAGGTTTGCTCCACACCGATTAGATGTTAATTTTACCCTGGAGACTTTTAAATTCTATCCTGCCAAGTATACAGAGAAATAAACCCTTCTGGAGACATAGTTAAGTGAAAAATAATTCTACAAAAGCAAAAAGTAGATTTGTAGAATTTTATTGTGTAGTAATGGTCAGATGTCGTGCCTGCAGCTTCTTTAAAATAGCTTCCATTGAAACTGAATCAATAGTAATGCTGCCCTTATGGGAACATATTGTATATCTATTCATAATTGGTTTAAAGCTTCTTGATAGATAATTTCTGCCATTAGAAAGTTAGGGAAATAAAACCTTTTGAAAAACTTAAAAACTTTTTTTGTTTTAAACCACAGAAGAATGCAGAAATAGGCCCTTAAAACTACACTTGAAAATGCAGCCTGCTTTTCATACATCCTCTTCTAGACAGATTCATGAAATAAAGATCTATGACACTCAACCTACCGGTTCCTGCTGCGCAAGACCATGTGTGTGTTGAAGGATGTCCCTGGGGCATTGAAGTGAACAGCCACATTTTATGATAATGATTTCAGGTCCAGTAGTCAGACAAGCTAAACTAAACACAGTAGCTATAAAGTTCTTGCCTTATTGTCCAAAAGACAAACTAGACCCACCAGACACCGCATGGAGAATAAAAGAAGGGATTTGGTAGAAAAAAACGACTTGAGCTAAACAAGACGTGAATGCAAAGAGGAAAGATGGAAAGGAGGGATGGAAATGGAAACTTCTTTTCCGATTGAGGTGCTATAAAGATTGTTAAGTGCAACCGTATGTTGTAGTTTAACCTCTTACAAAGTCAGTGCGCTGTAATCAGGCATGTCAATTATGGAATATTATTCTCGACTGACTACTTGCAGAGAGAGTGCCAGGTAAAACAGAGCAAGGAGAGCTGGAATGTTTTAAATACAAAAAAGTCTGCTGAGAGCCGATCTTAAATCTAGTGTAAAAGGTGTTTTTTTTTCCTTGAACATTCAAAACTTTCTCCTCCATGCTTTCAAAACTGGCAAGATGGAAAGGGCAGAAATAGCTAGGATGCCGCTGTATGTTGTAGTGGTAATGCACATTATGACTTATTTACTGTTTCAGCATGACAATGCCCCTGTGCACAAAGACCCTAAGCTCAATAAAGACATTTTACAAGTATTTTTGGCAGGCAGACTTATACAGATGGACCTAAATTCATCTCATTTGTAAAACTGAGCAGTTAGGGCCTAGCATTGGCAGTTTGGTGGTGCTGGGAATGAAACCCATGAACCAATAAGCTATTACTTGCGGTGTGATTCTGGTTGGAATGTAAACTATTCAGCGTCCTGAAAACCTTTGGGATAATCTAGAAACACTGACTGCACCCCAGACCTCTTCATCCAATATTAGCGTCTGATCTCACTTATACTATTGTGACTAAATGAATAAGTCCTTACAGTCACACTTCACCATCTAATGAAAATGCATTCCAGAAGTGTGAAGGGTTTTATTGGAGTTTTTATCATAGGATTTTCCGATAACACTTTTGATATAGTGTAAGGGGAAAATAACTACACTCAGGGGTCGATTTGACCCAGATTGCACACCTGCATAGGCATAAATATAGTGAAAACAGTCCAACTTCACAATGCAAATGCATGCACAGAAACCTGTCATCAACCTTTTAACTGATAGTCAAATAAACCTACAGAACACTTACAGATGTGACTAAGGAAAATCCAGATATAAAAGAGATTATAAAGCCTATCCCGCATTCTTTCCTCGTCTTTCTTTCTCAAAATGTTTGTTCTCTAGTACTCACTATGTGCTATACAGAAAGATGGACACGTGTGTAAATTTGGTCCTTTGACCTCTCAGAAGTGGGCCATATCTACACAGGTATCTCACCTTCATGAAACATACTTTCGTGCACTTTCTTCATTCCTCTCGAACTCTCTGTCTGGGTGGTTTCAATTTTTTTTAGAATGTGTTTCACTTCTGCTTTAGAAAAATCCTTAAAACTGCTTCAATAAAATCTAATTTAGATGTGTGTTTGTGGCTGGCAATTTCAGCAGGCCACAATGGGTTGCTAAACTGAGACTTTACACTGGGGATGCGAATTCTAAAAAAACTTCTAAAAACTAAAAATCTAAATGAACTTAAAAGGATTTAATTTGTTGTTCAAAACAAGTGTATATTTTAATAAAATGTATTTAATTTTATATTAAATGAACACCCCTTTTGTCATAATAGTTCATATGAAATGTTATGCATTAATTAAATATTATTATTCTATATTTTACTTTTACAGAATTTTACTTATTTATCCATTGGGGTCACAGGGATCTGCTGGAGTCTATCCCAGCCATCTCTGAATGAGCGAAAGGCAGGAGGGGGACACCCTGGAGAGGTCGCCAGTCCATCACAGGGCCACACACACTCAATCCTTTTGCCAATTTAGAATCACCAAATCAACCAAACATACATATTTTTGGACTGTGGAAGGGAACCCAGAGTAAACCCACGCAAGCACGGGTAGAACTAATAAAAATAAAATAAGCTAAGAACAAGATATGAAAGCCATACCAAATAAAACTAGGACAAAACCAAGACAACCAAACCAACGCCAAACAAGTACAAAGACCCAAAACCACCCAAGATAAGACCAAAACCCATACCAACATATAGCTAAGAAAAATTATGTGTTAAGGTTGGTTACAAAACCAAAATAACAAGAAAAGCCCAATAGTCCCAAGACCAAAAATGATCAAGATCCATAGCAAAAGAAACCAGTAAAAGACGACCTGAACCACTTAAGACAAATGAACCAACTGCAAATGGGACAAGAGTCCATAATGAGAACAAAACTTATGCCAATCAAATACAAAATGTCACATGCCAACAAAGACAAAGACAAGACTATGACCAACACCAACAGAGGCCATGATGAGGCCAAGACCTAAATTAATGCACAGCAAATGAAAATTTTGTTTATTAGTTGGTTAAAAAACAAAACAACTTAGGCCAGGGCACCATTACATGTTTTAGAAGATAGTAAAGACTAAAACAATATGAAGAGTTTTTTAACTGTGAGGAAATTGTGATTAGGTTTTTTTTTTTTTTCTTGAATTATCTGTAGAAAAAAAAAAGCTGTGGATCAAGACAAAATCTCAGAAAGACTTAGTTTAACTACTTTCTTATCATTTCAGCATGACATTAACACACAAACACCGACACACACGCACAAACATCTGTTTTTCAGTCCTTGGCAGGTAGTAATCAATCACTGTTTAATAAACACATAGGACTGTTTCCACCCATGATGAGCACTTTAAAAATAGTTCAAAGTGTTTTCACAGCATCCATGCTGAGCATCATTGTAAAAGAATGTTTGCTACGACTTTAAAAACAACGACTGAGCCTTGTGTGTTTTTAGGTCTTAAACTCTGTCCTACTTGGTGCTTGGATTTTATTGGTAATACATAATAGCTTAAAAGTTTGATTAATATTCACATTTTCTGTTATCGTTTGGTCCAGATTAATTAAAGAAGCTGGTAATTTTTTTTATATTTTGCTGTACAAGGTCTGCGGGTTACGTATATAACCCTGGTTCTTTGGCAATTTGAGAAAACTCTTTCATAACCTTGCCTGAAGCATGTGTGTAATCCATCTAATCAAAAAAGCATTTTATGATAAGGACCGGGGAGGCTGGTGACCTTGTAAACTAGGGAGAGATGGCCTGAACCACCCATATGCTTATCGTCTGGGAGGGAACCATACCCTCTGTGGACATACATATGCAGTCCTTACACTGGGCACAGAAGGTTCAATTTCCTGATCCAAATCCCAAAAGGGAGGAGAACAGAAGGCATTACCCACGGCACTTTGGGTACAAAGGCTTTTAGTATGCCTTGGGCACAGACCAGGCACAGGGAAGTGGCAAGGGCAACACCTGCATATCACCAAGCCTCTTAACAGAAAAGCTCGTGATCCAGACACTTCTACAGGGGATCACAGTCTCCCCAGGACCATAGCTCTCATGACATGAACCTCGGTTGCCAAACAGGCCTTAGTCTCCTTGTGTCACGAAAAAATCTGGTCACCAGTGGGTCTTGCCCCACTGATTCCCCAACCAGAGAGGATTGAAAGACAGCTATGGCCACCACGTACACCTTCAGGAATTCCAGAACTGGCACGATCTGGCACTTAAGTGGGTCCTGCTGTTTTTGTTCTAGTCCTTATGCTCTGCTCATGCTCTTTGATTCAGCTCAGGAGTGGAGTGTGGTCAACAACCTCAGTAAGCCCACAGCTTTCATAACTTTGGGTCAGGGTGCACCAAGGCATGTGTTAGGTGATATCTTCTGATGGGTATCTTGTACTAGCACATGTCAGTAACTCAATTCTGGTAGAAAGTGTTTAATGCTAGAAATGCTGAGAGCATCTTCAGGCAGTTTATGTGCCATAAGAGTAGCATGTGCAAGTGGAGCACCTAGTTGAATCACACTGGATGAGAACCGAAGCTCTGTCCTTGTATTCCATGCTATACATGCCTAATGGTACATGTCTCGCCCTAGCCAACATGGCACCATAAAGCATGTGCAGTTCTTAAATCTCAAACATACAACACAGTGCAAGTGTGTGTCCAAGTCTAAAATGTATCTAAGGTGCGGATAAACACATTGACTGTATTCGACAACTTTTTTTTTCTCTTAGGCATGATTTTTTTTTGTCTTATTTTTCTCATACACAGACTGAGGAAAACGAATCTATATTTGTATTTAAATAGCCTTATAGCATTCTGCTCCACAACTACTGGACAACACTAGGGAATAAACTCCAATCGTACCAGTGCGTCTTGTGTGTTAATTCTGACTCAATTTACATTTACATTTCTAGTATGTGGCAAATGCCCTTATCCAGAGCAACTTAATATCTCATCCTATCTCATTTATACAACTGAGCAGTTAGGGGTTAAGGGCCTTAAAGCAGCAATAAATTGGTGGTGTTGAGAATCAAACCCACAATCTTTCAGTCAGAAGCCCAACACTTTAACCACTGTGCTGTTATTATCTATAATACTATGATGCCTGTTATATTTTATACCAAATTTTCCTTTGTTTAAATTTCTATTTTCTAAAAAAAGGCTATCCTAATTCATACAGATAATTTATATTAATATATTGACATATAGATCTTTTACTATGACTATTATTTCTTCAACATACAAAAGGCCAAACAAGGCTGGTGCGACCCGGGTTAGATTCTGGCTCAAGTCCTTTCTGTATCCTCCTCCTTTCTGCTTCTTCCCCTCTCACCTGCCTCACCTCTCTCTCTATCCCCCCTGTTTCATCATCCCTCTGTCCTATCAATAAAGCCAAAAAATATCTTTAAAAAAGGCCAAACACTAATGTTGGGTGAGGAGGAATTGGGTGTTCCAGTCTGGTCTTTCCAAAAGATCAGAACACACCACATCTTCATGGAGCTCATGGGCTTTGTTAACAGGGGCATTATCATGCTGGAACAGTGTTTGGACCAGTTAGTTCCAGTAAAGTATAATTACTATTAATAAAATAAACAAAGCTCTATTTTAGACATAACATTTACTTCAGTTCTAATGTTTTGGATTTCAGGGTGGTGCAGAACATCTGACCCCAATCACAATCACACATTTAAAGTAACTTTGCTTACGAAACAATATGAACCACATTACAGAGTTTTTACCTCAGTGAGTCTGTTCAAGGGATAACCTGATCTAACATGACTACCCCCAACCCCTTTCCCCTCCCTCTGTCTGACAGGGAAAATGAAAATGTAGTAAATGTGAACAGCTTCACAAACATTTCCACACACAGCATCTACCTGAGACACAGAAAGCATGCCTCCCTTAGTTTTTTTTTCGCTGGATTTTTTAAACGGCATCTGAACTAGATTTTTGGACTCGGTACTTAATAATCATATGGATTATTTTTCTCAAGTCAGGATTACTTTAATTCATTTAACTTTAACTTCATGAGGTTTTGTAGTTGCGAGAAATTTCTGGAAAGTTGCTGCAGACGGTAGGCTTTTTACATATCCATCATATGTAGCTGGTATTTCTTTTTGGTTTATTTAGTAAAATTGGCTGAAAAAAAATGTTTAAAAAAAGGGATATTTGGTTTTATTTCTGAAATGACAGCTGTGTGTTTAAAGAGTCATAGACAATCTGCAGTGATTGTTCTTTCTCTGTTCGTTCTCTACGTTATTTCTGTTTTGTTTAAAAGAACTTTTTTTTTATTTCACGGTGAAAGCTCTGAAATTACTAAACATAATCTTATTTCAATAGTTAAGTCAAACTGTCCATTACCAACAATAAAAATAAAATCAGTTTCTTTTGTGTTATTGAAAAATCAGAAACTGCTAAAATCACGTGTATCACCTCCTATAAATAAGAAAAAAATTAACGAATTAAGTGTGAATATTGAGTGAAAATGAAAAGAATAACGTGAACGTGAAAAACCAATTATTTTTAAAAAATCATATGCGATAAATAAGTAAATAATAAGGTAAGAATTGCATGTATTATACAGAATTAAAGAGTTATTAGAATGGTGTGTGAATTTCATGCATAAATTACCTAATTATTATATGTAACGTGTACAAAAAAAACCTTGTGTTTTTTATGATGGAATGTGTTCAGCACGTGTGGGTTTTATGGCGGAGGGATGACATTATTTCTCCACCTACAGCAGTTCTGCACTGTTGGACATGTGAAACTGGAGGATTCGAGGAGCACTGAATGTAAGACTGTGTACAAGATGCGCGCTTGCAGCAGCTTCCTGCGCACTGGATTGCTGGCACTGGTGCTGTTTCTGCTTGAGGCACTTTGCGGTAGCAGTGCGTGTCCCGTGCAGTGCGCGTGCCAGGTTCCCACTGAGGTCCACTGTACGTTTCGGTCTCTGAGTGTGATACCGAGCGGGATTCAGCCGGCTGTGCAAAGAATTAACCTGGGGTAAGATTATCTCTCTCTCTTTCACTCTCTCTCTTACACACACATACAATCCAATTATTAATAAATCCATCCTTAACCTCTACCACAGCAACTAATTAAAATTGCTTTTTAAAGTCATGTATTTATTCACTCATTCATGCATGCATGTATTTATTTATTTTTTCATTTATTTATTTATTAATTCAACCAATCATTCATTCATTCATTTAAAAAAAGTTTGACTAAAAATTCTCAACAAGGAGAGGAATATTTGCCAGTTTGTACATTTTGTCTTTAGTAAGATATATAAGAACAAACTCACATACATTGCATTGCTAGTCCATTTTCCACCTGCTATTAATGTAAAGGTCTGTGATGACATGGAATTATCTGATCTTTGACTTGTGAGTATTATTAAACCAGAATAATTCAATCTGGTTATGGTTATAGACATGTCCTACAGCCTTGCTCTTTGTCTTTTATTTCAGCTACAACAGTCTCACTATCCTAAGAGAACATGAATTGTCAGGTCTGGAGAGCTTGGAGTTGTTAATGCTGCACAGTAACACCATCCACACTATTGAGAACAGAGCATTCAGCGGCCTTAAGGCTCTGCAGGTAAATGATCGTTTTTAAACCCGTACACATGGGATGTACTAGAGAGCTGATGCTTGTGATGTTTACATATGCGGTTCAGCTGTTCGAGCTCCAAATGCACTGCAAAGACAATAAATCTTTGCACTGGAACAAAACACTTGGACCTCAGTCTGTTTATTTCCAAAACAAAAACCAAGTGTGTTGAATGACATGCTAAAATAAAACAGATGATAGATGAAAGGATGAGTCAAATTCTCATCAAACTCAAAAATTGTATTAATGTATTACAGTGTCTGAGTTTACATTTATATTGACAGCGTTTGGAGGACGCTCTTATCTGGAGCGACTAACATTTATCTCTTTTATACAACTGAGCAAGTGGGGGAGTAAGAGCCTTGCTCAGGGGCCCAACAGTGGCAACTTGGTTGCGCTGGGAAGTGAACCCTAATCTTTCAATAAGTAGTCCAAGACATTAAACACTGCGCTACCATTTCCCCTGAGTTGTTTAGGGGGCTTCAATTTGGCAATAAAGAGCAGTTAGGGACAGCACTAGGAATCTGTATTCTAACAAGCAACAAAAGACAAAACATTTGGATACAGGGTAATTTGGCCCTTAGTTATAGATCAAAACATACAAAACTTTAACAAAAGCCCCAACAAAAGAAATTTTACTGAGCAGCCCATAAAAAAATGGACTGCTAAAGTCCAAGCCTTAAATTTCATGTTTATAATCTTTCATGTACATGTCATTTAGCTGAGCTACATTTCTAATAATTTCTAACCACAAAACCATACTTATGCCACACTAGCACAAATAAATTGCAGCTTACTAACACAAGAAACATGTGGAAAATTCCAAAAATAATAATAAAGAGTGCAGAACTAAGACTATAATGAGTCATTACATAATATGATTGAATAATAGAAATAAAAAACAAAGAATAACACAAAATGCGTATATACAGTATATTAAATGTTCTACTCTGCTACAGTTTAAGCTCTGGCTCAGACATGAGATTGAAAACTAAAGCAAAATGATTTACCCTGTGCTAAAATAAAATAAGAATAAAGTACAAACAAGTTTAGGTTTTAGATAAATAATGTCATTTTTTAGGTTTTTTTGTTGCACTGCATAACAATTGACAGAAAAAAAAATTTAGGTTTGTATTTTCTATGCCTGTTTTTTTTAACCATATAAAAACCTCAAAATGAAATACAAAAGCAATTGTACCAATTTTGCATCTAAACTGTACAAACAACTTAAAACTAAAATCTAAATACACTGACATGATGGACTTAATTTATATTGGTCTGCCCTTTGTTATGTGCCACTTGTTACATTATATAAATGTTTAAAAGTTTGATGTTTCTGCCTTTTTAGGTATTAAAAATGAGTTACAATAGAGTCAAGGAGCTACGCAAAGAGACGTTTCAAGGCCTGGACAATTTATTGCGTCTCTATATGGACCATAATACCATCGAATTCATCCATCCGGAAGTTTTCTATGGTCTTACCTCCTTACAGTTAGTCAATCTAGAAGGCAATGTACTCCAGCAGCTTCATCCAGACACTTTTATAACTCTAAGATACAACCAGATATTCAAATATTCATCGATCAAGACAATATATCTCTCAGAAAATGCACTGACCACTCTACCAGATACAGTGTTTGCTGGTTGCTACCAGCTAGAGAATCTCTTTCTCAGTGGAAACCCTTGGTCATGTGATTGTCGAATGAACTGGATTGCAACATGGATTGAAAGGAATCCCGGTACGTATTACAAAGTCATTTCCACCAAGTCACTGCTGTAATTATTAAAGTGAAAAATCTGCTTGACTGCACGCAGAATACTGACTACCATGTTCAATGAGCTGCCTTTAATAGTTAAAGACGTTACAGGTTTTGTCGCTGTATGTTTTACAACAAAAAATATAAGTTTATTATATGGTTTGTAGTGTACATCTGGATGTTTTTGCTGAAGTGTCTAGGACTTTTTTTTTACGGAGAATGCAAATTTCTAAAAGCTCTTGTGCTCACCTTGTTGCTTCTGTCTAAAACATTAATTTTGTTTTTACAGGTGTCCTAAAATGCAAAAGAGACAGGAAGCTTTCTGTAGAACAGATGTGCCCCATGTGTGAAGCACCATTTACCTCCAAAGGCAGCAATATTATTTATCTGCCCAGTCAAGCCTACACATGTTCTAAGCCATGGATACATTCAAATTTGAAACAGAAGAATATCACAATGGAGGAAAACAGCTATGCCCCAGTTCCTTCCAAAGACTTTATTGCTCCAATTGGGGTTATGGAGATGAAAATTGAAGATGAGTATAACAAGAATGCCAGCGTCGCCTGTGTTGTACAAAGGCCAAGGGGTTTGGAGAACTTAAATGTAACCCAAGGAGCAATAAGCCATAATGTTACAACACTCAGTGCAACTGTGTCTACATCACTTGTTTGTAATATCGATTATGAACACATCCGTCAGCTTTGGGGCATCTTGGCCAGTTACAGTGATTCCCCAATGAGACTTGAAAGAGAATTACTTCTCACAATGTCACCAGAAATGATTTACAGCTACAAGCAAGCAAGATCAAATGATAGCGATCTCTACACAGAGATTGAAGCAGAAATCAAGGCAAATCCTGCATGGTTACTGCAAGGGACCATTAATCTACAACTGGACCTTCCTACAACAACATATTCAACACTCCACATTAAGTATTTGTCAAATATTGAAATGAATATTGAAAGAAATAAAGTAATAAAAGACAAATTTAGCTGGACAATGATTAAAAAGGACAACCAGACCAAGACCGAGTATTCAGTACTTTCTGGTGGTATGGCTGAACTGAATTGTGAGACCTATGGTGATCCCAAACCTTATATGGAGTGGATATTACCAGATGGAATGAAGGTCCGTGCACCATATAACAGTGAGGACCGCAGGATAGTAATACTAGACAACGGGAAGCTCACTTTAAAAGCAGCAGATCGCTCTGATTCTGGTATTTACCACTGCATTGCCACTAATTATCTAGATGCAGATGTTCTATCTTTTAGGGTTAGTGTACTGTCCCCAGATGTTGAGGAGGAAGAGGTTAATGGTGTACAACTTTCTCTAACAGTGGGTGGGAGTTTAGTTCTTGATTGTGAAACAAACAGTTCACCGCAAGCATCTGTGCAATGGATACTACCAGACCACACGGTTATGGAGCGGTCTTTTGGAAACAGGAAACTCTACCCAAATGGTACTTTAGCAATACACCCCCTGACAGAAAATGACAGGGGTTTTTACAGATGCCTAACTGCTAACCATTTAGGGGCTGATTTATTAGCCTTCCAAGTAACTATTATGAATGATGTGCCAAAAATTTTGCCACAGACCAACATAGATGGTTCTGGGGATGATATACAGCTGGGTACAGAAGATCAAAGTCAAATGATTTACAATGAAGGCCTTTTTACTAAAGTTAGCCAGGAATCTAGGACAATTACATCAAATAGACCATACCCAAGGCCCAGGCCATCTATTCACCATGGGGTGACAAACAAAAGAGGAGGTAGCAGATATACTGGGTGGTCTAAAAGGGTGCTTGACAATGCATTCAGAAAAGTAGACACTGAGAAATTAGCAGATTATATCAAGAGATCTCAAAACAAGAAAGAAGACAAAAATTCAAATGAAAATACTGACCCTTCTGAAAAGCCACAAGCTAATGTAGGACTTTCTGTAGATGATGAGTCAGGTTCAGGAAATACAGTCTATGAAGGTGATGTTTCTTTTCCAGATCAAGCAATTGCAATTACAGAAAATCCAGAAGACACCTATGGTAGTGTTATGACCACATATCATCTGCACAAAAATGATCGAAATAATGCTTCCGACATCACTGAAGAATTAAAAGATGATCTGAGTAATATTATAACATCCACAGAAAACATGCCAACAGTCACAATGGGATCTTACTCCTATACTGATGCTAGTCCGATGGTGCCAAGTGTTACAATTAGCAGTTATAAATATCAAAATGATGACACAACACCATATATAACTACCCCAGACTATGAAGTTGGTCCTAGTAATAGCAAGTCCTACAATTTGGAAAGAAGCACAAATAGACCTTTGCACCCACTTACCGTAAAACTTACAGTTACTAAGAGCATGGATGAAATGGAACTTCAGTTTTCTGGGGATATGCCAGAGACTGCAACTAAGGTGCTGCCACATATCAACTCTCAGTACCCGAATGTCACGGCAATATGGAATAGACCAACACAAAAAGTGAACCCAGTAGTACACATGTCTACAGACCCTGAGAGCCAAACAACATTCACAGCAATCACTACAACAAAAAGAGAACAGGATGAGATCACATTCCATACTACTCAAAAAATCAAATCTCCTCATCTGCCTCCTGGATCTACCATCATCTCCCATCAGCAAATACACATTATTCCTTCTAATAAAAAGCGACAAGGAAAGAGACGGAATTTTTTCAGTAGGCGTAGAATTATTCGCCCCAACAAGATTATAGATATACAGTCCTTATTGGATAAACTCAAAAGGCCCACTGTAGAGTATGAGACCAATGCCACTGTTCCATATACAGGGAAACTGAACACAAATTCTGATCATGAGAAAAGAAAAACTACTGTAAAGTCCAACACAAAAGAAGATAGCCCATCTCAAGTATTGACCTCTTCTTTAGGAGAAAAGGGAAAACTCATCACAACAACGTTAGGCACCCCATTTATTACTTCATCAATGATATCTACTAAGTCCGCTACCTTTGTTAGTGCAGATCAGCGGGAGTCTGCTATTTCCAGTCAACATTTTCACACAAAAAATGCCCCTCAGGCTACAAAAGATTCAGTAAAAGACATTTCAACCACTGTTCCAACAACATCATCTAAGGCTTCTAAAGTCATACAAGGAAAAATACCATGGCATAGATTGTTTGGAAGCAAACAGGGCCAGCAGGAAATTCTCAAAAGACTTCGAAAACCATCCAAACCATCCATAACAATAAAGAGCACAACATCAGTTAGAACTATGACCACTACTGCACCATCTATAACTTCAACTACCCTACCTACAGCTAAGTCAATGGCTGCACCAATGACTGCCATTCCTCCTGTCACACAAAAAAATCAAGGCAATTTGGGGGAATCAAGTTTGTCAAAATTTTCAGAAACACAAAATTATGAAAAAGTCGTCACAACTGCCAGTCCATCCAGCAAAGCCCACAAAACAACAGCAATGTACACACCAGTATCTACACCCGTGTATGGATCCAGGGTATCCACAGCTACAGCATCTCGCATTACTCCAATTCCACCCTCTCTAAATAAAAAAACATACCCGGATGATACAGTTGAGTTCTCAGGCTCTTACTCTGGCGGGTCTGGCGGATTTTCAGGTAGATCTTGGGAAGTTAAAAAGCCAAGTTTCCACAGGCGGCGCTTCAGAGGAAGACAGCCAGTTAAAAAAATTAACACACAAGCTCCCACCACCAAATCCGTTGCATCTAAAACAACCACATTAATGCCACAGACAACCTTAGGAGTAACCAAGCCTTTTTATATACCTACTACAGAGTCTTTTGGATCCTCTATACAAACATCAACTTATATAATACATTTTGACAATAAAGAGTGGAGGCCCACAGTCAAACCAACCAGTTTCCCAAAAACTTATTCTATGTCTGGTGAACTACAACCTACAATAGGCTACTTTTATACAATTAATACAGCAATGCCCCAACTAACCTCACAGTCTAAAAAACAGAAAACAAAAAAAAGAATTAACCCAAATAAAATAGATTCAGTACAAAGAGGTGAAAGAAGGTATCAAACTCCTGGGATAAAAAATATGGATCATCCTAAACAATTAACAACACCTGCTACTGTTGACAGAAAAATAACTGAATCAAAAAAGATAACTAGTAATGAGAGGACACTAATCATTTCATTTCCATCCAGCAGTGATATCTCTAATAAAATTTCAAAAAATAATGATTACACCACTGTGTACGACACTATATCATCAACTACTAATGGAATTAAACCAACTACAAATGTTTTAACATCTAAGCCAAGAATCGTTGGGGGACATGCAGCCAGTTTTACAGTTAAATCAAACTCTGATGCTTTTCTTCCTTGTGAGGCTACTGGTTATCCCGAACCTGCTATCAGCTGGAAACGGTTCTCCCCAAACACAGGTACCTAAATTTTGAATGTTTGTAATTTTGTGATTAGGTCCTGTTTTTGTTTACCTACTTATCAACAGTGTATTGTTATCCATTCATTTTATTGCTTGGTTTTATGTTTGTCTGTTTTTATTTTAGGAACTACACTGACCATTAAAGGAAAAATGGGAAAATTTGAGGTGTTTGGAAATGGAACATTGTTGATTCAAAATGCAAACGTCAAAGACCGAGGACAATACCTTTGTCTGGCTGAGAATGCTTATGGATCTGACAAACTCACTGTTATGCTGTCAGTGGTGGCTTATCCTTCCCAGATACTGGAAGCAAAGATTCGAGAAATAAAAGCTCACTCTGGTGAAACAGTCGAACTGAAATGCAGGACAGAAGGAATACCAGTGCCAATTGTGTCATGGATTCTTGCAAACCGAACCCAAGCTAGGAGTCGAAATAATGGTCATGGCAGAGTTACTGTTACAGCAGAAGGTACTTTGGTCATCGAGCAAATTTCAGTATATGATCGAGGAAATTATAGGTGCATTGCAAGTAACCCAGCTGGTATAGCTACAGCGACTGTTCGCCTTCAGGTGGTGGCAGCTCCTCCTGTCATTTTGGAAGAGAAAAGGCAACTGTTGAGGGCTAATGTTGGCCAGAGTGTATGGATGCCTTGTACAGCACAAGGGGAGCCTCAACCCACAACACACTGGGTTTTGATGGATGGGACAGTTGTAATGCCTCTTCACACTAGCTCCAGAGTGTACTCATTTCCGAATGGTACCCTTTACTTGAAACATTTGTCTCTCTCTGACAGTGGAAAATATGAATGCATTGCTACAAGTACAACAGGGTCAGAGAGGCGAGTGGTCACACTATCTGTGGAAAAAATAGAAACTGCCCCCCAAATAGTTGAAACATCTGACACAAGGACTGAGCTGGTGTATGGCAGTCAACTGCTTTTGAATTGCACTGCAACAGGCATTCCCCAACCCCAAATTATTTGGAGGCTTCCATCAAAAGCCCTTGTGGATCAACGGCACAGGTGAATAGTTTCAAATAGTAAACTGATCATATAAAAAATAATATTAAATACCGTTGTACTTATTATGTATTATGTATTTATTTGTGATAGTGATAACTTCTTCTTACCCTCCAAAGGTCTAAAAAAAAGCCCATTTTCTTAACAAAATCCTATTTTCCTTTTTTACAGAATGGGTAGTCGAATTCAAGTGTTGGAGAATGGTACACTTGTTATCGACTCAGTTAATGACAAGGATGCTGGAGACTACCTTTGTGTTGCACGCAGCAATGCTGGAGATGATCTACAGCTAATGAAAGTCTCTGTATCTATGAAACCAGCTAAGATTGAACCCAAGTTTATTGGAAAGAAACAGGTACCGTATGGCAAGGAACTAAAAGTGGATTGCAAGGCCTCTGGTGCCCCTGTACCAGAGATTTCTTGGGGCTTGCCAGATGGTACATTGGTTAACAATGCTCTTCAATCTGATGGTATAATAGGAAGTCGATCGAAACGGTATGTATTGTTTGAAAATGGTACGCTTTACGTGAATAAAGTTGGGATGGATGAGGAAGGTGACTATACCTGTTATGCAAAGAATACCTTAGGCAAGGATGAAATGCATGTTCACATCACCGTTGTGAGTGCAGCACCTCGGATATACCCCTCAGCCCTTTCTTATGCCAAAATCAAGCCAGGAGGAAACATTCTCTTTGACTGTGAGGCCATAGGGGAACCTAAACCAAAGATTCTGTGGATGTTACCATCAAGTGACATGATTGCTGCATCAAATGAACGATATTTGATGCATGTCAATGGATCTCTTGATATCCGCAATGTTAAGTTATCTGATGCTGGAGAATATGTTTGCATAGCTCGCAATGCTGCTGGTGATGACAGCAAAGTGTACAAGTTGGAAATAGATGGAAATCCACCAATTATCAATGGGTATTACCAGAACAAAACAGTTGTTAAGGATACAGCAGAAAAATTTTCTAGAAAGTTGATAGACTGCAAGGCAGAAGGAGACCCTCCTCCAAAAATTACATGGATAATGCCAGATAATATCTTTCTCACAGCTCCTTATTATGGGAGCAGAATTATTGTCCACCACAACGGGACCCTAGAGATCCGCAATGTTAGACCAACAGACACTGCTGAGTTTATATGCATGGCAAGGAATGATGGAGGTGAAGCTGTCTTGGTAGTAAAGCTGTACGTTACCAACCAACTAATGAGGCCTATCTTCAAAAATCCTTTTAACGAAAGACTGGTGACTCGCCTAGGTAAAACTACAGTTCTTAACTGTTCTGCTGATGGAAATCCACCTCCAGATATGATCTGGACTTTACCAAATGGTACCCAAGTCATTGGAGGGCAAAATATGGGATCCCAGTATCACCTGGGCAGTGATGGCACATTTGTCATACATAACCCAAGCAAAGGGGATTCCGGCAAGTATCGATGTGCTGCTAAGAACAAAATTGGATACATTGAAAAACTGATAATACTAGATGTCGGGCAAAAGCCCTATATTTTAACGCGACCAAGAGGGATTATTAACAGTGTGTTAGGAGAACCTTTGTTCCTCCATTGTTTGGCTGACGGAAGCCCTCGTCCCAATATTGTCTGGACGCTGCCAGGGGGTCATGTCATAAGCCGTGCTCAGATGAATAGTCGCTACCAGCTGAGGGACAATGGTACACTGGTCATCCATGCAACCAATTTAAATGACCGTGGGAATTATATGTGTCGTGCAAAGAATAATGTAGGGGATGCAATTCTAACAGTGCCTGTAATTATAGTTGCATACACACCCCGCATCACTAATGGACCCCCACCAAATGTTAGGACAAAAAAAGGCACTCCAGTGCAGTTAACCTGTATTGCTGTTGGAATACCAAAACCAGAAATCACCTGGGAACTACCTGACCGGTCGGTTCTCTCAACAGCCGGAAAGGGACGTTCCACAGGCAGTGAGCTACTTCATCCCCCAGGCACACTTATAATATTAAAGCCAACAACAGCTGACTCTGGAGCTTATAAATGCTCAGCAACAAATTATCTTGGGACAGACACCAAAGTCACATATTTGACGGTCATTTAAAACAGGCAACCAGTGCTCAAGACAGTTGCCAGACACCAATACTTTCAAAAACTCCTCTGTATATAACATGCTGTAAGTTATATCATATTTCATTTAGAAAGCTAGCAGTGCCTATTATTTTACATTTATTTTACCACGTATCACTCTGAGATTCACATGGATAATACATCAAGAAGGATGAAGAAGCGCACCGATCTCCTGTTTGGCACAAACATAAATTTGCAACAAGGCCCTGAAATCTGCAGTTAAATAAATGCCCTAAAATGCAGCAGTTTTATGTTGAAAGGCCATGGCACTAGTTATAGATGCTAATGCATAAAAAACTAATTCATACAAATAATTCTGATTGATGTGTATGAAATTTTACTGCTTTAATCGCTCTAAAAACTTTTATAATAATATTTTCAAATATTACTTTTCAAATAATAAGTAATATTTCAACGTATTTTATAATATGGTTTGTGTTGATGTAAAATATTTGCAAGTAACATTTTAAGACTGAATTAATATATTTTGAAAAACAGTTTTTATGTGATAATATAGATGAGTATACATGAAAAGTGGCCCTTTTTATATTTTTACTAAAGAAAAAAAATGTTTTTTACTATATAAAATGCTTTTGTTTCTATTATTTACAAATACTAACATCTCATATTTATGTTGCTATTTTTGTTTATCAAATATATCATTAACATTTAACTTAAAGCTGATGAAGACGAAATATAATTTTGATACGTGTTAGGCGATGTATAATAATTTTCAATGGTATAGAAAGGGTTATTCTTAGCATTTTACAAATGAACCAGTTCAATTGTCCTTTTTACATTACTCTTTAAAATAGAACAAATTCTCAGAATTATTACACAAATGTATACCAAGCAATTATACAACACAGTATCTTATGTTTAGAATAAGACTGCTGAACAGTTATTTTGGATAGAGTTATGCAACTCTGCCTACAAAAACTAAATCACTCATAATTTTAAGTGCGGATATTTTTGTAAGCCCACAGATGAGTGGGTGCTTTTTTAGTCTTCAGTTTTCCAAGACAGCTTTCTGACAGAGTTTGTGAATCTAAAATGCAGCACAAGAGATTATATTTCATTGGTTCTTTCAAAATCTATGAATATTTCTAATATATATATATATATATATATATATATATATATATATATATATATATATATATATATATTATGCTTTTTATCAACAGCTATTTTCAATTAAAACATTACAAAGGTGCCTCAGAGTTTTTTTGAATATTTTTATATCAAACAAAAAAAGCATTAAAAAATTAAACAAAGGTGTAAAAATTACCATTTGTTGTAATATAGTTATTATCAGCATGTTACAATTAAGAGGTTTGCAGTGTTTGTAGTAACACTGGTTTCCCTGACTAAAGGAAGGAACCATGTTTTTAGCTTAGCTCATTAAAGTAAGCTCATCTGGGCTGAATTAGACAGATTTCACGAGCTTGCATTTAGAAAGCCTTACTATGCTTTCCTAGGGAAAAAATTTGGATACAAACAATGACTGAAAATTCAAAATGATTATTCTTGAATACAGATAGTCAGAAAGTCAGATAATAGTGTTGTGAAAACTTGCCAGCACAGTATTTATTAGTCTTTATTTTGCCTTTTAATTTTGTAAAACTGAATAAAGAAAGATGGAAAATATATGCGTTTGTAACAAAGTCCACTCTTACCCTCTCCCGAAAAATATTTACAGGATGTATGCGTGTTGTGGCTTGGCTTGATTAGTCTCTGGCATGGTAGGCACAACAAAAACAGTCTCTTGTACAAAGTGCTTAGTCTCTGGCATCGGATGCTTAGTCTTTGGCATGGTGGACTCAGCACGAGCCGGCTCTGACACGGCTGGCTTGGCGTGAGCCGTCTCTGGCATGGCGGGCTCGGCGTGAGCTGTCTCTGGCACGGCTGGCTAGACTGCCACGCCAGAGATGGTTCATGCCGAGCCCACTACGTTAACATGAACATAAACATGAAACATAAACATAAAGCATAAACATACAACATTAACCTAACATGAACCAGAAACATAAACATAAACATGACATGAACAGGAAACAAAACATAAGACAAAAACATGAAGCATTATCCTTACAGTCTGGTACCTTGGGGAGAATCTGGCCAATGGATTCTCCCAGTTAGAATAAATGGTTTTTGGGATTATTGTCTGTGATAGCACTTCTCTAGGGTTGCTGTCCATGTGGACGAACACTGGCCAAGAATACTTCTGTAATCAATTACTTTTATAGAATTATCCTGCTAAATATAAACATTTAATGCAATATATTAGGATTTATTTTGCTTTAATCACAAATATCTAACCTTAAAATCTAACCCACTTACTAACTTACCTTGCGGATGGATTGATGATGCTAAAGTGTCTTTAGGTGTGAGTAAAATTAGTTTTCAACAAACAATCAGGTGATTATGACCTATTTTTGCTTTGTAACAAATACTGTATTGAATTTAAACTAGAATGTAAACAAGTGACACTATAACCTGTGTTAAGGATATTTTTCAGCAAGCCTGCTACAGTGATATTGGAATTTCACAACTTTGTTTGAAAATCCACACTTGGGTCCAACAGCCACAAAGGATAGTTTCCCTTACAGGGTTTCCCATCCCTGAATGTAAAATAACACAAAACTGGAAATTAGGAGTTTATATTCGAATCTGACTGGTGCCTTTTGGTAGGAATAAAAAAATATTTGTATTTGACAAATTCAGACCAAACACGTAAAGTTGCTTACCTTTAGTTCTCCACTGCATAATGAGCTCCAGATGATCAACTATATGCTTGGTTAACCACATGGACTGGTCAGCAACTTTTTTCCAGATACCTTGAGGCCTACTGTTGATTAGTCCAGACTTCATAATCAGTCTCATCTTATTTCATCCCCCAGGGTTTAAACTCATACCTTTAAATTTAGGCCAGACTGTTTATCTTGCACTAAAACAGTGTGCAACATCACACCTTTCTTTTGGAGCCAGGAAAAGCTTAAGCTGATGTTTTCCAGTACTCTAACCAGGCAGCTTAATAGAGAGCTTATGGTTCATTAGGGACCGAGTCTGAATACATGTTGCTATAGCACTGGGTGGCAGGAAATAATGGCATTCTGTACTGTGCAGTTCCTTACGAAATGGAACTTTGCTCATGCTTTAAGTAGCTTCATTTTGGATTAGTCCATCTGGTTTATATTAGTCTATAAAAGCCATTTTATTGGCTTTATTTGACATCTGTCAAATACTGGTGTCTGTAGGCTTAATTGGTGGTTTATTACTACAGACATTTGGTGGAATCAAAGGTGTTTGAGTGGCAGGTTGGAAAAACCCACTGTAATTGTACCAGTTGATAAATTTTGCCAAAAAACAGTCTTTGGTACATTATTTTGGTTGGGCTGTTTGGTTGAGCTGTTAACAGTGCAGTATGTAGTGTAGTGTAGTGTAGTGTGTGCTTAGTTAGGCATGTTGGGTCTCAGTTAGTAGGATATTAAGGTCATAACTGTTGGCTACAATATTTTACACTGATGGATCTTGACATTAATGGCTATGTCTTCCATGTGGCTTTTTACATGTCCTACAAATAGGTAGCTGTGCAGGAGAATCAGAGGCAACTATGTGTGACATGCAATAAAAATGGACAGGTACATCCAAGTGAACAAAAAAGTTATCTATGCTGTGAAACGAGTAAAATAAACTTAAAAACATGTCTGCGACTGCTGACTGCGACAGGTCAAGAGAGGGGATTGTCAAGTAAGTGCTACTCGTTTATCCAGACAGTCTCTTCAGACAATCCCACTGTTGTCCTATTTCTGGATCTTTCTCAGACACAGACGGAATGTTAAAGCAATAAAAACATAGTGTGGGTCTTGGAAACTCCACACATCAAAGTATATTACCACACATTTCATTATCTCAATCACTAGCAATCAGAAGCCATAGAAATCAAAACATCAGTCCTCAAGGGGCCACAGAGGAAAAATAAACTTGTTGGTGTTTATGGCTAATTACTCCTTCATAGCATGTTACCTTGATGCTACCAGCATCACTTTATGAGCGTGTAAAATTTAAGACAATAAACTCAGCAGGTTATTTTGAGGAAACATTATTTCTGTCATGTTGTTACAAACATCACTGGTTGTGGTGTTGGCATTTTTAAAAACATTGCTTTTCTTTAATTTTAATTTACACAATCTAATGAAAAACAGTTTTGTAATCATGTTGTTATATGTAAGACAATTTATGGAAATGTCTTAATGATAAAGGAGTTTGTGTCCACTCCATCCATAATTTTGTTTCTTCATTTATATACACTTTAGAGCAGGAGTGGGCACAAGATCTTGCTAGGTATACTTGAAACTTGCAGGTAGGTGTGTTAAGGCATGTTGGAGCCAAACTCTACCGGCCCTCCAGGAACCACTTTAGAGAGTGAATAATGATGTGTATCTGATACATCATTTAGATAAACTCAGCACTAATGGTTGCAAAAGGATTAAAACCGGAATTAATTAACCTGTAAATAAATTCATTTGGTTGTAAAATCCAGCAGGCAGCTGTTTGCAAAACATTCCGCACTACAAACATCACACACTTCACAACCGCAGTGTTAGGCCAAGTTACACAAATCAACACCATATACCAGTACACGATGTGGACTTTATCTAATAAACAGTCTGCATACTTAGAATAATTGACACGATAAAAAACAATTAAAAAGTTGCAATATATTGCCTAAACTAAATTTCGATAGAAATTTACTTTGTTCTCTGATAATATTTGTGTGTGTGTGTGTTTGTGTGTGTGTGTGTGTGTGTGTGTGTGTGTGTGTTTGTGTGTGTGAAATAAATCAAATGTTAGTTTGTTCACAGCACCAGTCAACAAATTAGCACTAAAACAATCACAAATAATTCTATGTAAACATAGTAAGTGTGTGTTAGGCTGAAATTATATTTTTCCACTTTACAGTATCAAGAAAAAATTTGGTGAATTTTTTTATAATCAGGAAGATGGAGACCAATAAAAGTTGTTCATCAGACTGCTGCTGGGTTGCTATGAAAGAGAGGTACAACAGCAGCAGCACTGCCAAAAGCTGTATAAAGAGACAGCAATATTCCGGCCAGGACTATATAAAAATATATTTCGGTTTCTACTCTTTGCCACCCATAAGGGAGCTGTTTGTTTTGGCAAGAGTAAGACGATGGTAGCATAGTAGGTCACATATGAAGGAGCTGGGGCTGAACTAAGAGAGTGCAGACGATATGGCCCAGGAGGTGGCAAAGGGTGGGAGGTTTTTAAATGGAAAACCAGGAGGAGAGTAGAATTCCAGCTCTTTTCTTTTTTTCACTTTTACTCTTAGGAAGAACAAGGCTTCAGTGTTCCTTTTTAAAAAAACATGATGTTTTTAGAAAATATGTCATGATTTTTTTCATCGTCTGTCGATTCTGTACAAACCCCCGTCATAAATCTGGGACTTGCGTAAAAACCTCAGGACCATGTGTATCACATTCAGGTTATTCTCAGGTTGAAAATAAAGTGGGTGATAAACTAAAAAGGGCAAACAAAAGAGGAAAAGCGAATCCGGAGTTAATGTATAGAAAGATTTAACATTGGCAGACTGTGTAATGGTTTTTTTCTACTGAGGGCTGATTTTATAAACCTCCACTCATCAAAGGAGAGACAGAAGTGTTGAGCTGTATAATAATACAAGTGCTGGAACAGAGTCAAGAGCAATAGCTGGAGGCGCATACGGTGAGGTTTAACCTGCTGTTTTCACATGTGCTAAAACCAGGTGCCCCTGGGCTACAGTACAAATCTGCAGCGTTCACAAAACCAATGCGACGCACGTCACATGCAGCAAATATCAAATCAACTTAAGAAGAAGGAAGAAGGAAAATGTATGTGGTTAATCAAATGAAGTGAAAGTGATGTACAAATGATAAGTAAACCTTAATCACAGTAAAAAAGCTGAATAAAAGCTAGGTAAAATGTAATAATGCAAACACTATCTGCACAATGTGATTTCTACATGTTCCTTCAGTGACTTTTCTCAAACAACTATTCAAAATGGAATGGGGTCTGAATCACAGCAAAAAACAATGAAAGCGCTTAATAAACCAAGCATTTTAATCCGCTTTTTGTTAAAAATCCCTAATCTTAACTGAGGTTTGAGACATAACAAACCGGTTTCTGTTTTTCTATCCATGGAAGCAGAAATATTCATTCCAGGTGAGAAAGCTTTGGCAAACGTGTCAATGACTTCATGCAGGCATTAGATAGTAACTGGCAGAAAAAAGATCCACTACAAAGCTGATATTAAAGGACAAGAAAAGGGTTATAAAAGCTCTCCAAATGATATTGTTTAAACACATTTATTAAAATGGAGGTTAGTACTTAGGAAAAAAACAGTAGAAGTAACCATAAAATGTTTGGAGCTTTTGGTGTAATAAAATGAATAATAGATTTACCCACAATACTAATCCTATAAAGTATAATGTGCTTTGTTGTCTATTTTACTTCGGCTATGATGCTTAGCATAAATCCATCATCTAATAGCTAGGAGCCAGGCAGTTGTTTGGGGTCCTAGATTTTGATAGAACCCTGAAGTCTGACATGCAAATTCAGACTTTCCATTAGTAAGATATCACACTATTCCAGGAAAGTTTTATTTTTCATCTCTTATTTGAAAAAGAGGACTGTCTGGAAAAAGAAAACAATGTTAGATTTTTTTGGAGAGAAAGTCAGGGAAGCCAGATTGAGGTGGGTTGGACATGTACAGATGAGGGATAGGGAATATATTGGCAGGAGGATGTTAGAAATGAAGCTATCAGGCAGAAGGTAAAAAGGAAAACCAAAGGGGAGGTATATGGATGCGATAAACGAGGACATGAGGTTAGTGGGTGTGAGTGAAGAGGTTGTAGAGAATAGGGTTAGGTGGAGACAGATGATTCGCTGTGGTGACCCCTAAAAGGGACCAGCCGAAAGTAGAGAGTCTGGAAAGAGAAAACAAATAGATATAGTTTAATAATCAAACATATAAAGCAGTACATATAATATAAACTCGATCAACCTTCTTCTGTATATATTTACAGACTGGCTAATTTCACATTGAGAGAAAGGTGAAAAAGGCAGTATGCAATCCTTCTGATTTAAAGTGCATGTTCCTGGCATATAAGATGCTAAGGAAGCTTAGCTTATAGTTAAACTTTATAATTTCATTTGCTAGATATAATGTTAGTTTACAGTCGCAATTTGGACAGTTATTGTCCTATGAGTATGTTGTTGCAAAATATTTTAATACATTTTGGGGAAAATATTGAAACTCTATCATTTAATATGTGGTTGGAGAAAAAATTTACATTAACAAATGAAACTACTTAGGTATGATCTTTCCTTCTCCTTTACCTGGATAGCACAGTTTTAGTAATCTCGTGGTGCCCGACTGTCCCTTTAAGGTGGTACAGGTGGTACACGTTTTTTTTTCTTTCTAATACCATGTCGTTTTGATGCTTTTATGTTTATGCTTTCTTTCTTCTTTCTTTATTTTGTTTGTAATGTTAATAAGATGTTTAAAATGATAGATTCCTCAATATTTGGAATGTCAGTACTGATAGTTCAGTAATGCAAATTAAAATAAAACATTTCTCGGATTTGGCAAATTCCCTTATCCGGAGCGCTTTACATTCATCCTATTTGTTTAACTGAGCAGTTGAGGGTTTAGGGTCCTGCACAGGGACCCAGTAGTGGCTGCTTGGTTTTGCCTGGAAAACTTTCTACGAAAGTGCACACATTAGGTGATATGCATGCAAGGGAATAAGTGTGCTGACGTGCACCCACCTACATCAAACGTCATTGCTATGCTATCAGACAAAAATCGGACCCCTCAGACAAAAATGGTGATGCCGGTAGTCACGCTGTGCCCAGTATTACTGCTAAAATTGATAAATACATTCATAAACTTTACTTTATATTTTGTTGCCGTCTTTCCAAAAGTCCACCAAAACCGCTACACTTTAACTTAAATTTTTATTGGTTTGATTGTTTAATTTAAACAATCCTGTACAACATTTTCTCTAGACATTTAAAAATGTTATATTATTTACTAATGTATATTAAATCTTTACTTTTTTTGCTAATGCAATCCTATTTTTGGCACAAGCTGAATCACACCATGCTAATTGATTAAAATTGTTCTCTAATTTTAGATCATTAGAAAATCTTTATGAAATAATGACAAAGAATATTCATTATCCTGAAGTCTGTTTTGCAGTCTTTATTGTTGGAATAAAGCTGAAGATTTCACTGGGATCATCAAAGGTATAATTAAGGTATAACAGCAAAACAGGCTTAAGTCTAATCCACAAACTCGAGTATGAAAGCTTTAGAATTTGATCCAAGATATAAGGCAAAAGATTTTATAAAACCCTTTGCTGAAATAGCGCCATTTAGCTCCGAGTTATATTCTGATGACATCACAGACAGTGAATGTACTGTAAAAATGTAAAACGTGCTGTAATTAAAGGCAACACACATTAGGCAGATCTGTAAAGTCTAATGACATGACAAAGAATGACATTTTTAAGCCAGAAACATATCCAGGGTGTGACTTACTCTTTTTGTATTCACAGTATGTAATATGAAGCTAAGCTCAGTTGTTCTTTTAATATAAAGGGCCTTAGAGGGAAGGTGTGACGAGCGACAGTGAGATTAAATTTTGTGTCAATGAACAGTTTTTAGTTCCACAGGAAAGGCTGTCACATCATTCGTTTTATTGCAAAGACACCAAACGTCAAGCTTCTGGTTAATAAATGATGTTATCAAGCAGCATATTTGGTCTGCTGGAATTTTCTGCCTGGTACTGTGAGTATGTACTATGCTATTAATTCACAGTTCATTATGATGTACTTTATGTTGTAAGTCAATCCAGACTATAAAATTGTTATTTACGCTTCTGCTAGAATTTCGAAATGCCTATCCTACTCCATCTTTCAGCTGAGTCGACTCGTTCTTTTGACTTTTCTTAAAATAGAAACTGCTGCTTACAGGCAAATGCGCTAAGTTGACTTTCTTCTTAAAAGGAGAACAAAAGCTGGTAACACAGTGAAAACTGTTGCATTCTATGTTGCAGCTCTATCTACTGAGTTATTTACTCATTCATTCTCCTGATCATATTGAAAAATGTAGCAGATGAACTTTACATTTATCTTCTTTGATTATTTCTGAGCAGTTGAGGGTTATGGGTTTTGCTTAGAGGCTCAGCAGTGACAGTTTGCTGGTGCTGGGAATTCACCCCATGATCATCTGAACCTGTAATCATGTAGCAGTTGCAACTCTATACTCTACAGAGTGTTTTTTGTGAGAATCCGAAATCATCAATCTTTATGATTTCGGATGAAATTTTTAGTCAGGTTAAAGGCACCAAGATCACAACTTTTCTTTTAACTGATTAAGTGAGGCTACATTAATTGAAGGTGGTGACTTGTTCCTGCATGACCGGTCCTGTTCCTGAATTACACTTCGGCCACTCGAACGTTATAGATATTCAGGTCTGCAGATAAAGACAGCCAGGAGGTGTTGATGATTATTAGTAATAAATGTACATACAACATTTTTGCCTTCATTATCATCATCATCATCATAATTATTATTCACAAATAAATGGTAGGCTGACCCCAGATTTTAAACAAGTTGTGTATATTTTCCTTTTTTGATAATTAATGATATAAGTAACTAAATTTAAAATTGAATAATGCAATGAACAGCAATAAATAATAATAATAACAACAATAAGACAAATAAAACATATCAGTAGTTAGTAATGTATTACATTCAATAAATAATAAAAACAAAACATAAAGTAATAAATAAACAGAAAAAGTAAACTAGACACTAGAAATGTTTGTTTTTGTTTTTTTTATAAAATGAATAAAAACAAATTTGTGATAATGATTTCGCAGTTCAAGACCTATGACATAGTGTCACTATTTCAGAACTCCAAACCTCTGAACACACAACTTCTCAGGAAACAAAAAACAGAAGAGAAAGTTTTGTTACTTTCTGTATCCCTAGTATTTTTACTTTCATGATAAATTAAACTTGGCTCGGGACCGACGTTGTAGAAGAGATTGATTGGACTGAGAACTGTATAAAGGCAGAGCAGTGTGGAGCAGGTAAGCACACTGTGTCCTGATCTTCTGTACTGCTGCTAGAGTATTTTAATGCAAATGTAGGTGGGTGTTGTTTAATACAGTGTGCTTTTGTTGTGTGGGTCTAGAATACATTGTAATAACAAATAGATGGATCAAATTAGTGGAAAACACATTTAGAGACTGAATTGAGCTGCATTACTTTGTTAAAACATTTAATCTTTCTTACATATTTAAGCCATGGATCTGCTAACATTAAAGTAAAACTCACCTCCTTCTGAGATCTTTTCTTATAAAAAATTAATATAAATTACAGCTCTTTTAAAATGTTACCTATTTTTACACTATATGGAAAAAAGACAAATATCTAGAACGTCTTTTTATATTGTAGTATCACATTATTTCTTTACAGAAACTAAGAGATCCGATTGCTGTTTCAGCATAACAATACCCCAGTGCACAAATACCCTGATCTCCATGAAGTCATTCTGGGTTCACGATTCTGACTCAACATCAACATTACTGTCTAATCTCAATAAATGTAAAAATATTGTTACTGAATTAATAAATCCCCAAAGTCTGCGGATGTTTAATCTAGGAGGCAAAGAGGGACTAAATAGGATGTTTTGTCTTTTCTTGTTGCAATACTTTTGTCTTTTTTAACAGCCAAATATTAAGGGGTAAAAAAATGTCTGATATCTGCATTTAGACTATACATGGCAAAATAGCCCAAGGTAGATGTACTGACTGGAAAAGGAAGAAGAAACAGCACCATAATCCATTCAGGCAATAATTATTGATGCAAAGACCAAATGATTATTCAGTATTTTGTTTTCCGCACCATATTTAAAGGTCGGCAATACAATAATCTCTTTAAATAAAGAAAAAAAGTTGGCCTTTGTTATAATCTGGCCTGATGTAGAATTAACTAACTTTTATACTTTTATGAGTGTATATATATATATATATATATATATATATATATATAATATATATATATATATATATATATATATATATATATATATATATATTAAAGCCTACATATACATACATACATACACACACACACACACACACACATTATATTATATTAGGCTTTAAAGTAAATAAAATTAAGAAATCAGTTATATACCCTGTATCCTGAATTGACATCATGCACCACGGTCGCTTATACGATAACATTCCACTTACATTGACAGGTAAAAATCCGATCTGTCTGCGTACATGACAAACGCTAATGCACGAATTCAGTTCATATCCTATTTACTACCACATATAAATAAGACCTGAAACTCATCTAAAAATCTCAGAATCTGCGTGCTTTTTTCCTGCTTTACTCGATGTTAAATCATATCCCATCTGTGCCACACTGAAGGAAAAAAACCTCATGACCTCTATTTAGCCCTTGACCAAAATCCAACCGCAATAAACTAATAAACAGTAATACTAAAACACAAGTACTTCTAGTGCTTTTACACTTTCCATTAATAATCTGAACAGCATAACATTGAACATTAAACTTAGCAGCTAACAATCCTAAATGAAGTAGAAAAAAAAAACAGTAAACAACAAAAAAAATAACCCAAAGAACCAAAACTTTTTTTTGAGAAGAACTAAAACAAAGAACAAAAACAATCCTAAATGAAGTTTTATTTAATGCCAATTATAGATTTATAAGTATGTAAGTAAACTTCAGACAGAATCATATAACCCATAGGGGTCCAAAAAACTTTTTTTTGAGAAGTCCACATAATTTGACAGAGAATAACATAGACTTAAATGATTACATTACATTACCAGTATTATTGTGAAGATTTTATTAGGGTTTTAAATTTATTTATTTTCTCTCCTAATGCTAGATTAGTTCATTCTTTTCTAATGACACTACAGACAAATGAGCATTCATTTTTTTAAAAGGTATATAGAATATTAAACAATGACAGACAAATTGCTTGGTATAACCCTCTCTCTCTCAGGGCTCTGTAATTTGCATGGGCCTAACGATACAATACATATCACGAAATACTGCACTACAATACATATTGCAATACTTTGCAAACAAAATAAAATATATGTGAAAAAAAATAGCTAAAAATGCAACAAAAGCTGGAGGCGCCCTTATTTTTTCTGGCATGTTTTCTTCTGAAACAATGACTGTATGTGTCAGCGACAACTACAGGAGCGGAGGAGGACACGTAACACGTACTGAGGGTTTTAATTGTATATTAACGTAAACGCAAATCAGTTTTAAAAAGTAATTTAAATATGTATGGATACTTTATTTTTTATATTTATTTACAGAAACTAATGGAGCTCGAAGAAGAAACACCACCGAGCCTGGTCAATTTCAGTAATTCGACTAATTCAACATGGCATGGCTGTTCCCGTAATAACGTCCTGAAGATGATTGTGTTCCCTGTCCTGTATTCTCTTCTATTCCTGCTAGGAATTATTCTCAACGGTCTAGCAGCGTGGGTGTTTTTCAGCATCCCGAGTCGCTCACACTTTATCATTTACCTCAAAAACATTGTGGTGGCTGACATCCTTATGACTTTGACTTTCCCATTTAAGATCCTTTCTGACTCGAATATGGCCTCGATAAGTCTCCGCATCTTTGTCTGTCGCATTTCTTCTGTAGTTTTCTACCTTACCATGTACATCAGCATTCTTTTCTTTGGCTTGATCAGCGTCGACCGCTGTAGGAAGACTCTTTACCCTTTTGTTGGGACCAATTCAAAACGGCTAGCTCACAGGAAGTTACTGTCAGCTGGTATCTGGGTGGTTCTGCTGGCACTTTCATTGCCTAACATAATTCTAAGCAGCAAAGCCCCTAAATCCGACCACTTTAGCTGCAGTAGCATAAAGACTGAACTGGGCTTGAAGTGGCACGAAGTAGTCAACCATATCTGTCAGGTGATCTTCTGGGGAAATCTGATAGCAGTAGTAGTGTGTTATATACTCATCACTAAAGAACTGTTCAAATCCTTTGCACGGACTCGTGCTCTCAATTCGGCAGCTCAGAGCCAGCAAAGAAGAAGGAAAGTTAGAGGTAACGTCTTCCTGGTTCTGGCAGTGTTCTTCATATGCTTTGTGCCGTTCCACTTCGCCCGAGTTCCCTACACCCTAAGCCAGACGAGGGAGCATCAATTTGACTGCCGACAAAAACTCATTTTCTTCCAGGTGAAAGAGAGCACACTGTGGTTGTCCTCGCTGAACTCTCTCCTAGATCCGCTCATCTATTTCTTTCTCTGCACGTCCTTCAGGGACTCGCTGTTTAAAATCCTTCACCTTTCGCCTGGCATGTGTCGGGCATTACAATACAGTATGGACGCTCCTGCTAACAGCAACGTTGTGGAAAACCGTTCCACACAAATGTAGCCTAGTTTTTTTTTTGGTGACTTCTTAAATAGTGATCATTAAATGTGAAATTTATCGTAGTAAAATTTAATGTTTTTTCTTTAGAGTGTATATATATATATATATATATATATATATATATATATATATATATATATATATATATATATATATATATATATATATATATAATGCTGTTAGATATATCAAAATAATGAAAAGTTGGAAATCAAGGCCTCCAGCAATCTCAGAATAGAAAAATGTATACTGTAATCTTTATTATTGTTGGTTTTAGACACTTTTATATATGCATACACTGTACATATATATATATATATAGTCTTTTGGTCCATAAAATGCCACTAGTTCTTTTGTATACCTAAAATAAAAAGCAGATCTGTTTGTATTGACTGACTCATTTGTCTTCTTATAACCTCACCTTTACACCTCACCATGTTTCTTATAACATTATTAAAAAGGGTTTTTCTATATTATCTATATGAGCAGATCTGACAGATGTTCAATGTAAAGAATTGTAACGATAACCAGATGAAACACATGTACTGTTGTTTTTCATGATAAATAAACATGTAACCCTTGTGCTACACTAAACTGAATGTTACAGCTTTCAGACACCCAGAATAAATATACAGTACAACCTCCGGTCACTAACGCTTGTAAGTACAACCTACGCAAACAGTAACCTCCTCCCCACTCTTCTTTTCTCCTCCATATTTCTTCACCCCAGCAAGTTTTGTGAGTAGTGTCGTAGGGAAGTGGTGGCTAATGGTTAAGGTGTTGGACTACCAACCCGAACATTGTGGATTCGATTCCCAGTTCCACCAAGCCACGACTGTTGGGCTCCTGAGCAAGGCCCTTAACCCCCAATTGCTCAGTTGTATAAATGAGATAAATGTAAGTCGCGCTGGATAAGAGGGTCTGCCAAATGCTGTAAATGTAATAATAGCAGTGCTTAGGAGTATGCCAGGTGCTGTTTTTCTGCAGTGTGTATTTCTGTTAGGATTATCATCATGATAACATCAATACAAGTCGCTGAATAAGCTGCTAAGATTATCTACAGGAAATGTTTACTGCAGCTTTTTATGGCATCACTCTATAGAAATGATACGTAACGTAATCTTGGTATGTAGAAACAGCAGAAATGATTCCAGCGGGTGTTGCTAGCCGGTATTAATACCACCAACAGGGAAGTTGTGTTTTCAGTGGGTGTCTTTCATCACTCAGTTTGAGTGTTAACTAGACCTACCGAAGTCAACACATGACATTAGAACGGTTTCACAGTCACGATTAAAAAGAGGTAGGTGAAAAGTTTTATATTTCTTTTGAGGAAAATATACTATGAATTGTAAATAAAAATGGATGTTTTTATGCGATTTATGCATATATTTTTATTACATTATTAAATATTAAGAGTGTAAATAAGCAGGAATGTTAACTAGTGTGAGTGTGTGTGTGTGGGTGTGTGCGAGATCGCTCAACGTATTTCTGTACAAATACTTCCTAAAACCTTGAGAAGGTGGCTTCACTAAGATAAATGACCTGACCCTGGTGTGTATAGTGTGGGCTGCGCTAGGATAGCATTCAAGAGAAATTTTTAAAGCCGTGTAATAGTAATGTGGAGTAAACAAAAACATTAAATACAACAAATGATGTTAGTAAACAATTATAAAGTATGTGACAAATTTTAAATATAGGATGTCACTATAGCCATTAGTTATATTAGAGAAGAAACCAGAAAGGTATTAATAAAGCAATAAAGCAATGCTGGCAGAATATCAGAGCCACTAAAATACGATGCCATATGTTAAACAAAACGACAAAAAAGTCAATATAATAATAATTGAGAAATGCAATGCAAACGTATTGATTTCATGTTTGTTTTTCAGGCTTAATCATGTTTTTTAACGGAACCACAAATGCAAACGAATCCTTCTCGGGTTGTGGAATTAAGGAAAAGGTGTGGAATCTAGCGCATCCTAGTCTCTACTTCACAATTTTTCCTCCTGCTCTTCTGCTGAATCTTGGTGTAGCCTGGATATGTTTACACATCCAGACCAAGTCTACTTTCATGGTGTACCTGAAGCACTTGGTGGCAGCTGACCTACTCATGACTTTGACCTTCCCTGTCCGAGGTGCCAGCGAGCTCCCAGGAGCCTCACCGGTGCTGCACGCTTTCGCCTGTCGTTTCTCAAGCGTCTTTTTTTACCTGGGCGTGAACATGAGTGTGATTTTGATGGGACTCATCAGCCTTGATCGTTATTTGAAGATTGTGAGATCTGGAGGAAGTGTTATGTGTCAGAATCTGATCTTTAGTAACATCCTCCCTGTCTTTTTCTGGATTGTGTTGTTTAGCTCGACTACGATTCCTGTTATAATCACCTCAAACCAAGACCCTACGAACAAAACCGTAGAGTTCTGCATAGCCATGAAAACCCAACTAGGACTTTCTTGGCACAAGGCAGTCATCACGGTGGCCAAAGTGATTTTTTGGACCGTTTGCATTATGAATATCTTCTGTTACACCTGCATTGCTAAGACAGTTTTAGAGTCATATCAAAGGTCTCGTGGAAACAACGACATGCGGAAGCGTAAAGCGAAGCTTCGAGTTTTTCTCATTCTTCTCGTATTTATTATCTGTTACTTACCTTATCACTGTATCCGAATACCTTATACCAAACGACAGGTTAAAGACAATGACAACAATTGTTATAAGCTTTCACTTAAAATAGGTAAAGATTTTACCCTCTGGCTCTCAGCTCTAAATGTCTGCCTGGACCCCTTGATCTATTTTTTTCTCTGCAAGGCTTTCAGGGAGAAGTTTTGGGACACATTTACCCTTACAAAACTTTTTCCATCTTTTGGCAAAAAAAACAATGATGCATGTCACTCCACAGATACGACATTCTGAGCCTAACCGTGGGTATTTTGTAAACGAGTGTGTGAAACACATCGTTGCAGAACACTGGGACCATAACGATATTGAAAGTTGACATTAGAGACCAAATTATTATCATCTTTGCAGCTATCAGAGTCTGTTATGATATAACGCAAAGCTTTTTGTTGCAGAATTTGTTGTATTTTTTACTGTTTTGCAACTGATGCGATAAGAAAACCAGTTCTTTTTTTTTATAAATGAGTTAGTAAGCATATCATTGTGTTATTTTTACATTTACAACATTTTACATTTACATTTTGCCGAAACCATTTACTGCCTTACTAGTTTTTGTGTTTAAATTTATCAAATGCGTTTAATAAAACATTATTATATTTTAAGCTTTATATTTTTGGATTTTTGCTTATTTTATATTTGTTTTTAGATTTATATTTTAAATCATCTAATTCAATTATTTTCATTATTATTATTATTATTATTTAGCGTTTCCTCTTATCGTTGTTATGTTAATAACACCAGATTCACAGTGAATGTAGCTAAGAGAGAGGGAGAGCTGTTAAAATATCTAAAAGAAACCTTCACTAAAGCTGTTTAAGCTAACAGTTTTAGAAATAACACAGGAAACATTAGTGCTACTCAAGAACGGCAGTCTGAGGAAGTTCAGTGTGTTGTCTGTTAGTGACCACTGCTGGAGACAGCAAAGAGGAACACAGGAAGTTATCTTTGTTATCCTTTACCAGCAATTTTTATAAGAAGAGATGAAAGACAGAGAGGGTTACATTATATCCTGGAACACAACAGGAAATCACATCTCTTTATTTTATATGCGTTTGATTGTTCGTGGCCATGTGGTTTTGCAGATTCTGATGCACCAGCATAGCTTTAGCGGCTGCTGTTGCCACCTAGTATTAATGCTAAAGTTCAATGCCAGTGGGTGTGTCTAGTTAACACTTTGGCTTAGTGTTAACTAGAGACCTACATAAGAGACAAAGTTATAGATGGACTAGTCAAGCACACGACACTGGACGGGTTTTCACAGTCACAATCAAAGAGGTTTACTTTTATTTTTTTTAAACGGGATGTAAATAAAATTTAATGTATTTTATTCAAGGATTATTTTATGACTAAATAAACTATTAACCAAAGGGAACCTTTTTCTAATATTTTGACTTAATTATTATATGAAACACATGATTTAGTACATGCTGGTTTAATAAGCAATTTGCACAAATTTACTTTTAACAAAGTAAAAAGCATTATTAACGTACAGCTCCAGCATCCAGTTTAATTATAAAAATCATCTGGACAGTATTATTAGCAAACTACTTCTGGGTGTTTTTTTTTATTCATTCGACTTTTATTTATTATAACTTTTTAATATAGATATTAGTTGTGTGTCTATTTCAACAATCCATCTTGCATGCACACACTTAAAAATTCAAGAGCATAAAGGCTGCACTGTGGTTTTGTCTCTGGACAGAATTGTTTACAGGACTCTTCAATGGACCGAAACTGAAAACCGCAATGTTACATTAGATCGCAATTCAGAGTGTAACAACCCACAAAAATTGTTGAAAAGGGCAGCATAGATACTTTTTTGTAAGTTAAATGTCTAATGCCGGATTTTTGAGAAAGAGGTGGGTCTTTAATCGTCTCCTGAAGACAGCCAGTGACACCGCTGTTCTGACATCGCTGGGAAGGTTATTCCACCATCTTGGTGCCAGAACAGAGAAAAGTCCTAGGGAATGGTGGGACTAGTCGAGCGGTGCTTGTGGATCTGCTATGTGAGGAGTGATAAGTGCTTGGTGGTAGGAGGGTGCTGCTTCATTTTTGGCATTTTTGGGTTTTTAATCTGATGCGTGCAGATATTGGGAGCCAGATTCTTCCGGTTTTGCTTGCAGAACTATGGCGTCGAGATATTGGATGACAACCAACCAATTTTTGCAGAAATTTGGTCAAAAAGACGTGGTTCGTTTGGTGAACAAGCAGACCAAGGTGAAGAGTTCTAAGCTGGACAAGGAATACAGTTTTTCTTAAGTATCTGTGTGCTGGTTGTCCTGTTAGTTTGCATATTGCTACGAGAGATGTATTTATTTCGAAATGTTTTAACCTACATAAATAAACCCATCATAGAAAAAGAAACTTTTAAAACAGTGCATCAATTTTCAGAAAACGTTTTTCATATAGGTTGCACTGTTGCCAACGTGATGTAATGGTAAAGCAAGCCTAAACCTGTCATGTTGACAATGATTTGTAAATTTTAACTTTCAGGGGGATATGTATAAAGCAGTTGCCAATAGTCTTTTGCACGCAGTGTCAGATATAGTAAACGGAGAGATAGTAGTACAGTCAGATTGCTACCGGTCAACACGAAAGAATGAGGAACCCCATAAGCTAAAAGTTAATTAATGTTTGGGAAAGTTGATCCCTCAGAACGGAAACATACTCTGTACTCACATACTAACATACTTGTGTTCTTCGAGGTCAGTAAATTGGTGGGAAAATGGTAAAAACTGAGGTGAGGTTCTGGTTGTTTTAAATTAAAGCAGCCGGATACACTGCAATAAAATTGGTGAGAGATTCAGCCTGCAACGACGACAAGTGGAAATGTAATGCGTATCTTTAAGTCATTACCATAAGTTCTCAGGGGACCTTAACCGCCAGACCCAGCAATTTCAGCAACCGCTTTTTCAATAATTGACTGGGCAGAGAAGAGAACCCAATGTTGGCCCGCTTCAACCCCCAGAATCTGACCTCACAACCTCTTACCTACTAGAGACTGCCTGTGGGGGAACAACTGTACCCAACTGCCGAACAGGGTAAACAACCTCTGAAGGCCAACCGCTGGTATGTCTAAGATGACTTTTGCAGTGCCCTGAATCAGTTTCCTGGCAGAGAAGCACCTTACTGCACTTCTTAGAAGCCTCAATCAGGGCAGCAAGCGTATAAACAGGTGCCTAGTTTATATTGTTGCTGGAGCAGGTGGCTCAAGCTCAAGGCGCGTTTCCATAGCGTTTGGACGCAGCTTGAGTTCTTAAAGGGAAATTAAAATCACTGGGAAACAGCCAATACCAGGTCAGAGAGAAACACATAAAAAGACCCACATGGCAGCCACATAATACAAAGAACAACAGAAAAACAGAAAAAGTTTTTTGTGTCAAATGGATGCGGTTGCCATCTGGTGGTCTGAAGATGTAATTTCTCACAAATCTTTGACTATTAGAAGCCAGCAACTTCTAATGGAGAAGGAAATGTTGTTCAAGAGGAAACTCTCTATATAGAGACATATTGTTTGGGGTATGGGGTATGTGGATCGGGGGTTGTAATTATGTCTGTCCATCTATCTATCTATTTATTTAAATTGTGTGTATGAAAAAGAGAGAGAGAGAGAGGGATAGAGAGGGAGAGAGAGAGGGAGAGAGAGGGAGAGAGAGTAACCAGTCAGAGTAAAGAATTCAGTAGCACAATAATAAATAGTGATGCTAAAAGCGAAACTCAGAGTGCTGTGGGGTAAAAAACTTTGCGTTTCCATTTTGTGTATTTACAAAAATAGAAAATTTACATTTCATAGCATTTTTATCTCACAGACACGTTAACAGACTGTTTAAGAGAGGGGGAGTGTGTGTGTTGTGTGGGAAGCCACTACAGATGACCACAAGCAGCTGTGTGCCTTACAGATATCAGCCTCAGCTTGCACTTGCAAAACCACTCGCAATGCATGCACCCAAAACACACATCCTTTCAGTCGTCTGTCTTTCCAGACAGTTAGAAATCTTTTTCACAGATACAGATATACATCCTTGTTTCCAAGAGATAGTGCCAAGTTCTAAAAAGACGTCACAGGCTGGTGTTGTACAGCATCACTTATCACCTCTTAGTCTATTGACACTTATGCAAATGAGTGAATAAAGTCAGGCACGAAGCAGAACCAGGGGCCACACTGAGACAAAGGACAGGAAATGGAACCGGATAGGGATAGTAACCCTGGCACTGGCATGGCAGACCTATTGTAATAAGAAAGGAAGTCTTTAGAGGGCCAGCAGTGGAAAGAACAAGTGCATGTGTGTGTGTGTGTGTTTGTGGGTCATGTTTGCATGTGTATGTCTGTGCATTTGCAGGCCACAAACACAAGCGTAAATGGGAGGTCTTACGATTTTACTGATACCCATGTAGAAGTTTTAGCTGGGAAAAAAAAAACAGAAGAATTTTTTACTTCCCCCTAAAGCAGCTGGTAAGTCCCTGAGAAGCATAATTCGATCATGTTACATCGGAATTTTTTTTACAAATATTTTATTAATATGTTTTAATAGTTTATATATTTTATAATTGTTTGTTGAGTGTTCTGTATTTATATTTGCAAATATTTGCATAAAAATCTACTTAGTGCCGATGCAGCATTTGGTATCTTACATGAATAGCAGATATGTCATTTGAAAATACATTAATATTTACACAGTATGTATGAACTTCATGTATGCTGTGTTCTTTACTGTTCAAAATAAATAAAATAATTCAAAATAGATGCATAAGCTGCTTCTTAGTATTAAACTATTATTATAATTAGTATTATTACCGCTGACTACTCAGTTACTGATCTTATTTCGATCCGAGTTCCTCAGAATTTCCATGTTCTTCATTAATTTATGGTTTTGTGTATATTTGGTCTACTTTGAATAAGATGGTTTTTCTATGCGGGAAAGAAAGAACAGATCTACTGCTGAACATACATGTACTCCTCATGACACAAAGGAAAGCTACGTTTTTTTTGTCTTGCTTTTCCAGACAGATGAGTGGGTTGTTTTAGGGTTATACTGCTTTGTAAAGATTATTATAAATAAACCTTTAAAATAAATGTTAAACAATAGCTGATGTCATAATATTATTCAGAATTCGTTGGGAATCGCCAGGACAGGACATTTTGGTCAAACATCTACGTCATTTTAATGGTGTAAAAAGGCTCAAAATAATTTCTAGGATGTAGTTGTAAAATAATGCTAAGTCGTTTTTACTGCATTTAATAAGTGCATGGTTCTCAGAATATATATTAGAAAGACATATATATATATATATGTGTGTGTGTGTGTGTGTGTGTGTGTGTGTGTGTGTGTACGAATTACCCAGGAAATTGGCAGTTAAATATAAAATATTAGAGTAAAACTGTGGACTGTGTCCCCATTCTGAAATTGGATATTTAAGCTCTAAACCTATTGTATTGTCCAGAATGTTCTTCTGCTACACGATTGGCTCAGATAAAAGATTTTAAAAAGATTTTGTATTAATAAATAGTTTAATTTAAACAAATAGTTGTTTAAACTTGATAATTAAAAAAACCGCAATCATCAGTTGCGTCACTTCCTACCTAGCATTTAAATGCGTCATTATGTCATGTCTAATTGTCGGTTGGGAACCGAAGCCATAAGGGAAATGTTTCATTGCTAATTAAGCTTCATGTGAAGTTGTTTGTTTGATGAGGTTTTGCTGTGTAATTTGGAGCAACAGGTGGTGACCCAATTTTACAAGCTTGTTTCCATTACAGAATCTTTCGACTGTATATGCATGCATGTGGGTTTACAAGCACTTGCATCTTATCAGTTTGTGTTGCAGTAAGGTACAGGTTGAAAATTTGCTGCATTTTTCTCCACTGTAAGTGTATTCGGGTTTTTTTTATATTCAACATGCAAGTGAGTTATTATTTACTTAAAGCATATAATGCACATACAACATATTATTTAGACCCATTTCTACTTCTACTTTCTATTTCCAAGAAACAATACTGGGGGGGGGGGGTTATATAAGTGTTATGGTTTACATTTATATGTATGTCCAGCGCTGTGAAAAAGTATTCATACCTATTTTGATTGAACTGGAATGAAAATGATATACGGTTTTAAAAAATGTAAATTTTTTAGCAAATAAAATCTGAAAAGTGTGGTGTGCATTTGTATTCAGCCCCCCTGCATCAATACTCTGTAGTGCCACCATTCGCTGCAATTACAGCTGCAGGTCTTTTGGGGTATGTCTCTACCACCTTTGCACATGTAGACACTGAAAATTTCCCCATTATTCTTTGCAAAATAGCTCAGATTGGATGGGGAGCAATTTATCTATAAGTTTTATTTATATATTATATATATATTATATATATATATATATATAATATATATATATTATATATATATATTCGTGTTTTAGAAATTATTGTTGTTGTTGTTTTGTGTTGACTTAATAAAAAAGTGATAAATAATAACATATGTATGTTTTCTACTGCTATTAATAATTAATTACTATTTTTAAAATAAAACAATAAGACAAATTCAGAAGCATATTGATGAATTAAAGAATGTACCTGCATTTTACAGTTAAAGCTGGGCCATGAGGATGAATGTGACTCAGCAGAACACCTCCATGCAATGCAAACTGGACACCAGGATCACGTCAGTCCTCTTCCCTTGCTTGTACTCTGTCCTCTTCCTGGCTGCCATCATCCTCAACTGCATAGCTGCCTGGATCTTCTTCCAGATCCACAGCAGCTCCACTTTTGTAGTCTACCTAAAGAACGTGGTGGTGGCTGACCTGCTCATGACGCTGACTGTGCCATTAAAGGTACTTACAGATGCAGGCATAGGACCAGCCATGCTGAGAGCAATCTACTGCCGATACACAGGTGTGCTTTTCTACACCACCATGTACATCAGCATCCTGCTGCTGGGTCTTATCAGTCTGGACCGCTATTTAAAAATCGTGCGGCCTTTCGGAAAGTGTGCCCTGCAGCGGGTCGGTGTGGGGAAGGCGGTTTGCGCAGGGGTCTGGGCTGTCATGGTGGCTTTTGCGCTGCCGAATGTGATCCTGAGTGACCGGGGGTTTTCTGTGGGTAGTACCGGGAAGCTGAAATGCAGCAGTATGAAGAGTGAGCTGGGTCTGCGTTGGCATGAGGGTTTTAACTACTTTTGCCAGGTGGTGTTCTGGGGGACATTGGGTTTAATGGCTATCTGCTACACCTTCATCAGCAGGAAGGTATACGAGTCGTACCGTGCCTCACGAAGCAGCTCTGGCTCCGCCAGCAAGCGCACCAAGTCCAAGGTATGAAACAATGCACGCTGTTCTGACTAACATTCAAAACAGAGAAAAGACAAAATACTGGTAACTCTATGCTACGCTATGCTAAACAGTTACCACAAAAGCAGGTGGATGAAATCAAAAGCAAAGATATGTACCAATACCAATGTTTGGCAAGGAAACGATACCAACATGGGGTTTTTGTGTATGCGTACTGATTGGAAACTTACCACAGACATGTGGGGTTTTTTTTTTTGCTTTAAAAATTTTAGTGGTTAAGGTGTTGGATTGCTTAACAAAAGGTCATTTATTCCAGGACCACTACTAGGCCTTTGTGCAAGACCCTTAACCCTTAACTACTCGGTTAAATCAGATAAATGTAAATTGCTCTGGACGAAAGTATCTACTGAATACTGTGCTTAAGTGTCCGCTACTCTTGTATATGTATATCGCTCTGAATAAGGTAAACAGAAATTAATTCTGTAAATAAATGATGGGAAAATGTTGATTAATTATTTATAACCACAGCACACATCAGGTTTGCAGAGCAAATTAAAGTAAATTCATTTAACATTTAAATATTGTATAATTTCTATAGTAACAGCTTACTGTTACTATAAGTAACTATAAGTTACTATAAGTACATAAGTTGAGAGGTTATGTATCCTAGCTAGATCGAGGTTGTCAGGGGGTAACCCCTTTTTTAGTATTAACGAAAGGAGTCTACAGAGTCAGAAAACCCTGAAAGAAGTAATACATTATAAATGGTTAACAGAAAGTTGTAAGCATAAGCCTATTTGAATTTAATACCCGCCCTTCAGTTGTTTAGTAACTATAACATTTCTTAACCCTGGAGTTTAACTCTTATGCTTTCATAAATGTTTTTCACCTAGTAACTATATCCAAACTAATGTGAAAAACTGAATCTTATCGTTTTTACTTTATAAAAATTACATTTACCAGCATGACACCATTTGATTTCCATCTTAGGTGTTTGTCGTCGTGGGAGTTTTCTTCATTTGCTTTGCGCCCTTCCACTTGGCCCGAGTACCCTACACCCTTTCTCAAACACGAGGTACCGGGGCAAACTGCTGGCCTCAGAAGCAGCTCTACGTGGCAAAGGAGATCACACTCTGGCTGTCAGCCACCAACATTTGCCTGGACCCTCTCATCTACGTCTTTCTGTGCCGTGTCTTCCGCAGGAAATTGACTGCCGCGCTCTGCCACAAGCCTTTAGCTGGTGGAGGGATGGAGTCCCCTACAGAGACCTCGACCAAGCAGGAAATGTCTCATATGGCTCACTATGAGGCTAACGAGTTCCGGTCACATTAACGTCACTATACTCTGGTTTGGATCACAATGGTGAATTAAATCACATCATTGCAGGACTTTAAATCATTAGAGTAATTTTATAAAATTGTCTTATTACTGTATATAACTAAAGCTTTTTAAATTTCATGTAAATAGAATAAGAGGCCGGGATAATTTGCAACCAAAAGGTTTTATTTAATCATTTTTTGAAACAAAATACACCACATTTGGTCAGTTGTTACATATCAGCAAGTACAGGATCAGATTTAATAACTCACACTTTATTATAGATTTTGTTGATATCACGTGCACGTAAACTGTTAACCTAACCTGCAATATGGCGTTTCTGAATATCTGTGGTGACCTTGGAAAGCCCATGAGATGGCTCTGTGTAGCATGTAGCTGTCTCCGTGGGACTATTAGGTACTGATGACGTACGAGAAAATATATCTTATTTTAGGCCTTATTTTTATTATTATTGTCTTGTTATTAATTTGCCTTATTTTATTATAGGCCTTGATGCATTTGATGTCATTTGACTGGAAATCGGTTTATTCCTCTGTTTGTTTAAAAAGCATTCGTGTTTCAGTTAAGATCCTTGGGAAGAACTACTGTAAAAGCTACACGAAATATTGTATAATATGTTATTTGGGAGGCAGATTTTAATTCAAAACAACTGAATAAACTAAACATTTCTGGTAAATAATAGACTTATTTTGAGCTAATAAGCAAATAGAAAAAGAAAGTGAAGCAAAATCTACTATAAAAAATGAACTTTATTCATTTAGACTAGTTTCTCGCAGTATTAACTTTGCTTGTATTGAAGACTCAAATATTAGAACAGTCATTTAATTTTAAATGTAATAATAATCCAGATAAAACTTTTATAAGTTTTTAATTTTTTTTCATCAAAAAATTGTCATCATGGTACTTTGTATATTTTTTACTTGCTAGTTTTGCTTTTATTTAGTATTTAAAAATCGAATAGCGCTTTATTTTAGAGTAACTACAGTATTTCATAAGTAAATATCAAATAATTCTGACTGTTACATGTTGAATAAATCTGGAAATTAGCACTGTACCTTGTTGCTATATTCTTATACTTTTTAACTATTACACATTTTATATTTATAATATTATAAGTATTATGTTGTATTTTCAATCTTAGACTTTTAAAGAATAAGTCTTCTTTTCTCCTGCAACTAATGACTGGATGCTGTAGAAAGATTAAATGTTACCTAGTTGAATTCAATGTTGTAATAAACCTATGAAGGATTGTGCAGATCCTCAGAAACGTTAACCTTTTATATGTATTATTATTGTGCATTTATGTTAGCAAACTAAGTTAACCTGTTACTTTAGGGATAAAGAGTTCTACTTTGTCACGAGTTAGATTTTGACCTTTGTTCATTTCTATTGAGTATAGTTAATAAGCTGTTATACT